>JAUMJK010000156.1:5297500-5786022 GCA_033558105.1 Coccyzus lansbergi
GCAAGGGTCTGTGCACGAAGCACAAGCAAGAGTGTGTGTGCACAGAGCAATCAGAGAGTGCGGGGAGGGGTGTTACAGGAAGCACAAGCGAGAGTGTGTGTGCAGAGCAGCAAGAGTGAGTGTGTATGTGTGTGTGCAGAGCAGCAAGAGTGAGAGTGTGTGTGTGCACGAAGCAGGAAGTGTGTGTGGCTGTGTGTGCAGAGCAGAGAGAGTGGGGGTTGCACGGAGCAGTGAGTGTGTGTGTGTGTGTATAGAGCAGCAAGAGCGAGGGTCTGTGTGCACGAAGCACAAGCAAGAGTGTGTGTGCACAGAGCAGTCAGAGAGCGCGGGGAGGGAGGGGTGTTACAGGAAGCACGAGCTAGAGTGTGTGCATGAAGCAATGAGAGAAAAAGCGAGTGTATGTATGTGCGTGTGCACGAATCAGGAAGCAAAGAGTGTGCAGTGAGGGAGCAGTGAGAGGAGTGTGTGTGTGTGTGTGTGTGTGTATGTGTGTGTGTGTGAGATTGCCGGGGTAAACCGAGTTCCTTTGTTTTAAGCGAAAATAAAAAGAAAATAAGCTCCTCGGGCAACGGCATCCATGCCCCCTTCGGTTCCTGTGCAAACCACAAATAGCAACCGAGCCTTCGAAGTTGTGACCAGCTCAAGTTGACCCGCTGCGATGTCCGTAGGCCCGGACCCGAGGCTGGTATTAAAGCCAGGCTGCCAGATGTGAGCCCTCCCAGATGTGAACCCTCCCAGCTGCTGCGCTTGGGGTGCTGCCCCAGCCATCGGCACTACCCAGTGTCTATTCAAAGGGCATCCGGGAAACACTGAAATGCGTAAATATGGCAATCCTGAAAGCTGGGGGTTATGCTGTTTGTAAATAGAAAAGGAATAAGAAAACCTTCTCAAGGGCACAGACGTTCGCGTCCTTGCAAATGAAACCCTGAGCTGCTTGTTTGCTCACAAAAATAAGGAAAGAGGCCATGAGTGACAGCGATAGGGGAGTGAGGTGCCCTCGTAGTGCTCTGGTCCCACCCTTTGCAGGAGACCTTCTGCCCACACCCAAAGTGCCCAATGAAGTCTTGGTGAAGCAAGTGCCACAGAAAGACAGAAAGCACCACAACCCTGAGCCATCTAATAGAAGCCCTTTGAAGCTGTACACAGCAGAAGTCAGAAGCTCTCTGTATTGCTATATGGACTCACTTCCCAATGTGGCTTTGCGGCAGACGCGTTGGTAGTCAGCTCCTCGTGACCCAGCAAATTCCGTTTCTGCAGGCAGATACCATTGAGCTGTGCCTTCTTCAGAGTGGAGGTTTAATTTGCAGCTTTGTAATGGTTTCTGAACGGAGGAGCCAAGGAACAGAAGAACCAGAGGCGTGTGGGAGAGAAAGGGTTAGTGTTGTATTTGCACTGAAAATGAAACTTGCGCTTTGGCCCTTAAGCTTTAATTACATCAAGACTGCCTTCAAGTGAGACTTGGAAAAGGAACAGAGGTGATGATAGCAGTTGATAGGAAATACCAGTCTATTTGCCTTTTCTCTTAGGTGATTTGAGGGCTGAAACGTCGTTGAGTGTAATATCACTCAGCTTGCTTAATATTTCTCATGTGCACTCTCCTATTATGAGTCCTCACAGACAAGCCCCCGAGTGTTTAGAGCAAGCACTGTGGAGCTATTTTGAAATAAACTTCCAGCATCTTTAAATGGATGAAGGATAAAGATACTTTAATCCTTCAAAAGATGTGTAACTAGAGAAATAAATAATAGCAAAAGAAAGTAAGAGGCAAGTTAAAACTACAAGGGTAGGAAAAAGCATTTTTTTCAGGGCAAACTAAATTAAAAGGAAAACATTGAAGCTTGGTGATACAAGAAAGCTTTTCTAGGTAACAAGAGATACAGACTGTGGACACACTACATTCCTATACTGACAAATTATTTCCATCTCCAGCTGAAGAGACAAGGAGGAACACACTGGCATGATTCAGGTGAGCTGCTGAAACAGGTCAAGGATGAGCTGTGAGAAGACCCTTGGTTTTCTTGGTTATGAATACTTTGCTTTCACCAGTGGAGCCAGCTGCAAGATAATTCAAGATGAATTTGTGTGCATTCCTGCTATTCTCAGGCACCGTGTGACTTTAAAGTGTACAAGCCTAACAGGTGCGTAAAAATGCCCTGCAAAAATGTTATCGGAGATTCACTAAACATTCACATCCTCTTCACAGAGCTTTTGCAGGGTATTGCGTTAATGCATAGCAACAATAAAAATATAAAAAGACCATGGAAATGACATTATAGCATTATAAGATTAATCCAATTCCAGTCAAATTAGATTATAATAAGAACTCTGTGTGCTAAAGACTATTAATGGGAACCTGTGTTTCAAAAGCCTCATCACCTTTGCGCGTGTTCTCCTCCCTGACCCCAATAATAAAAATAGCTTGGCATTCGCGCGAGTGCCCTTCTTCAGAGGACTTCACAAACACCCTCTGTTTTTTTGAGGAAAATGTGGGCCTCACTCCTGCATCAGTGAAGAAACTGAGGCACAGGCAGAGCAGCTTTCAATACCTGGGGAGGCAACCAGCCCTCCCTCAGGCTTGGGTCTGGTATTTCAGACTCCCATGGTGGGGCTCTGACTCCCCATGGACGTCTGTCCATCCACGTGGTTCACTCATGCCAGCTGAATGGGAATGAATGTCACAGTCGCCTCAAAGACAAAACCGTTTCAAGCCCAAGGTTACTGCGAAGCAGCTTTCCAAGAAGACAGATCTGGGCTGCCTTGTACTCCTGACACAACTGAGTCATTCAGGAGCACCGTTCTCAGCAGCAGCTGGATCATTTTGGTCCGGCTGTGTGGTTGCTCTTTGGCAGAGGGATCACTGTAATAGCTGGAGGCAGGCAGGCGTGACTCAAGTGATGCTGATGATATACTCATTAGGTCGCAACCCACACCGCTGTCTTTCTTGTTGCTCAGTCACTGCCAGCAGTCTGCTTGAGCTTGCTTCCCCTTTGCTCGCCAGGCAGGGGTAGAGGCTGACTGCCGGAGCTCGCTCTTGGGGCAAAGGGGAAACAGTCCTGTGTGTTGCCATTTGCTGAGCTGCTCCGGACCCATACCAGGCCACAGGTACTTTATTAGCCCAGCCTTTTCCAGCAGAAGTACAACCAATATGCGCCTGCAGCTCATGCGAGAGGCGAGGCTGGGCGGCTGCTGTGTGGACCATCAGGGTAGATATCTCCCAAACCTCCGGGCTGCCAGAAGCTGCTGTAATACAACAGCTGTGACCCAGAGCTGTATCCTTTGCCCTAGGGAAGCAAAGTGATGTCAACATCCAGGCTTCCACACACTGCTCACCCAGTGTGCACAGTCCTCCTGTGATCCACACATGAAGAGTGAAGTTAGACTCTTGTCTGGCCCTCAGAGGCCTCATTTGGCAGAAATGCAACATACTTACATCATGAAATAAGAATGCTGGTTCTTCTTTGGGACAAAACACTGCAGACCCTGAAGTACTGAGTCCAGTGGGTATTCATTCCACTCCTCTGATCAGCAGGCAGGGGAGGGAACAAGGCACAAGACAGGTTTGCAACCCTTATGTTTTGGAACAGGCAGAAACCTGTGTGGGCAGTGGTAGCAGAGTACAGCAAAAAGGGTACTGGGCTTCAGCCAAGCAAGGTAGGAGTCTCCTGACTCCTCCACAAGTCAGGAGGAGTGATTTCCTTCCCGTGTGGGAGGAAAAGAGGTGTGTGGGGGCAAAAAGAGGAGGGGGAGATGTAACTGCAGTTGCAGGAGTGACCCCCTCGCTGGGGGCAGTGATTGTCCAGAGCTGGGAAACACTGTAAAAGCATGTATTGCTCAGAAGTGTCGAGGGAGTGTGGGGGGTGTGGGGTGGGGAGGTTGTGTGCACATGCGTGCATGGGAGAAAATGCTAAAAAAAAAAAATGTCCTGTGTGATATGCCCAAGACGATGCCATACAATCAACAGAACTCAGGGTCTTCTGGCTCCCTCAAGCCTGAAGATGTGTTGGGGGAAGGTCACAATTGGGCCAAAGCTCCATTGCCACATTAGAAAAGGGAGAGGAGACAAGACACACCAAGTGGGGAGGAATGGCCAGAGCCATTTTAGTTTAACAGAAGCATTGCCTAAAACGTTTTCTCCAGACCTTATTTACACTGCAAAGTTTTGAACATCAGTTTTACCCGGAGGAAAAAGAAGATATTTATATTTAATGGCCAACATTTAAACTCTTTTAAAATGAGCAGAGAGGTTGCAGTTGGAACAGAGAGAAAATCCTAACTGCCCTGGCACAAAGCAGCAGTGCTGCCATTGCAGGGAAGCTGGCATCTGTGAGGTACTATAGTGGGGGTTGGGGTCGAGCTTAGCCTAAATTGCACCCCAGGACAAGTATATCAGTCAACAGATGGCACCAAGGCAATGCCCAAACAGCCCCTTGGATGTAAAGGAACCCCCATTTTCCTGCCCTGGGAACAAGTATGAGGAGAGGGAGAAGAGAGAACAAAAAAAAAAACCACAGTGTAAAGATAGATTGACAAAATTCCAGATTTTCAGGACATCTGTCAGCAAGCTCCAGAGTGTATGGCAGCTAATCCCTTTGCAGATTTTCTTTTAACTGTTGCTTGACAGAAGAGTATGCCAATTTTTTCATGAATGTCCCCATGTCTGAAGTTGCACTCCGCCTGAGGTTATGATCTGTCTGCAAGGAAAAGCATTACACTGCCAGCTTGGGAAATTACATTAGGGAAACATCTTGCTGAGAAACATGCAGCAGCTTCAAGCTTTGGAGTATGTGCATGTTTCTTGAAGATGAAGGTGGCCAGAGGCGAGACAACTACCTGATAACTTCAGTTCTCCCACCTCTCCAACACTCCTACTGGCTGCCAGCACTGGGCAAAGGCAGCTGAGAGGAGAGGGCTGGTGCTGCAGGGCTGGGCTGGTGGTCAGCTCTGGCTTCAAACTTCTGCCAGAAAGCTCCGGAAGTTCTGCTGCACATCCCCTCCAGACACAGCTGCAGCAGCACTGCAACTTGCTGCGCACTTGCGGATCTGCGAGAGTGAAGAACTAAAATCATGCAAAGCTTCATTTGTTCCGGATCTAATTCTCAGATACTGTATTTTGTGGAGTTGAGCTGTTGCATCATTTATCTGCTAAGGGCAGGCAGAAAGCAGTCCATAAGACTACTTTTCTATACCACAGTGGTGAAATGTCTTGTTCCTGACATGGGGATGCACAAATTACAGGGGCAGAGCCTTTTGGTGACAAGAGGACAGGGCTCATTAAGCAGAGATGACACAAGAAAGGCCCCGAGTACTCCTCAGCAGGCTGCTGTAGGTTCTGCTCTGTGGCCAGCCAGACCTGCAGCTGCTGCTGGGACCTTCTGAGCTTCTGTAGGCTCTGTCTGAAGTACACACAGGATGAACACATTGCTTTTCTGCTTTTTAATCCTACTTACCAAAATCAACCTCAAGTCCCAGTTCTGTGATGTTTGACGGTTAATTCAGATCTCTCCACACTTTGAGAATCTGCCAGAATAAGGCAAGCGAGTAAAAGGTTGACTCCAAGCTTCATGATAACTGATGGAGCGGCAGTTTATATTTGTTTTCTCCTTACTCCCTTCCTGTGAGGAAAGGTGACACAGAAAAATGGGCAAACAGACATTTCCATTATCAACTTTTTTTTTTTTTTCCCCCAGTGGCAACCATCAAACAAATGAGTGTTTCAGCAGCAAAAGGAAAAAAAATCACCTTTGCCAAACACACTTTTAGCCTCCCGTTCCACGAGACTTTAAGCTCCTGGTTGCATTTCACATTTTTCCACAGAACCATTATGAGGAAAGAAAATCTATTTCCTGGCCCAGTCTAAAAATGTGAGACAATTTGGGTGTGTCTGAATTTTTTCTAATCACTCCTGGGAACTACACAAAAAACCCAAACAAACAAATAAAAAACCCCAGCAGTCTCTCAGCTGCTGTCATTTATCTTAAATAACTTCTTTCATCCAGTCAGATATGATAAGTGCTTTGATTGTTACTCTGCAAGAAATACGTAATCATTATGTTTCAGAGTCCACACCTTCATTTCTGCGCTTGAAGCCAGTTCATATCTCTCTTAATAACTGGCCTGACAGCAAGACAACAGCTGATATTGGAAGACAGCAGCAATTCTGCTTGAATTTTGCTGTGGGTGTTGGTCACTTTTATGTAATAACTAAATTATTTGGGACTCATCTAGAAGGGAGAAGTCCAGGACACTCTGCCCTTTCTCCCGGGATTGCTTTGCATTTCACATTTAAGATTAATTATATAAATCCTAAAATAGTCATGACAGTGGGAATGAAAGCCCAGGAGTTTCACCTTCTGTCGAGGCTCCTGAATGTTAAATTTTAAGACTTGCTCCCCCATTCATCCCCTCCACCAGTTTGTTCTCTTTCTCCCTCAGCATTTCATCTCTCACTCGCAAGAAGCACACCTCCATGGGGCCAGCATTCTCAAACACAGCAGGCTTTGCTATCTCACTTCCAAACCAAACTAAGAGCACACAGCACAGGCAGTCACATACCTGCCTGCAACACAAGCACAGACAATGAATGGCTTCTCTACTACACTATAAATGACTCATCACCTCAGACTTTTCAGCTCCCAGAGTTTCCCAAGGGAGGCAACAGGTTTTGTGCATTAGTGCTGCAGCCAGGTATTTTAAATTAATGCACCCGCAAAGCAAACACTACCCCTTCTCCTTGCAGCAAGCTTGCCCAAGCATCCCTATGCTACCCTTACAACAATAGACAAGGCAGGCCTGCAGATGCAAAAGCAAACCTATGCCTCTAGAACAAAGTGGAGTCAAAAGCTGTTTCTGGGGAACTAGGAATTCCCCTCTCACCCTCCTCTCTACTGTCATCCCCACAAAGTCTGTGCAAACAAGAAACTTGTGACCATGAAGCTGCTGGTTTTGTGTGGAGCAGGGGTGAGCTTGATTCACCACTTTGTATTTTGTCCACCTGACAACACCTTGCACCCCCAGAGGCATCATGCCTGGGGGAGGTGAAGGGGGCATCCTGCTCCAGGGCTTTCCCAGGCCTTTCGGCGGAGCCTGCCAACAACGTACCCATGAAACTTCAATGGCTGTTATGGTTTTGTGCCAATTCTTCACTTCCTGATGCCATTCACTTGTCTGCTGAGAACTCCTCTGCCACATGGGTGACATGAATTTGCTGCTCAAGAATGAGGCAAAAATAACTTCCCATGACTGAGAGCTTGCTTGGTGCCACCCTCCCCTACGTCCTGTCACTTCTACACAGAGGCCCTGGCCACTGGAAGGAGGGAGCCTAGGCAGCCTTCTGCTGCTGCTCTTGCCACTCTCTGCCTCCTGTCCTGGCAGAGGCTGCATGGCTGGAGATGATATGGGCGCAGAGCGAAGCTGGGAGAAGAGACAACAGGTTTGCAGGATGCTTATTGCCAGGCAGATTTGCTGTCCTCAGCAATCTGCTGCCTGAAAGAAACTGCTGTGACTAAAGCTGGCCCTGATACAGATGGTTACCAAATCCTAGGAATATCATCTTACTCCCACTTCGCCCTGGTGGAAAACACTGCTCAAGGGACAGAGCAGGAGAGAACTGAGGTCATGGGTTCCCCTGAGGCAGGAGCTGCTTGTGGCACCCTCACAAACACCCAGGGGATGCTGGCTTTGACTTGCAGTTGGCCAAATCACCCTGTCCAGCTAGTGTGGACAGGTTTTAATCTGCAGCGCTAGAACCGTCCAGATCATCCCGCCCACGTGGAGGTGTGATTTACAGCATGGCTGCAAACTGAAAATCTGAAACGTTGCTCCAGTAAAACATATGCCAGATTCCCTTGCTAACCTCCCTTGACAGATAAGCTGTAGCAGAGCCTTCTTCCTGGGGGAGAAGGGGAACTGTCACTTGCCCTAAAAAGGCTTCTGGTTTCAGCCAGTGGAGTTCACCAGCTGCTTTCAAGAAATGCCGTTTGCTCTGCTTTGTTTTCTTTTAAGTACAGTTTGAATTCCTCTGTAGACACACGTTTCAAGCCAGAGCTAACACTACAATGGGCAGCCAGAGCTGAGGAACTGTCATCTGCTGTGTGTCTGCCAGCACCAGCCCCCACCCTAGGGGGTACAACAGAAATGACAGCATGACCCCCATGTTCTGATTTTGGCTTTTCTCCTGGCTTGTATCAGGGTTATCAGCTGGCTACTGCAACCCTCCTCACCTTGATTTCCACCCTAGCAGGAAAAAGTAACACTCACTGTAGGGTTTCATGCGTTTTCCAGCAAGCACCACTGTCAGAAAAGGAATTGCTACCATGTAATTCCTGCACTAGCACTTAGGACAGGATGCATGGACGCAGAGAAAAACTTCACCTGAGAGGTCTCAGCAAAGCCAAGAAAGACCAGATTTTGTGTCATCGTACTCCTGAGACAAAAACAAACAAACAAACAAACAAACAAAAAGTATAAATACTGAAAGCACTCTGGTAGAAATACAGCAAGATGGGAATTTTTTTTTTTTTTTAAGTGTGCCACAGACTAGTGAGATACTGAGAAGGAGCAAGGTAGGAGTTTTGCAACCTGGTTATAAGGTAGCTCCACTTTCACCTCAGCAGCAAAATACAACAGAGTTGTAATGCAATCATGGTGTCATCATGTTATTTCCCAATTTGCACACATGGGATGGTCCTTAGTGTTCATGAGAGGAAGGTTCTTTTTACCAGCAGGATATGAATCAGCCTGGCTCTGGGGAATGGGGTGATTTTGGAAGCTGTCATAGTCTCTGTGAGCAACAGGCATGGTCCAGTGTCACCATGCTGGTGGGGTGGGGAAATGTTTTTATTCACAGTTATGGATTGGTAAGCAGATGGATGTGGATAGAGGAGCATAAAGAAGCCATGAAGTGACATTAGTCATCATGATTAAGCCACAAGAGTGTCTACATTTGCAGTTATTTAGTTTACTTGTTTGCAGACCCACACAACAAGATCTTAAAGGATATGTGAGAAATGATGACAATAGAGTAGCGTGGATGTCCACAGAGGTCCCCGCCCTAGCAAGAATAGTCGTACAGGTACAACCCAATAATGTTTGTGTGAACAGCTGTGAAGGGAAGGCCAGCATAGCTCCATGCCTCCCAAGTCGTCTGGAAAACAGCAGCCTAGGAACAGCTGAAAAGCTGTGAAGGCATAGGAAGTAAAGGCAAATGAGAGGCAGTCAAAAAGCCAAGCACTAGAGGGATCACCCAGTCCAGCATCATTCTGAAGGGTGTCTGCAGAGCTCCCCTGTCAGGGCTGGAGTAAAGGGCATTGGCCATTATGAGATGGTAAGAGTGTGGATAAGTATTTCAGCATGCAGATGACTAGGGAAGATTGCACATCAGCAATGTCTTACAAGACAAAGTTGTGTGTATGGGAAGGCAGAAGGGCAGCCTGTGTGGAAGGACAAGGTACATGGTGGCCCTGTGTGCAGGCCATGTTGGGTAGGGTGGGGAGACTGTGAAAGGCATCAGTGGAGAGGACTGTTGACAAGAATGGGCAGGTGTTAGCATTGCTAAGCTTCAGCTTTTGACAGCCAGCCATAAAGAAACTTCTTGGACTAAAGAAGATAGATGTAAAAGATCACACATGTTGACTTGTGCTCAGCGTACAGGTAGTGGTTGGACTTTGTTGGTAGATAAGGCTGGGGAGCTGAGACATGTCCTGTTCTACCCTCTCGAAGAGGCGAGAGAATTATTGAGGAAGGAAGATGGCAACCTGAAGAATAGCAGGTTTGCTTCATCTCCACGACAGTATTTCCACCTGAGGTATTCTGCATGGCCTGAAATGAAAATGCCTATATTGAGAGAAAGAAGTTAAAAATAAAAACTAAAAACAGTGGGGTCCACAGCTCCATATTTTGTGTATCTTTTCCTGCCTCACATGTCAGTCAGCAGCAGCAGGAACTACATGGAAAGACCACCTATCCTTCACCTTCAGCAGACAGCAGTCCACCAACCCTCTTGCAGGACAGAACATGCATAAAATTTTGCAGGATGGGGCTTGGAACAGGATGTAGTGGGATACGTGTCTGGAAGGACTCATCACACTGACCTATCCCATTGGCAGCATGGACCTTGCAGTCCTGCCAGGCAGAAAGCAGCATAACTAGGTAGAGCTTCCCAGAAGGGAAATTACAGTCCAAATATGTTTTCTGTATAGGAAATCCAAAAGAAGAAGAAAGAAAAAAAAAGAAGCCCTTATCTATATTTATGAGATGAAGCTTTTCCTACATGAATAAACCTCTTAACACATTTTTCTGGGCACTGAGGTTATATATTTAATAGGTTTTTCTGGTATCACTTAAAAGTAGATCACCACCATGCAATGACGCCTGCTATACTCTTTTTCTGGCATCCTCACTAGTTCCCTTCACCCATGCCCCCAGTAACTAGAGCACCGCATGTTATTCTCACCAGACTGCAAGAAAGGATTTTTCCTTTACTTAGGAACTTTTGCTACAGAGCTGCTTGCTCACCTTCTTTTTTGGCCCTCCATGCCTTCTTTCCAGCTTAACAAAGAATGGAGGAGACACTCTCCAGCAGAGAAGGGAAAGCATGTACCTCATGGAAACCTTCCTTCTAGCTCTCTATTATCATTGTGGGGCTGCAGAATCTATTCTGCCCTCAAGCACAGAGCATGGATGGCAGGAATGTGCATTGGCCTCCAGTCAGCCCTAGTACAAATGAGAGCCTGACCTTTTGTGCTGTGGGCAGTGTCTAACACCTTTCTTGCACCTTTCCTGAAGTTTATAGAGCAATGGAAAAACAAGTAGCTGCCTTATCAGCATTCACATTTTTTTTTCCCCGCTCCCTACTCATTAACTACCTCCTTATCCAGAGAATAGCTCTCCAGGCCCAAGGAGCCCTACCTATACATCGTTTCCCTGCTCTGGTGAGTGCTCCAGCACAAGGATCCCTTTGAGTAAGGTCCTGCAAATTATTGATGGATATATTATATTGTACATACCAGGCCCTGATGAAATGAAGTCTACAGGGCTGTCTCACCCCTAAGCCAATACTACTTTGGTTTCTTCCTTCCTCACCTTAACAATGCAAAGAGCAGACCACTTTTGCCATGGCAGAAGACTTCAGCAGGAGAGGAGTTAGCTGTAGGTAACCAATGGGAGAATGCATCTGTCACATTCAGGGCAAGCTCTGTGGAGTAAATGCTTTGTAACCAGTACAATCCTGATTTCCACTTTTCAGACTTGGCATTTGTACTTTTGTCTAACCTTTCCCCTTTCTGCTGCACTGTGGGAAGAAGTTTCATTTTGTTGTTTTATTGTCTTTCACCTCCTTATTAAATATAATAAGTTTAAACTGCTGCCTTTATAGCCATCTCTCAAGATGGAAGAAGTGAGTTACTGTGGTGTCACTCCTGTGTTCCTGACCTAGGAGAAGAAAAATTGTGGCACTACTCTCTTTTGCCTCTGCAAGGAATAAATATCTCACACTGATTCTTAAGCTGTAGCTCACTGTAGGCTCCTCTCTGTTTCCTCCATCCACTACCCACTGTTTAAGACAAAATAACTGCCTCTTCATCTCAAGAGATTTATCTATTCACTGTCATGCATGGACAGAAAAAACATTTCTTCCCCCGCAACAATGCAGCTAACTCTGGGGTAGAGCATGACAGCTATTTCACAGCACAGAAGGAGTGGCAGGGAAAATGCAGTTGTTTTTGCCTGCAGAGATAGAACAGCAGATTGGAATGGCAAAAACTGCAATTTAACTGAAACCTTGATAAATCCTTCACGGTTTTCATAATTTAGCCCAAAGAAAAAAAATGCCTATAAAGGCTGGATCACTGAAGCACAGGCTGACTCAAAGGGAAGGGTTCTGTTTAGAGAGGTACAACACTATCTACTAAAGCGCCCACATATTTCTTAGAAGTTTTTTCATCTACTTAGTGAGTAAGCCCATTTCTATTTACTTGTGAAACCAGGCAAGCTGAAAGGCAGGAGCATGAGGGTTTAAGGTGAAATAGGAAAGGTGTGGGTCTCTGTTCCTTCGCATGACCCAGATGCAGCTCACAAGGCAGCCATACCTTATCTGATTAGAGGGCATGATACTTGTGTCAGAGCTTATCACCAGGTAGGCATTAGCCAGCACTACCACTTCCCCCACTACCATTTCCCTGACCAAACCTGCTCCAAAATCAAAGCTTCAGCAGAACTTTGGCCCCACCACATCTAGTTTAGGGACTGCACCTGACTGAGAGCACAGTAAGGTACAGTGCCTCGGTATCTAAATGATTAGCTCAATATAATTATGTGCTCAAGACACTGCAGATAATTTGGAGGTTCTGGGCAGGCAAAACAAAACCCTCTCTATGCTGCTAAGAGTGGAAGGTCAGGGCACAGGAGAGGTAAGTTAGTTAAGCAAAAATCAGCCTTCAACAAGATCTCATACATCAACGTCATTCATGTATACAGTAGTAAGTAGAGTAGATGTTCTGTGTTTATCAAGGAGGAATCCTGCTAACAGTCCTGCATCATCCCTACCTGCTGCTTTCATTCTCCTTCAGTGGGAGGCACACTGGGAATTACACACACAGACACATCTCCGCATGACACCAGGGTTCAGAAGGGAGAATGTTCTCCTTGATTTCATACAACACTGGGAGTCCAAGCTTCTCTACAGCTTGGAGGAGCACTGGATGTCCTCACTCTTCCTGAAAACGTTTCTGTGGTCACAGCCTCCTTCAACAGCCAGGAGCAGCAGGGTGGTAAATGTCTTTGCTGGAGCTAATTTTCAGTGCAGTGTGCTTCCCTGCGCAGTAGCTTCATGCAGCACTGTACGAAACATCTACCTCCTATGACAGCAAGGAAGCAGCTTGACAGAAACACTCCACGCAACATCTCAGAGTTATCGTCTCATTCCTGAGCATGGCTATTCTGCTTTTCATAACATAGTCCTGTCTCATATTCCTGGCTTTTTCATGTCACAGCACAGGGCTGTGTGAGAACACTCCCAGGAAACAAAGCAAAAGATCTAGGGACCTCTGGGGACACAGAGATTTTACAAACATCAAAAAGGTAGACACCTCTCTGACTGCCAGAAATGAACTCTAGGGAAGATGCAGTATGTGACTTACAGCTACTTTCAAGCCACATGTGCCCTCTCTCCAGCCTTAGCCATATTTTTTATTTATTTGCCTGGAAGTATTTTGCAGCAGAGGTCTCTGACTGAGTGAAAGAGGCTGGATCAGAAGCGAAAGAGTGACTGTTGCATTATGAAACATACAGTCACAACAAGGGAATTAGATTTTGATCTGCTTGCTGAAGTTTGCTATTTCTACTCTGGTACCTGGTGGTCAATGTATTGCCAACATCTGTATAACATCAAACATTTGCATCCATATGGAGAATGTATAATTAAAGCTTGCTGCATACAACTGTGAAAACTTTCTCATATCCTCCCTAAATTGCATTGCAATCCCTAGATGAAGGCTAGGAGCCAAAATGGAAAATGTCTGGCATAAATATTTAACTAACTTGAGATACGGATCCTAAACTATTAGCTAATTATTTTGTGCCAGCCATAAATGGCATCTGGTTCATTAGCACGGGACACACAAGGATGCTGCAGGTTGGACACATAAGTGGGAAATGAAACGTGACTCCATGCTAATTAATATTAATGAATGGATCGAGAACCAACATCTCTTTGAAAATATGAACTCAACAGGAGCCCAAGTGTGATTCATTATGATTATTGCTGGGTTGACAACCATTACCAATCTCAGAAAAGCCTCCGTTTCATGTAGCGTCTCCTTGGGAAGGACTTAATTGGCTTCTGGAAGAAGTGAGGATGAACAGGGGAGGTGGTTTCAGACCAATCTGCAGGTATGTGTTTGATTATTATCCTGGAATAGAAGTAATAGTAACAATTCCTTTTCAATGCATGTGTGAGGTTCCCTTGCACTGGTTGGCTTGCTGAGGCAATAGCTGTAGTGTGCTGTCAAAACCCTGCTGTATTTATTCCTGCCCCTCCAAACACAGTCTGCCCTTTCAGTCCTCAGTCCCTCTTCCTCCAGGCTTGGTCCCTTATTCCCTAAACACCACACACTTTGCTACTGTTTCAGAATATCTTGGCAGCCACTTAGCTAAGCTGTAAGATCCTGTACCTGAATTGAGTGGGTTTCAACTGGGAAGGAGAAAGATTGTCCTCTCTTTCACACAGCATATCTCTGGGATGTAGTCAGCATGGCAGTGGGGAAAAGTCTGGACAGTTACCAGGACAATTTTCTTCCTCAGGTAATTTATGGCTGGGTGATAGGAATTGCCAAACTTTTCTTCTCCCTTCTTTCAAGTCTAAGTGGATTGCTCTCCATTCCTAAAATATGATAAGCCATTAACAGAAATGTTTGTCCTCATATGGAGAACATGAACAACCAGCATTTGGGGGCCAGTTGCTTTGCTAAGCTATCATGTCTGTACATCACTTGGCTCTACCGCTGAGCACCTGTGCTGATAGAACTGTAGCTTCAGTAGGGCTCAAAAGGAAATACTAGCACTTCTTTCCTCGGTTAAGCCTGTTCAGTCAAGTCAAAGATCTCCCAGTTAGTTTCTGCCCCCAAAATATCTCCTGAACTTGCATTATTATATACATTTGGAAAATACATTGATTTTGTGGGCTGTATCAATCTTTTTACTGCCTAAGGATTACCACTCATCTCATCATTCACCAACTGTTTCTCTGCTGTGTTCTCCATTTCTCAGTCAATTTTCTACTAACAGCCAACTAGTCTACCAGCTAATTTCCCTCTGGTCTTGAACAAACATCAGCAAAAATCAGCTGAAGCTGAAAAGCTGGTGCTGCTTTACAATATAATTTCCTGAATCAGGCACATCCAAAGATCCACTAGGACCAATCATGTATCTACAGAAAGAGAAGACCACCACTGTTTCTGAACCAGCATTACAGTTCTCATTAATACTACAGCTTTAACATTGCCACTCCTGCATTATCTTCATGAGTCTCTCAAGTCTTTGTAGACTCAGTCATGTCACTGAAGACTAACAGAGAGAGAGAGAGCAATCGATGTGTAACTTGTGTCATGGGTTTGTAATGGAAATTGGAAACTGGATCTAGGAATCCTTTCCCAAGATAGTTCATCATATCTTATGTCTTTATGTAAAAACCTTATATTTGCTCCCATTTGCTGAATACTGGATGGAAAACTGGGTTAACAAAAATGTAAAGAATCTCTCAATGCAGCAGAGACTGCTTCAGAGCCAAGCTTCCCTGGGGAAATAAATGATGAACAAAAACAAACAACAGCACAGCTCAAATGATTCCTCCCCTCACCATAGTCCTGAGATTTCATAATTGCTCCCTTCATGGCCATTTTGGTTTGTAATATGCAGAGTAAAGATTTCCATTATAGCTGTGTTTACTTAATCACTATAATTTTTTTTTAAGTGAAGTTCAGGCTGTTGAAAGCACCAGGCTGCCAACCCCAAGGAAATTAGCCATCAGCTTGTTGCACTAGAAGCTGCTCTGCTGTGATCCTTAGCAAAAGGTCTGCTCCCAAGCAATCTCTTGGTTCTCAGATGGATCACCCACATCTGGCATTGAGAAGGCTATTTAGCAAGTTGGGCCCTTTGCCTTATCAGGCAAGATAAGGAGGGCTATTTTTTGTGTGGTTTTGTGTGTAAAAAAAAATCCACCTCTGGGAATGGGATGAGCATGTGGACACCTGGGACTAGACTGATGTTCACCAGAGGGAAGCTGTAAAACTGACAAATGCAGAATTCATTTCAGAAAACTGCAGGACATTAACTACATCTGCATCACAGTTTTTCCAGTAAGGTTACATTGAATATTCTCATCGTGCATGGCAGCATATCCTTGCATGAGTATTTAATCATGCAGGGCAAATAGAAGTAGATTGAAATTCTAGCTGATGACAACTTTCAGGTGACCTGAGTCCAGATCAGAATTTATGATATCAGATGGAAAGGCTTCACCTCCCATTCCTGTTCTCCTGAGGCATCAGTGCCCTAGTATGGGAAGTGGGAAACACCTCGGCATTTATAAAAGTAACAACAGGTACTACACAGGGGACATAAGACAAATGGGGCAAACACACGTAAAGAGAGTCAATACCTGCAGCTGCTGGAACAAAGGCACTTCCTTGGCTGGGGTGTATGAGGTGTGCTGTCACTTGACATAGTTGGCAACATCAATATTTTCTTGGCACTCTCATGGTTTCCAATACCTCAGATCACTGTGCTCAAAACCAAACCAGATTCCCATTGCGTTTTTCATGCTGGATTGACCTGAGCTACTAGGCAAAGCAACCCCATGCTGTGTGTTTGTAAGCATTTTGGGAAGAAAAGACCTATTCTCTGAAGAAAAACCCTGAAGATGGGCTTCCTTGACCCTCGTGGATGTTGGATCCCCAGTGGAGATCTCAGATTAGTCCAGTGGGCCTCCCTTACAAAGGCCTTTCTACACAGGGGCTCCACCCTCACCCGCCACACTTCCCAAAGTCTTTAAAAATGAAATAGAGATGGGAGGAAACAAAAGGTGCACTTGGATTGGTAATGGGAGAGACTATAGACCAGCTCCATCGTGATACCAGGTGCCCAAATCCAACAGAAACAGCAGAAAGTAGACGTGTAATTTCTTCTGTTCTGAAGCTGCTACAGTACTAGGACCCAGCGCATCATCAGACTAAAGAAATGTACATTCCCAAGAAGATAAGGCATTAACAAGTTTATTCACAAGTGCAAATTCCTCTGTTTCCATGTTTAAATAACTCTCACTCATTTCATACTTTTCACTGATAGGGGCATTTCAGCAAGGTTGTCGGGCACCATGAATGGTCCCTGCATTGACAGCTCCCAGTATTATCTGTATCTCTTAGTGAGAGAGATTTAGATTGCTCAATATCACCTCTGCTTGCAGAAACAAATCCACATGAATTGAAGTTATGGTAAATTTTAGTGAACATGTTTACATCATGGAGAGGTGGAGGGGGATGCAGAAGAGATCTCAACTGTACAGGCAACAGGCCGAGATCAGAAGAGCACCAAGTGGCCAGGTGGTGAGGGAATCTACTTCTGATTCACAATAGCAATGATTGCAGTGAATAGGGAGAGTCTATGATTAAAGACATGTCTGGAAATAACAGTAATGATTTCCACTTGTATGCCTTTGATCAGACAATCTCACAGTATTGTATAAATGAAATCTTCCAGTATCTCTGTGAGGTTGGAAAGCCTTCTACTGACATGAACATGTCAGAAATAAATAGCAGCTGAATGGTGTTAGACAGTTGATGGCTTAGATAATTCATCCTCTCTTGGAAGAAGAGCTTCTAGAGATGGAATTTGCCCCAATTATAAGAGAGGAACAAATCCTCAATATGAGCTATATTGGACTATATACATAAATTACTGTTCAAAATGATCATCCAGCCCATTCAGTTCTCATTTATGTAGGTGAAAGTGCCAATAAGGGAACTAATAACCTGTCTGTAAGGATGATTTTAAAAGACGGAGACACTGCCCATCAAGAACTCCACCGGGACTCATCAACACTGTTCAAACCGGCTGCTGGTAACTACCAGGAGGTAAGAACTGTACTTTTACACACTGTCTCTATAGAATTAATTTGAATTAGCCATCTGGAGTGGAAAAATGTATATCCATTACCCTGCCCTTGTGCACCACATTCTTCTGCACAAAACTGAACAGGATTATCACATCCAGCCATAAGTCCAACATAGAGAGTGCTGGACACATCACCACAGCTACATCTTTGGAAACCGGGAGTCATCTAGGCACCTTTTTCACAGGTTTCACTGGGCTTTGCAGCTGCATCCCATCTAAGAGCAGGAAATATCAGTGAATATTGCAATAGGTAAGTTGACCCAAGTCTGAACAGAGTGTATCACTCTCTGTAGTAAGGCAATCTTTTATCTTTAAAAAGGGTGAAACAGTTATGTTTGGTCATGCTGGAGTGCTGAGAGGGTTAAATATGGCTCGGCATTTATTTTGCTTGTTATTATATTAGTCCTCCTCTCACCAAGAACCCAAAATACATTCTGATCTTCAGATCTGGCTATTTTAGTTTGTGCTTTTCTCTATTATTCAGTGAATATGAAATGACTCTTCATTGGTTCAGAAGCTATTTGTATAATAATTTTCAAGACTAAGTTGTAGGGGTCAGACACCACAACTTCACTGTTATGGCTGATAACCATAATTCCTAGTACTCCTCAAGAGCCAGTAATAAACTGCCTGCATTAATCCTATTTAGATGTTTGATTTGGGTATATCTGTCAGCAGACAGATTATATAAATACAAGATTTGATGAAAAAATCCTCATACTGAAACAGAACCAAGTGCAGTTTTACTCCTGGTCAAGAAAAGGAAAACACTACCCAGCTAAGTCAAACACCAAAGATACCCTCTAGGTGGCCAGAGGGACCGATTTCCAAATACAGCAGTCCTTAATCTGTATAGGACAATGTCTAAACACCATACTTAATAACTTAGAATTGAAATGTATTTTGTAAGGAAAGAGTAAGTCTGCTTGAACTCCCCAAACTGAAGTCTTCTGCCCAGGGAGGTGGTTGATTCACCTTCCCTGGAGGTGTTTAAGACACGGGTGGATGAGGTATTGAGGGACTTGGTTTAGTGTTAGATAGGAATGGTTGGACTAGAAGATCCGATGGGTCCCTTCCAACCTTGTTGTTCTGTGATTCTGTGATTCTGTGATTCTTTACAAAGGAGATTAGATCTAAACCCAATGTGTTGTTTCTCCTTTGTTGCCACTGTCCCCTGCTTTGGGGACACTCCTCCCAAGTGGGAACAACAACAGAGGTAAAACCAGAGTCAGTTCTCACTCGTGTGCCACTAGCACAATCTGCTGTTTCTGGCATATGCAAACGCAACAGGTCATGTCCGGGTCCCCCAAACCTGCCTGATAGAGGGACTTCTCTGGGTTCTTCCTTGACCTGTTTCACTACAAGAAACCTTCACAAAAATGTTCACTTGCTTTTTTAGGGGTCTTTATCTGCTAGATTAAAGACCCAGGCAGGTCAGATGAAAGCCAGGTGGATTTCAGCAACAGCATTAGGCTGGTTTAGCCTCCAGGTAAGCCTCTGTCTGTAGGGATGCTCTTGGTGGGGTTAGGGGAAAGGAGGGCTGGTGGGTATGTAGCCCTGGCCTCCACTGTCTCTGCAGAGAGGGGCAGGACAGGCAGTGGCCCTGGGCATGAAGCACAGGGCAGGCTGTTTGAAGAAGTGGGTTGGTTTGGCCACAGCAGTGGGAACTCTGAAGCGCCACAGAGCCTGGAGCATGGTCAGGGCTGCAACAACCAAGGCCAGCCAGGACGAGAGGGACTGATGGGCCATGTAGCCCAGCACTCACTACCACCCTGTATCTGCAGAAGCAGGGCATGCAGGGATTCTTCACCCTAACGTTTAAGGGCTGTGAGAGCTAGCTTAGGCTCAGCATCCCTCTGCATGCAGAAGGGATGTGCTCCATGGTCTAGAGCAGAGGAAAAGCTTTCCACCAACAGCAGAGAACTTATTAGCTGTGTGAGCCCGCCAGCCGGGTGGCCCAGGGCAATGGCTGTAGAAGCACATTTGTGCTCTCTTATTTATTTGGTAAGAAGCTGTTAGCAGCACTAGCTTCAGAAAGCATCAAAACACCCTTGGTTTCTTCTCTCCCAGCCTCCCTCACCACGCAGCTTCATGCACTCCTCTTTGAGCCTAGACAGCATTTGTTAGAAAGAGTAAAGCCATACCGTTATTGCACTCTCCACCCAATTCATCCTCTAACCACTTTCTGTTCTACTAACAGGTGCTCTGTTAAGTGGGTCCTGCTGTGTTTAATGGTTTGCCCCACCCCCATGTAACCTACTTACATATTTTCTGTGAGCCTGCTGGCCTGGTGATATTCCAGTTGTATGTTGTCTGACAGCTGCTCCAGGAAGGGTCATGTGGCTCCTGTAATTAAAACAGGGTGAAAAGACAATTTCTCTGCTTACCCAGAGGAAAAAAAATATGGGAATGATGGGAAGAAGACCCTTAGCTGCTAACATGAGGGATAATGAGACAAGGCTGGAAGATCTTTAATTTAATTGTTAACACAGAGTTGCACCAGAAGTCATCAGGCGCCTGTGCTATCATCACATCACTCAAGTAACATTAAGTATTACACTCATATATATGCAGAAAAAGTATGGTCATGTTTGATTTCTTCTGGATTTCATCCCTGTCCCTTGCTTCCCTGGAAAACCTCACTAGGCAAACAGACTTCTACTTCTGTTACACCCTTTGTTGGCATCTGCAAAGAGCAGAAGCAGCATTCCTTAGAGATATTGAGCACAAATCTCATTTGAGATTGTCCTGCCAATTCATTACCTGGGATTTTTATAGGGCTGTGCACGTGTTGCTACCATCCTCTGCATTTCTTCTAGTGTGCATCTATGTCTCACCTTGATGTATTTCAAGTGGAAACTTCTCAAGGCAGAGAGATATGCTCTTGGGTAGCACATGCACACCATGTCCCTGCTACTGGGAGAGTCAGAGCAGGATTTCCCAAGTGCACAGATGTTCAGTTGTTGAAAAATCCAGATCAATACCATACCAACATTGTCTCCACCCTCTGAACCACGTATTGGTCCTATTTGGCATTGCACATTGTTAGGGTCTACCTTCTTATCTGACTGCCCATGGATTGTAATGTGAGCTGTGTAGGAGCCGTGGTGAAGAGAAGAGCAGTGGTGTTTATAATGTGCACTGTAGAAAGGGACTATATTCCTGCTAGGGTAGGGGAACGAGGAAGGATGTGGCAAGCAGGCGTCAGAAAACTGAACTCTGACATGCTCTACTCGTGAGGACTTGGTGTATGGCTGTGAGTTGTGAGAAGGCTGGGAGAAAGATATTACCTAAAGGGATAGTGGGACTATGCTAGAGAGAGCTTTCATGGAAAAGAGGCAGCAACAGAAGTGGACTGCAAGTTTAAAGCTTACTTCAGGCTGATGCTGACAGCTGGTCCATCAAGACAATATGAGGGAAACCTCTGTTCCTTATAACCTGACAACAGAGGCAGATGGCTTCCAGGGGCTGAATCAGCCAGAAACATCATTACGATGTCTGGTGTGGTCTCCGTGGGAGTACCATAGGGTAACTCAGGTTGTGGGGGTCAAAAATAGTGCATTAATTATGGGGGAGAGGGGGCTGTAATGAGAAAAAAAAAGTACAGGAACTTTCTGCAGATAATAATGAAATCAGTTAAGAGAGCATGCTTCCAGTCATTCTGCCGAGGAACAGAGGATCCAAAAGAAAAACTGCTGTAGGATGCTGAAGGACTCATACGCTGAGTAGTTTGGAGAATGGTGCAATGGAAGTTTATGACTACCCTTCACCTCACTTTGACAAGAAATGGAAGCAGAGGCTGAAGAATAAGGAGTGCATAGTCCCTCTTCTCAGCAGAGCCGTCTGTTTTCCAATAAGCTTGCCAGTACTCCGTTAGTAGTCTTACAAATGCGGGATGGCTGAAGCAATGCCCCTCTATGAAGACAGACTCTCAATTAGCATAAAAGAGGCGGATTCTGGAGACCTGCACTGTAACATTAGAAGTCCCCGCAAAATCCCCAGTGATACCCTTCAACACTCTATTTTCACTTTGCATCTTTCCTTAGAAGACAGGAACATAAATAATGGACTCTAAGGAAAGGAGGGGTGGTTTCTTGAAACTTCCTTCTGCCAGGAAGAGTGTTGCTAAAATAAATAGCCTGTTTAGGTGTTTAATTAAAGAAATCTGGATCTGGCAGGCAGGACGGAGTTAAAGTTGCAGGCAGATGTTGGTGGAGCCTTCTGCTGTTTCTCCTCTCCCTAACCTTGTTTCCAGAGACAGTAATCAAGTGTTTAACTTTTATTTGGATATGGTAAACTGGCTTTGCTATTAACTCTTTCTGGTAATAAAATGTGGTGTCTGTATAAAGCAGATTTGCAAGTCCCTTTTATTCTCCCACAGGGCTTAGAGATCTTTCTTCATAAGAAGTAAAGTGTTTTCCAAGTTTTTCCCATCCAGGTCCAATTGTGGCGTCCCAAAGTGCTGGGACAGAAATTTTACATCTTCCTACAAGGGCTGGGGCCCAGTAAAATTTGTTGCTATACAGGAGAATGGAATTTCCTTTGGCATGAAGCAGGAGAGGCAGAAGCATGGCCTCTAATGCTGAGAATAACCTGCTTGTGAAAAGCAGCTGTAAAGGATCCTCTAGGCTAGGGGACCTGAAGATACTGTACGCACTGGACAGACTGGCCCCTGTATATATTAGTACAATGGCCCATGAGGCTTAGAAGGAAATTTGGCCATTATTTCTTTTGACAGAGTTGGAGGTAGCATGGGGCTCTAAACACTGAGTTACTCATCCTGCCACAATAATTCTTCCCAAAATGCCATCATTCCTGAGGCCATTTAGCATTTCAGCGGTTGTTCTGATGTTCTCTGGGCTAACACTTGCTCAATAAACTATAATAAACCTATTAGATAGGTTTGCTGAAGTATGCTGCCAGATTGGGCCAGGGAATCTTGGAGTCATTTTTCATTGCATTCGGTTTCATCCAAAGTAACAGACCAACATGAATTAATGTTGATGTGATGGAGTGGTGTGGTCTGAAAATGACCTTTTCCATTTATCCTAACTCTATTTTCTGAAAGGTCTTCTTTGATGGGACAGAGCTGGTCTGCGTGCCATTGCAGAGGGGTCTTCTCCCTTGATGTGACATGCAGCTGCTGTCATCCAGGTCTAAGGAATAGTGTTCTGCTTGTTTCTAAATTATAAGAGAAAGAGATTTTTCTCCTCAGTATCTGAGGGCTTTTAGTACCTACAGTGTACCCTTTTCTTTATTAATTAATGTTATGTTTAAAACATAACTAGGTTCTTATTTCTGCTCACTACTTATTATAAAGCCTCGCCAGCACTTCAGTGTCTTTCTGTCCTTTCCCATCAGCTCTGGAGTTAAATTCAACCCTTGATTTGTTAATCCCAGTCAATATTGGGGCTTGCAGCACTGGCACCCCTGATGCCAAGGTAACTAGTAATCCAGCGAGGCGATCCCTGGGTTTACCTGCACAAACCCCGATGAGGAACACGCAGCCCTGTGGCTGCTGCAGGGTGGCCCATCCCAGAGCTGGGGGGGTGCCCACACAGCTGTCCCTGTTGGGGTGCCCCACAGCATCTCTGCCTGGCCCAGGCCAGGCTGTGCTCCCTGCTGAGGCTGGCATCTGCAACAGGGAGGTAAGACAAGAGCATGTTTTTAATTAGCAGGTTAACCAGCTGAAGTGATCTCCAGAGGCAATCTGTTTCACCAGTCTTGGTGTTAAA
Source organism: Coccyzus lansbergi (assembly GCA_033558105.1). Lineage (NCBI taxonomy): Eukaryota > Metazoa > Chordata > Aves > Cuculiformes > Coccyzidae > Coccyzus > Coccyzus lansbergi. Next base: position 5,320,897 of record JAUMJK010000156.1, read on the forward strand.
CCTCCATCAGGTCTAAGGCAATAAGTACACTATTTGCTAAAAAAAAAAAAGGAGGGAAAAACCCCACAATCACCTCATGGGTCAGGCTCAGTTCACCCAGTCAAGCCACCAGCCTCAGCTGGGCAGGACACTGTAACCAGGCTGGGCTGGGGTTCAACCACCAGCTGAAGAGGCTTGGGTCTCACAGCTGCCCTTCTCCAACAAGGCAAGGCACGTAGAGCACAAGTGATGGAGAAGATGCTGTGTGGACATGGCCACACTGGCACCATCTGTGCTGCCCCTTCTGTCCTCAGTGAGGAGAGACCCCTCATTAGCGAGCAGGAGACACAGGCAGAGAAGCAAACGGGAGCTTGTCTTCCTCCTTTAAAGCATGGCTATATTTAGAGACAAATTGCAAACAAAGTGATGGTGAACTGCTGCTGCCCATAAATTATCCAGCTGTGTGGGGTGTGGAGGGGCTTACAGACACCTGGTTCTTCTGTGCTGGTGGGAGCAGGAGAGGGACACAGAGGGAGGAGATGTTGCCTTCCCAATTCTTATGAGGTTCCCCCTGCATCACCCTCGCCACCCCCCACCCCCCCATCTCATACGCACTCCCCCTCCTTGACTAGACCCGGCAGCGGGAACGTCAGTTCAGCAGATGGTTGCCATGGGTTACCTCTGTGCCGCAGATATTCCCTTCTGAAATAGCAACGATAATTGAAAACAGGGGCTCCATACTGTCACTTCAAGGTTTGCTTTGGCAGGCTTACCATCCTTGCTGGTGAGGCACAACTGGAGCTTGCTTTGCCACCAAGCTGCAAAGGCACCACCATGGCTTGCAGGTCCCAGAACCTCCTCACAGCCTGGGTAGCCTCAAGCATCCCTCTCATGGGATTATGTGCTGGGGAGTAGGGTTGCTTGCCCACACTGTGACCTGGTACAATGGGGAGGACCATCATCATGCAAGGCCTGGGGAACATGGTGACAAGAAGAGGAGGATAGTGACCCTTGGCTGGCAGCAACCCCACTGCACAAGATGCACCAGGCTGTGGGCAGCAATATAAAGATGACAGAGGTGAAGACGGTGCCCAGGGTTACCTGGCTGGTCAGCAGCAAAGTTGAACATGTCTGGCCCCATGTTCATGTCCCCTCTGGGGAAACCGTGCTTGTAAGAGGAATTTAGTCAGGCTTTTCAAGATGCTGTGCCACACTAACGAAAATCTGGAAGAATAACCACAGCACAAGGGAGATGGTAATTAGAGAGACAGGGTGGTGGAGGAGGTGCCTGGTGGGGTGCTACAGGGATCAGTGGTAGGTCTCATTTTCCTTTAACCCATTCTTTTTTTAGGATGATTAAAGTGTAATCAGTAGACTTGCAAAATTTAGATAGGGTAACCTGCTGCCACCAATTAGCAAGATATTTCTGTTCTGCAGAGAACTTTCAGCCTGTAGCACAGACTATCATTAGAAGTACAACGTCAGAAAACGAAAAGGAAAGTTGGTCCTCTGCTCAGGGAAGACTGCTTTCTGCCATCTCCCTACCCTACACGTGGGGACTTCCTGATTCTTTTTCAGGCTCTGTTTTCCCCATACTGCAAAGATACTGTCCCTGCCTGGCCATGGGCTGCTCTGAGGATGTCCTTGCCACTGCCTGAGGGACACAGAGTGCAGTAGGGGTGGGCATAGGAGGGTTTGTGCAGTGCTGTTCTCACTGTCTGAGCATTAGCAACACCATTTCTGCATGAAGTTGTTACACTTCTGACCCCTTCAACTTGTACACTGGTAATGTTTTACCCAAAACTGCACCGCTTTGCACACAGATAAGATTTTGCCTTTAAGGAGACAGGTTGCCTATTTGGTGTATCTTTTCTTGTGCTATCCCTTCTGAAGTTTCAGCTCTGCTTTTCTTGATGTCAAACCGAACCTTCTGACTTCCCAATGTTTCCAAAGTAAGCACCTCTGGGTTTGATCCCCAGTGCTGGAGGCATCTCCAAGACCTGTTTCAATGTTTTGTCAGGGATACTTGGCCTTTTATGTGAGCTCAGAGGGACATTTGCAAAACTCTCCTGCCACAACCAGGGCCTAAAGGCTACCTTAGCATCCCTTCTTATCACATACCTAAAACTTGAACATATAGGAGAGTACCTTCAGTCTTTTTGTTTAGTCAATCATTTTGGGGGAGTGGGATCCTTGCTGGGACATTTGGTGCTCTTCTACCACTGACCCTCTCATTTCATTGCTCTGACTCCACATTGCCCTTACTTCACAGGTTGCTCACAGGATTTGCAAGTTCTGCTTTAAAAGCAGAGAAAAAAAGCTACTCCAACTAGTTCAATGTGATCTTAAACAACCTTCCTAGCTCCTTTGCTTTACTGTCTGCTTGCACAGACAACAATTGAAGCTCAACAACATTCTCACTGGAGAAATCTGTCAGTTGACAGAAAGGCATAGCATGGACACATTAGGTTATCATATTCATTCTGCATAAAGCAATGACATCACAAGTTTGACGTCATCTGTGACATCTGGAAAACATCATAGCAATTACACTGCTTGCAAAATGTTAGCATGATGGCAATGATGTGCTGGACTGTGGAGGTATCATATAGAATCATAGAATCTTGAAATCATTTAGGTTGGACAAAGACCTTTAAGATCATTGAGTCCAACCCTTAACCTAGGACTGCCAACTCCAGCACTAAACCATATCCCATCCACATATCTTTTAAATACCTTCAGGGAGGGAGACTCAAACAGTTCCCCGGGCAGCCAGTTCCAATGCATGGCAACCCTTTCAGCGAAGTATTATTTCCAAATATCTAGCCTAAACTTCCACTGGCACAACTTGAGCCCATTTCCTCTTGTACTATCACTTCTTACTTGGCAGGAGAGAACAGCACCCACCTTGCTACAATCTCCTTTCAGGTACTCACTGACACATCTATATGTGATACACTGGAGGATGACTGGCCTTTCTATCTCCACATAGGCTGCTAAATACCATTCAATGTGCTGTACTGTCAGAAAAGTATCATACTGCCAGGAAAGCTCAGAGGAGGTTTGACTTAGCAAAAACTAAAAGAGTTGAAGATGTCTTTCCTGGCCAGATGTCAGCTAAGGGTGTATAAGATCCTATTCTATCATACAAGTATCCTAGGAGGTATAATGACAACAGCAGGAAAGTAATTGCATCCAGAAATCAAAAGGAGAATTGATAAATGGAGCAAGATGAACTTGAGTTAAAAAAATTGGATAAAGGTTCTCCTAACAGCAAAATCTGTTGAGCCGTATAAGAAAGAGCTCCCCTGGCTGAGCTGCTTAAAAATAGACTAGAGGATACAAACCAGATTGCTCTGTGGAGCATAGCAGAGAGTACACACCATGGAAGAGATCTTTTCCTTTAGTCACCAGCCCATATCATTGGGAAGGCAGTATTTTATTCTGCTTTTTGAGTCACCAGAGAACCAATGTTGGATTTCTATGTCTACCTAGTTCAATTTTGGCAGGGCATGAGCAAATTTTAAGGAAAGTAGCCAAATCTTACAACACAGCATAGAATCATAGAACAATCAGGTTGGAAGAGACTACTGGATCATCGAGTCCAATTGCTCCCCAGAGCAGTCATCTCTTGCTCTCCTACACACACAGCACAGTGTAGGGCTGAGAGAAGGGCCACAGCCACTTTGCTGGCTGGCTGGCTGACTGAGTGAGCATGTCTCATTAACAGGGATTCATCAGCACCATTGTTAATAATGCAGGAGCTGCTTGTCTCTTGGGGTGTTCCTCAGCAAAAACTATGCTGCTTCTGTATTTCAAACACTGCCTCTGTTGGCGTGATGGGCTTCCATGCTTACAAAGCATTTTTGGTTATTTGTTATTCTCAAATGGTATCTCAGTGCTGAGCATTGACAGAGCCGGCAGGTGCATCCAGAGCAGAGGAGAATAAAGCCAGCCCTGAGACAGTCTTAGACCTGCCCAAGTCTCAGCATCAGGAGGGACCAGTGTGATTGCTGGTGAGAGAGCTCTGGTCCAGAGTTCATCTTTGGGGATGTCACTCCAGGCACTCCACTGCAGAGAGAGGGAATGAGCATGCATTGGTCCTGCTATCTCCAACCTCTTTCTCTTTTATGATAATCTCCCTGGAGCCTTTATGGCTCTGCCAGCACAGGCAAAACTGCAGCTGGGGCCAGACTCCCAGATGAAATGTTTAGCATTCCCAATATTGCATCCTGCATGAAGGATGGCATAGATGTTGTAATTCCCTGTTCAGAGCACTCGGAAGCCTTATTTTGTCATTACCCACTGATGTGTGGTAGCACATAGGATAAGGGATAATTTCATGCTGTATGATAGGGATGTTGTACCATGCCCTCTGTAAGGCTAATCTGCCTGCTGACAGCCTGTGAGCTCTGTGGCTGGTCGGGCTGGAGAGTCTCACAATGGTAAAGGTGCCCTTGAACACATGCCCAGAGAGGAAACCTAGTAAGAAGAGACTTTAAAATGAACTACATTAGCAAAGTAGCCTATAAAGAAAAGCAACAACAAATCTGCCCTTTGGCTGCTGTAGGTTGTGCTCCAGGTAGGTATATTCAGGCATGCACAGAAGCAGCAATCTCATAAAGAAATAATTGCCAGGACCTGTATGGTGAAGTTCCCCAGGAAGCGTGAACCTACAGCCAGTGCAGCACACCCATTAGAATCATAGAATCATAGAATCACCAGGTTGGAAGAGACCCATCGGATCATCGAGTCCAACCATTCCTATCAAACACTAAAGCATGTCCCTCAGGAAAGCAAACGTTTTGATTAAGTTGAGAAAGCAAACGTTTTGATTAAGTTGATGCCCTCCCACATCCTGGCCTGGAAGGTGGAAACAGCTATGCTTTCTGGCTTGGCTATGGGGACATCACATGCTGGAGTGGGTTTAGGGGAGATCACCTCTCATATCTGAGGTGGGGAGATGTTCTCCCCCAATAACCGTGGACACCCAGCCCAGCAGATGAAGTGCATGCAGGAGGTGTGAATGGTCAGTTCAAGCCACTCGATGCCTTATCTGTCACCGGCACAGAGATTGTCATACGGAGCAATGACAGCAGATGGCTGAGGGGATCAGCCTGCTATCTGGGTCTTCGTCATACCTCCTGCCCAGTTCACTACAGACAGATCCCTGCGGATGTGACTGGTGTAAAAAAGAAATACCATGGACCAAAGCTAATAATATCCAGTTTCAGGGTTAACTTCACCTCTTCATGCAACACAAGGTCTTGGGGCCACCTCCTTTTCAAAGCACATTAGGTAGTTTAACCTTCGAGAGATGAGATCTTCCTTACAGATGTGCAGTATGCATGAATGGGCAGCCCTAGTGGCAAGTGGTGTGATCCTTACCTCAGAAATGAAGGCAGTGCCATCCTGGCCTTGCTCAGATGAGACCAGCAAAAGAAGAGGGAGCATTGCTACATGTTTGTAAAGGCCTGCAAAAATTCAAAATACTATCACAATTTTAGCCAAATGCAAGTCCTTACCTCTACCTCTGGTTAACATTCAACCTGCTGCTGAGAGGGACAGCATCTGTGATGCACGTGGACATCTTGGTTGATGCAGGGAGGATGTCAGAAGAATGGATGTGAGGCTAAGCCAGCCCAGCTGCCTGGCAAGAGATTTATCAGCTGATCATGTATTTGTGTAATGAGCCAAAAGGAATGCAGATGTGAGCTATACACACAGCTTGTCTGAGGAGTTGGAAAGTTCACTCTCTTCTAGCCCAGGACGCCAGTGCTGCTCCAGCCCTGGCTGGAGCAGGAGCAGGAGCAGTCTAGGGCTGCTTCAGCACTGTTGTCCTAAGACCCCAAAATCTCAGTGCCTGTGAGGAAGCTTACCTCAGATCCATGTTTCTCTATGTGGGACAAATCTGTGCTAAGGTGTAGTCAGAAAACACGTGGCTGCAGGCAGTTCCTGCTGTGAGATCATGCTTTCCAGAGTGTGGGAACTGCAGATCTTCACACCTGCCCTGCTCTGTGCTTTGCTCCAGCCACTGCTGTGCTGTGGTCCCTGTTCCACCACTGCTTGTTTGGGCAGGTCAGGTGTCCAAAGGTGCTCATACATATGTCCTTGTATCTCAGTGCTTCTGCAGCTTCTCCTGCTGTGCCTATCTCACTCCTGACAGGCTGCTTTCCTTTATGGCATGGAAGAAAGACTTCAGGAACTTTCAACTGGGAGCTTTGAAAGAAAGGTCTGAAGGACTCCCAGTGTCCTCAGGATGTGCTGCTTCTTTTTATGGAGGAAGGGCTGCACCCCTTGGGGTTCAGTCAAAGCCCTTTCACTTCCCAGCAAGCCCCTACGACCATTCAGGAAGGAGGCCCCAAGGTCCTTGTTATATCACTGCTGATCTATTCCAGCTCGTGATACTCTGACTATGCTCTGCTCGTGCCTGCAAACTCTCTGCCCTCCTTGCCTTTCTACCCATGCTAAGTAAACCATATCTAAACATAGAACACTGGCTAGCTTGGGTTTGGGAAAGCTCCCAAGAACTCAGATAATTTCCATTCCCTCATCACACCCACAGAAAACTCACAAGCTCTCCAGCTCAGTACACTAGGCAGTATACATGCAAGGCTTTGACAAATTACCATGAATTCTCATTTTGGCTAGGTATTAGCACAACAGTACTAGCCTTTCACCATTGGAAAAAGAGGAAATATTAGAAAGCCACAAAGAAGAGCGACATAAAAAAAATCAGGCTCTTCCTAAAAAGGTCCAAAAAAAGGGTCCAAACATAGGCAGTATTCCAGGAAGATCTTATTTTCTAACCTCTTCTTACCAATGCAGTAACTTGGACTCCTTGAACTCTGTATCTGTGCTTGGCAGCCCTCATGAGGAATGCCTTGTTCCCACAGGGACTTTCCACTTCAATGCTTGAGAGAACATCCATCAAGACTCTCAGTTTCTGCAGAGCCTTTGAATCCGCATGCTCCCAGACACTGCCCAAGGCTCCCCAGGAAGGCCTGCGGGTCTGTGGTGGCAGAAGGACTCAGTTGCTACCATATCTCTAGTTTCCCAGGCTGGGGTGGTGCAAGGAGACAATGAACAATTGTTCCTTCCCCATCAGGACTGAATAATGTAACTGTGAAAGCTAGTTGTAGTAAAATATCTTCCCAAGTACCTATGAGGCCACTTGTCAGGTGTCCACTGTTGCTTCAAGCTATGGGAAGACCCCTTTTCTCTACCGGTTTCTTGGAGAAGGCAGAGGAAGACCAAGTTTCATCCTGACAGAGGTTAGAGTTGAGAGGAAGGAGGCAGAGAATCAGTCCTCACTACCAGCCCTGCTTCCAGGACTGTACGTCTTTCAGAGGCCAGATGCTGCCAGGCAAATGAAGATCTCCTTACGTTTGTTTTAAACCTCGAAGAATCTCTTGAGATAAACATCCTAAATTAAAGATAAAAACACTGTGGGTTTGTTGGCAGCCTCTGTTCCCCTCAGTGGGGATAAGCTCTTGCCTGAGTCACACACACATCTCCTGCTGTGTGTTCAGATGAAGGGTTCCACCCATGGGTGACTCTCACCAGGGGGCTTCGTAGGTAACAAAATTCCTCTGCCCCACTTCCTCGGCTCCCTTTGATGGCAGGTTCATCCAGAGCAGCACTCTGTCCCAGTTTCCATTTTCAGGATCTCTTGGGAGGTTGCTAAATCCCAGCTAGCCCTGGCTGTATTTAAAGTGATTGTAATTCACATGGATTGGGTTGTGGTTATAAGCTGAATTACATTCTGATTTAGCAGCAGGGATTAAGGCTCTGCATTTTAACTTATTAACCCAAACCAAGTTAAGGAGAATTCCTCTTGCTGCCCCACTAAGCTCCTGCACAAGGAAAGGCAAGGCTAGATGAGGGGAGCAGTGGGGATGGGAGAGATGGAGGGTTCTGCCCAGGGTGGATCATGGCTCCACAGCTCCTGCAGCAGGGGTAAAGCAGAGGAAAGAAAACTTGCAAAACTCGCTAAACCACTTGTTTGGTATTTCCTATGCATGGGAAATTTCCTCTGCATTAAACCTGGCAGGTAGGTGTCTCTTGCTTGCAATCACTGCTCCAGCCTGGGCTGGTGACACTCTGACACAAGGACTTCCATTGTCTCCCTTCCCTCATCTCTCACTGGAGATACCCACAAGAGATAACTCTCCTCCTTGGGTCATACCAGTGGTGGGACAGCTTGCAAAGAGACTTGTGGAGGCAGCACAGCATACAATAATGTCTGTCATCACGGCACCCGAGCAGCAAGTCTTGTACCTGCAGGCCCAGGTTTCTTCAGTTCTCCAGACCCACTTGGCTTCTCTCTCTTGCTGTCAGAGAGACAATTGAAAACAGCCCAGACACACACTAGAAAACTTAATTTAATATTTAATGAAAACCCAGTGTAACTGTCATGTCCTTTTCTGTTTTCTCTTGCTAATGCTGCTGGCTGCACAGGTATCTGTGTGTAAACAGAGCCTATCTCCTTTCCACTCTGTTGCATCTCTCCAGCTCCGGGCATAGCTTGTGATACCCATATTCACCTTCAGAGGAACTCTGTGGGCAGCCCTGACAAAGACAACGTGACAACCTGCATGGTGCCCTTACCACTCCAGGCATCTGAGGGCATCCTAGCCCAGTGACACCAAGGGACTTCAAACTCTGGAAGTCTCACTCACTGCCGTGGCAGGGAATTACAAGATTGCAGTAGTGATGTGGCATCCCACTTGCCTCTGTGCCAGGAGTCTGATGCTGCACAGCACATCACTTTCATTTCCAGGCCCTGCAATTATTGGCAAGGAGGGAGGGGAGGCATTGCACTTCCATCCCTCTGCCTGTGCTGAACTGCTGGGTTGTAACACATCCTACTTGTTCCTACAGAATGAGTTGCAACCAGAGCTGGGTAGACAAGGAAGAAAAGGTGGGAGGTGTTTTTATGAAACAGTTTTTCTTCACAAAACAAAGCAACAAACTGGAAGGGGAGGAGATAAAAGAAAAGTTTTATGTTTGTCACTAACATTTCCAATTTAGTTTGAAATATTATAATTGCTTTTTCAAAAAAACAGCCTCCCAAAGTCCAGCATGAACAACAACAAAAACAACTATAAACAGTAAAGAGGAAGTTTCCTTTCATCCCTAAATGTGTTATCACACATAGAGACAGCTCTGAATGATTCTTTCAACTCAAGGGAGGACCTCTGGAGCAGGGCTTATACTGTGATTTGGAAGCTGGTACCAGATGGAGGCCCAGGAGCACCACCACTCTTCTTCATATGGAGTGCAAAGCTGAGTTACTGGGCTTTATGGAGAACTGGAGCCTCTGCTCAGGAAGGAAGGAGAAGGTCTGTCTTCTACACCAGTAACTACTCTGCCTGGGGCATGGCAGTGCCTTGAGTAGGGCACATCGCTCACCAACAAGACCCTCACTTCTCCATGTCCCCTGCACATGAGCAGGGCTGCAGAAACCCTAAGGCTTGGTCTAGAAATCCCAGATCTGTTTGCAGCCATCCTTCTAGTTTTTTTGCTTCTTGAACTAAGTGCTTGGGGGGTAACTCCTGGCATTAGGGAGGAAAGAGAATATCTGAAGTTTATACCACCTTCACCTTTTCCCCTGGCCCCAGAAGAAAGAGCTATGTGTAGATCCTGGTGGATGACACTGATGCCATTATTCCCCCCTGGAGGACACACAGGAGCTGTGTGGGAAGGAGTCTCTGCCATACACTGTAGAACCCTCTCTGAAGCAGACCTGGAAAGCAATTCTGCCGGGGACGAGCAAAAGGTCTAAACCCGGGAAGTGCTTTAAGGCTGGGGCTGCCCTCTGTGACATTCATCCTCTCAAACTCAGTGGCAGATCATCCTCACTGCAAAACATCGATCCCTGAATACAATGGCAAACCAAATCCTAAGGAGTAGGGGTGGCAACAGACCAGGACAGAGACTCTTCCACATGGAGGTAGCTGTCACCCATGGAAAGCTGAGGCATGATCTCAGATGTGCCAACTGGTAAACTCTTCCTGCTCTGGTCAAGCAAAGAAATGCCACCTCCCAGACACCTCTGGTGTGCCTCAACAACAGTAAATTTACTTAAAGTAGAAGAAAACAGCTTAACTAATCTTTGGTCACTGGGCTTAACTTCTGCCGCTGACACAGCAGGAGGTACTCACAAGCCCAATGGCTTTATTTATTTAAGTGTATTGATTTTAGCCTAGATTGGAAGAAAACAGGGGGATAAAGGGCAGGAAATTCCTCAGCTGTGAGAACCATGCACAGTACTAGAAATCAGATTTAAACTAGCAGATGCAAATACATTTGCCAGAACAAGGTAATGAATCATTCTGCCAGAGGCACAGAGATCTGGCCAAAAGCCAAACCTTGCCCACTTAAAAGCAGCAATTTGGGGTATTAAACCATGAATGCATTCCTATCACTGACCATCATTTAATATAGCAGCAATACTTGATGGTTCCCAACCAGAACTCAAAGCCTGCTGCATAAAAACAGAGCTAAACCCATCAGACTTTCCCCTAAGACCTTATTTATAATCAATGGCCTCAGAGTCAATCAGATTCAATAAGGGAGGGCTAAGCAAGAAGAATAGAGGAAGACAAACCATATCAGAAAAAGTGTACAGAGGCTGCTGCACACAAACAAACTGCAAAGAGCACCAACATATGCAGGAAGATGACAAGGGAAACATTTTTGGAGGGTAATATTTTGTTTACGTGTCAGCTATGATTATCTGATTAGCTTCTTCAGGGTAGCCCAGTGGCTGGGACTCTGGGACTCTACAAGAGAGGTCACAGCTCTGATGCCTGTTGTGACAGATCTTGCCGTAGCTAACAGTACAATGTGACATTGTCCTGTGGAGATGGGCAGGGAAAGCAAGGCACCTGAAAGGAATTATAAAATTAAGTCCCAAGGGCCAGGGAGAAATGAACACATGCAGTCTCTGAAACCAATTCCTGCCTTCTCTGTCAATGGGAAGACCTTGAACAACTCAGAACAAGAAACTAGGCTCCAAGTGGAAAGCCCTCTTCTTCCAAGGGAACCTCCCAAGAGCCCCTGAAGATGTGGAGATGTGCTGAAATACACGTAAGATGTAAGAGGCAGAGAAGTAGCAGAGATAATGGGTTGGTAGACCTGCCTTAAGAGATGAATAGGAAGTGTGCACTGTATTTCTCTTCCTCTCCCAGCAAGGACGATGCTCCTTCCAGTGCTGGTGAGGCCTGAGCACCCTTGCCAGTCACCTATGGCTTTCCTTGCTTCTTCTGCAGAAAAAGTATGTCGGTGGATATGGAGGCAGGAGCTGGGTTGTCCTTAGTTCAATCAGACTCCTGGTGAGAAGCCTGAGCCCAGAGGCTGAGGACCTCAGGTTCCCCATTTGCAGACAAAAAGCTTTTCACTGCAAAAGGGTCAGCATTGCTGAATTCAGGGTGGAGGCAGCATTCAGCTGAGCAGGGACACAGAAGGAGCAACAAGACAAGCACCAGCTAGGAGCATGTTTGAAAGCAGGTAGCAGTACAGTTGCCACAGGATAGAGCTCAAACTTTTGCCAGCTGTACAGGGAAATTTGACTGGTTTAAAATTAACTTTTACACAGCTCACAGGTTGTAGACTGCCAGGCCTATCCTCGCAGCAGCATGTGAGCAGCAAACAAAACCACTAGGACGTGCATCTCTGTACTGTTAAGAGCAAGCAGGCAGAAAGAGCCTCACCTGTCTTACACCTTCTCCTCATGCCCTCTGCTGTGAAAGGCCTTGAAGGCAGGTGACTCACAGCTACAGGGATGGAGACTTACTCTGTCTTGCAAGGGCAAAAGGGATTCTCCCCAGCAAGGTCAGGCAGGTTATTATCAGAGCTAACTGATATTCCCATAAACATTCATTACTCAGTACCCTGCAGGCACTGCAAAGGGTAAAGTTTGTCCCTGTTGTTGAAAACAAAGACAGGAGCATCCGATCTGATTTTTGCAATCCAAAGCCTTAGAGACCCATCTAACCCCAGGCAAACATACAGCAGGAAGAAGCTCTGAGGAAACCACATTGTATCTGTGGAGCCAGACAAAAACCAGCAAAACCTAGATACCTGCCAAGAATTCGACCTCGTGTATTTTGGTTACACATTTGATAATCAATGTGTAGAATTGTAAAGATACTTTACTGAGAAATTGGTGATTTGCCTCCCCTTTCACTGGAAAAACATAGATAGAAGATCTTCAATGCAGCAATTTGTGAAAGCCTCCACATAACCCAGAACTGCAAGACAGAACATCTTCACCATCTTCCCCTCGTACCTGAGCATCACTGGGAAGTTCAATTCTCAGAGCCAGGAGGAGCTGCCTTACTGTTTGACAGGGGTTTACACAAACCTTATTCTCAGTTTGCACAGGTTTTCAAGTCTCACAAGCTTTGTTTTGAATTCTGTATTCAGAATAAGTCCAAAACTTCAGAGCAACTGCAATCCAAAGGGGCAGATTGATTTGCTCTTGCATCAGAGTTGCACTCAAACAGTAGTTTCTGATAAGGCAGGTGCTCTGATGCCATTCATCCAGCACAGTGGGAACTTGGTTAAAATGCTAATCTGCAGCTGGGGTTAAGATTGAACTGTATTTTAATCTGTCATTTTTTCAGATGTCACTAAATGTGATAAAAATCCCCCAAACTATGGATCTAAACTGTCAAAGCCACAACTTGCCCTCAAAGGAGTCAGTGGGAATTGTACATGCTCAGCACTTCTGAAGAAAGACAGGAAAGTCTTGTAAGTCTCTCGGGAGGCAGTAGGTCAGCCTACATTGAAAGAGCCAGCTATTTTCCATACGCAGAGGGACCACCACATTGCAAATAGTGCCCCAGAAACTTATGCTTCCATGGTGCAGGGAAGATTTCAGTCCTGCCAGCACCACATAAATCTGGGCTCAGATAACGCACCCTAACGAATCCGCAAAATAAACCACGTACAAATTTGACTTTGTAACAAAACCTAATGCCAGCAGAGTTTTGCTTCATTTTGAATGCTGCTAATTTCACTCTTCAAGCCCTTGACCAATTGGGAGAAATTGGCAAAGGGCTCCGTTTAGCGCTGCACATGTAACTGTGTCATTTCATCGTGCCCTCACTGAAAACAAATGCAGGAAAGCGGTTTTTAATTATTTAAATACATGGTACTTTCACCTAACAGCAGGTAAGGGTCCAGGCTCTTACTTCCACAAAGGTATTGTGAAAAGGGCCATCACAGAAGACAAGCATCACACCCAGCACTTGAAGACTGGAGAAGGTCCTTTTGGACTGTTGCATGTTACTGGAGCACACAGCATTTGTCTACCTGCTGCTCTGTATCTCACAGACTGATTATTTGAGAGGCACTGGATAGTCAGGGCACTCTAAAACTTCTGAGTCACAGGCAGGGTATCCCAAACCCCTTAGCCAATGGAGGATATTTGTGGATTTCTGCAAACCTGGCCTCTCCTGCCGAATGTATTAAATGTTTATGGACATTTCCAGACTCTTGGTAGCCTCCTACGTTCTTCAGAGACAAAGATCCCTTAGCTAGAGGCACAGCACACAACTGAACCTTTGTGGCTTCCAGAGGGGTAGGAGATACCTTCTGTGCCCAACAGTGACAAGCTGGCTCAAAACCAAGAAATATTCAAAGGCTGCACTAAGATACCAAGCAATACCATTCTCTTGCTGATTTACTTATCAGTGCCACTGAACTCCCCAGAATCAATCTCTTCGGACACCTTGCAAGGGTTCCTAAGGAAATGCCTCCTTACTGCTGCTGTACCCCCATGGCTTTCCCTGCTTTAGCAAGTAGTGGCTCTGCCACAGGGTCTCAGGCAAATGTGGGCTCCATGCTGTCCTGCTCTGGCTCTTCATTGAAACTCAAACATCTTGAGAAAGCACCAGGCTTGCTGCAGTGGAGGCTCTTAAGCTAGCACAAGAAGTCCTGGATATTGGGCAGGCCCTCAAATGACGCTGTCCTAGAGAGGGTTGGAAGGACTTTAGGCTGTGCTCTTCAGTAAGCTACAGCAAGAACATGCAGCAAAACAGAGGATGAAGTAGTCTTCCAGAGGCATCACCAAGAAGCCATAAGGAGGGACAGTGGGTGACCTGAAGCAACTCAGGTAAGGAGTGTGCTTGCCCAACCTCCTCCTTTGCCATAACCTTTCCTGGGCAAGGTTTGGGCAATGCCCTTCTTAGCATGGAACCTCAGCTTAGCATTCCCAACTTGCCCTACAGTGCCTGGAGAGAAATTTGAGAGATTTCATGCTTTGGGCTCCGTTTGGGTAAGTTTGCCCAGCCAGCCCTGTAAGTAGCACAAGACAGCCCAACATACCTGATGGTGGGGGATCGCAGCGCTCCTGCCAGCTGTGAGTGGTGGGGAGGCTCCAGAATCTCCAGAGGAGAGGGTGGGAGGATAGGGAAAAACTTCACCAGCCTGGGGAGGAATAGTTTATGGGACCAAATCCAAAACTTAAGGAGGGTGGCTTGAAGCTGCCTTTGCTTTAAGGAGCCTGGAAACTAACAAAGAAGAAGGATGGAGTTTTGCTAATTGTTGAGGTGGCTGGCAGCAAAGAAACAAATTCTGGTAGGGGAGAATTTATCCTCTAAGCTTGTTATCCTGTCAAAAAAGGAAATGAGGTTAGTTGAGGCTCATTTGTTTGTGATTAACTCTTTTCTCTTACAGTTTATCACCATATGATATTACCAGCTGACTTAAACTGAGTGAATTGTAGTTCTGATGAGGCCAGTGGTGATGCAGAGAGGAGGGGACAGGCCCCCAGAGTCCCCCAGCAGCACAGGATCTCATCAGACTCCATCATGGGCCAGAGAAGGGCATAGCACTGCTGGTCTTTTCAGAGAGGAAACGTTCAGTTTAGTGCATCAGTCTGAAGTTTAGTCTGGGGATGAATGAACATCACTAGTAGGACTGAGTTCTCTTCAGTATCCTCTTTACTCCTCCAGTGCCCAGATTTCTACCTTGCACACACCAGAAGAAGCAAGGGGGTTAGATGAATTCAACTGCTTTGCATTTAACTGCTTTTGGAGACAGCAGACATTGAAACTAGGCAGTATGCCCACTTTCCCCAGGGATGTGTATCAGGTATGCTCCCTGACTATAGATGAGCATGCTAATGCTGCATGGAGGAAAGCTGAAGAAAGGGAATGCTTCATTTGGAGGGCAGCAAAATTCCTTCTGCACTGAAGGACATGGGGCTACCTGTTGAAGCAGCAATAGGCCCACTTAGTGTGGAAAGAAGTTCCCAAAAACTTCATGGTAAGTCTCAATCAATCGCAAATCAGAGGATGGGTTTATATTTAACAGCTAGCTCTGATAGTTCTGTGGGCCTTTCCTGATGAGATGACACATCTACTTGACACATATCACACCTACCACTTGACTTCAAGGCTGACTCCAAGTCAACTTTAGGGAGGACTGTTGTAAGGCATTTGACATTAAACTGTACAACACTCTGATTAAAAAATTAGCAGTATATAATATCAATAAACCACATGTTAACTGGATTAAGCACTGGCTGACAGATCTCAACAAGCAATTGTCAGTGGTGAATCATCGTCAGATGGGAGTGTTTCTAGCAGAGTACTTTGGGGACCTGATTGAGACTTGATGCTTTCCAGCATTTTCATCACTGGGAGCAGATGCAAATCTCAGTGCTATTACAGTGCATAAACGACAAAGATATTCAAAGTGATGAATAATGAGGAGCACAGGGGCAACCACGCAAAGCAATCTCTACAGCTCAGCGAGCAAAGCCCACTTAAACAAGCAGCATTTTACTGCAGAAAGTTGTTCTTGGAATGAGGAGTGCCAGGCAGACTCCCAGGGATGCAGTGTCTCAGAAGTGGTAGCTCTGCAAAGCGTTTTGGAGATCATGACAGAATATGATCTGGTAGCATAAAGTTGTGGAAAGAAGATGGTAATGGACATATGCTCTGGGAATGATGAATAAGCAAGTCATATACACCTTTGACGTGCATCAGTAAGACAAAAAGACAAATCCCAGCTCACTGCCTCTAGTGTGGTGACAAACTCTGAAAAGATTGCTGGAAGAAGCGGATATAGAAGGGAGACAAATGACCTCAGGGCTCCAGGGAGAAAAAAACTGAAAGCTTTCCAGCAACATGTAAAACACTCAAATTATTTTGTGTATCAAAAAGAAAATTGAGAGTTGACCTTAAAGGAAATAAATATCAGCTTGAGTTCTCAGTGAGGAAGAGGATGGAGAACCAAAGTGGAAACATGCAAAGTTTGATAGGGATGAGAACTTGGACCTGGACCTTTCCAGTGAAAATCTAATGTGCTTAGCTGGACAAAGGGGACAGCCAGAGAAGCTGCAGACCAAAAATCAGTGGGAAGTTTCAGAATAAAACAACGGGCTAGTAGCAGAGGTTTCTAAAGGATCTGTCAAGTAGGGGAAGAGAAAGAGGTACGGCTCTAGAAGACTGAAGAATAGCATGTAATGGATAAACAGACATTTGCACACAAAGCAGCACATAAGCACTAAAGCTTTGTATACCTCATGTGAAAGAAACACCTAGATGGAAGACTAAGATAAATAAAAATCAGATGCAAGGTGGGTTTTACAACAGGTAAGTCATGTTCTGCAGAAATTATACTGCTTTGGTGAAATACTTTCCAGTATACAAACAAGGCAGTTGATCTCATCTACTTGGACTTCACAGAAAACGCCTGATAGTGGAAAATTAACAGTTAAGCCAGCAAAGCTGAGGATTAATGCAGGAACTCGAAGATAAGTAGTAACTTGTCTAGTTACTGCTAGTGGTGGGCAGCATTGAAAGGAGGACAGAATGAAACTCCTTTCAGCCTGCTGGTTTTCTTGTTTCATGTTTTTTAAACAACCTTAGCACAATAAAAACAGGGGTTATGCTAATGTAATATTTTGATGACAAAGAGGAAAGCTCTGCCCATAAGGTAGAGTACTGAAATGCATAGGAAGGAACAGACTACTATGAGGATCCTGGCAACCAAAACCAAATAAGAAACAATAGCCCAGAAGCTAAGGTCTGACAGCCAGGAACAAATAGCTTGAATTCCTCTCACTCAGTAGAAGAATAGAAAGAGAAACAGAGAGGGGGAAAAGGCTTGGATTCACTATCCTGCTTTTTCCCTTCTCGTTTCCTACCTGCTTTGTGCTGCGCTGGCTGGGACTCCCTAACATGCACAAGTATAACATTGGTTTAACCTTGCTAGTCAAAATGGGGTCATATCCCTTGCCTTCTGCATGCTGCCCAGTAGTCTCCACAAAGACTCATTAATCTCTTTGTGGGCTATTCTCTCAAGATCATACTTACAGCATCTGGGTTCACGAATTGATTTTCACTGCAGCCTTGTAATACAGAGCAGATGGAAAGACAGTTGAGACTAAGACAGAGTTATCTACCAGTTTTGGTAGTACAGCTTGCCAAGGTGATGTGTTTTGTTACCTAACACTTGATATGCTCAGACAACTCTGTATTTCAAGAGAGACCCCAGCATCTCACAGTGTCCAAAACATGAGAGGCACGCAACACACGCAGCAGAGGTAGCCAGCTGGGCATCACTTCACAACTGTGTGGGAAGCAGGTGCAGGGCTGATGGCAGGTCTCCAGTGGGGCTAGAGTTGCTTGCATTTCTCCAGCATAGCAAGACATTTTATGAACATATTTTTCCTTAGTCTTGCTCTGAGAAACAACTGAACCAATTTTGCTGAAGCTTCTGTTTAAAGGGAAAAAAAATAAATTAGCCTGGGGCAGACATTTGGCATAGAAATAGTCAGCTGCAACACTCAGGGTCTGGCAATACTATGAGGAACTGAGGGGAAAGACTTGGTCAGCAGTGTCTGTCTCTGGTATTAATGAGGGCTCCCCTAGACCTGCCCAGAAGTGCCACCAGGACTGTGCAGCCACCTCAAGCCTAGAGACTTGCTTGCCCTTTTGTGACCCTCTGTGCTGTTCCCTCTGTGTAGATACCTGGGAAAGAGAGGAGCAATATGAGGCTCCCATAGTCCAAGAAGAGGTGGTCAGAGACCTGCTTGGCCAACTGGACACCCACAAGTCTATGGGGCCAGATGGGATACATCCTAGGGTTTTGAGGGAGCTGGCGGATGTATTGGCCAAACCCCTTTCCATCATCTTCTAGCAGTCCTGGAAGACTGGGGAGGTACCTCTGGACTGGAGACTGGCTGATGTAGTTCCCATTTACAAGAAGGGTAGCCGGGAGGATCCGGGGAACTACAGGCCAGTCAGTCTGACCTCAGTGCCAGGGAAAGTCATGGAACAGGTGATCTTGAGTGCTATCATGAAGCACTTACAAGAGAACCAGGTGATCAGGACCAGTCAACATGGGTTTACCAGAGGCAGGTCCTGCCAAACCAACCTGATCGCCTTCTATGACAAAGTCACTCGGCTGCTGGATGAGGGAAAGGCTGTGGATGTGGTCTTTCCGGACTTCAGTAAAGCCTTTGACACAGTTTCTCACAGCATTCTGCTGCAGAAACTGTCAGCCTCTGGCCTGGACAGACGCACACTCTCCTGGGTAGAAAACTGGCTGGATGGCTGGGCCCAGAGAGTGGTGGTAAATGGTGTTAAGTCCAGCTGGAGGCCAGTGACAAGTGGTGTCCCCCAGGGCTCAGTGCTAGGTCCAGTCATGTTCAATGTCTTCATCAATGACCTGGATGAGGGCATTGAGGGTACCCTTAGCAAGTTTGCAGATGACACAAAACTGTGTGCAAGTGTCGATCTGCTGGAGGGTAGGGAGGCTCTGCAAAGGGACCTAAACAGGCTGGACCGCTGGGCAGTGTCCAACGGCATGAGGTTTAACAAGGCCAAATGCCGGGTCCTGCACTTGGGGCACAACAACCCTATGCAGAACTACAGACTGGGAGAAACCTGGCTGGAAAACTGCCAGGAGGAGAGGGACCTGGGGGTGTTGGTCGACAGCCGACTGAACATGAGCCAGCAGTGTGCCCAGGTGGCCAAGAAGGCCAATGGCATCCTGGCTTGGATCAGAAACGGTGTGACCAGCAGGTCCAGGGAGGTGATTCTCCCTCTGTATTCAGCACTGGTGAGGCCGCTCCTTGAATATTGTGTCCAGTTCCGGGCCCCTCACCACAAGAAGGATGTTGAGGCTCTGGAGTGAGTCCAGAGAAGAGCAACGAGGCTGGTGAAGGGGCTGGAGAACAGGCCCTATGAGGAGCGACTGAGAGAGCTGGGGTTGTTTAGGCTGGAGAAGAGGAGGCTGAGAGGAGACCTCATTACTCTCTACAAGTATCTGAAAGGAGGTTGTAGAGAGGAGGGAGCTGGCCTCTTGTCCCAAGTGACAGGGGACAGGACAAGAGGGAATGGCCTCAAGCTCTGACAGGGGAGATTTAGGCTGGAGATTAGGAGGAGGTTTTTCACACAGAGGGTCATTGGGCATTGGAATAGGCTGCCCAGGGAGGTGGTTGAGTCACCTTCCCTGGAGGTGTTTAAGGCACGGGTGGATGAGGTCTTGAGGGACTTGGTTTAGTGTTAGATAGGAATGGTTGGACTAGAAGATCCGATGGGTCCCTTCCAACCTGGTTGTTCTGTGATTCTGTGATTCTGTGACCCTTGGCCGAGACCAGAGCTGTCAGAGTGTTGGTGTTGTCTTCTGCCTGAAGAATGGCATTTCCAGCAATGTGTCTGTGAGAGGGTAGAGGTCTGGCATTGATGGGGAGGTCAGAACTACTTATTGGATTAAGATCGTTTCCTGGAGGAGATCACTCTGGCGGTCTCTGTTCAAAAGCTAGCACTCCATAATGGACCAGTCCTACAGTAAGGAGTCTCCCACCAAGAACCTCTGGGCTCCAGACACTGGCATTAGGATTTGAATTTCCAGATCATTTAGTGTTGCTCTGGCCAGTCTGCACTTATTTTAACTCAGACGTTACAGCAGCATTGGACAACCCATTGCCCCAGCATGCTTGAGGCAGGGATGCTGAGCATGGTTGTGGCAGCCTAGGGGCACAGTGCTCTCATTCCCTGCCTCCTGGGCATGCAGGAGGTGGAGCAGTGGGAGAGAGCCAAGAGTTTACAGCTGTTTGCTTGGCAGTCCCTGCTGCTGGGGGTAGGAATGGCAGAGCTCTTTTGAAGTGGTTTCTAAGGCAGGATACTGCTTTTTTTTGCCCCCCCCTTTTTTTTTTAAATGATACCCACATGCTTGTGATTCATAATCATGTCTGGTCTCCTATTTGGGAGGAGCATGGTCAAAGCTCAGAGTCTGAGATCTTCATTTAGCCACTAATACATTTGGGGAGCTGTTCCTCTACCCAGCAAAAGTGGGAGAGCTAGGATGGCAGTACATGCCTAGAAAACCATCCAAACTGCTACCTTCCAAGCCAAAGCCTCCAACCACATGGCTGTAATGTAACTGGTTGCACGTTACAGGATGTGAAAATAGGAGAAGCCAGCCCTGTTGCTTTTTTTCACTTAAGTTGGAAGTGGAGCCAAGACCTGCTCCTCTAAATCCAGGCTGCAGAAGAGTGACAAATCTCCCTATTTCACCCAAACTTTCAGTGTAAGTCTCTTAAAACAACTGACAAGCTCAAATCAACCAACACTATGTTTCAGAAGGAATCAAAATAATTTGCTTGCCAAAATTGCATTTTGTGTGCATAAGTACATGCTTCTTCCCTGCATTCTGCCAAAAAACCACTAAGATGTACCCAGGATTTATGCTGTGAGGTGATTTGCAGATGTGCTTCCCTGTGGAAAAGGAAATGAAACCCATGGGCTCCAATCACAGAACTTCTCACTCTTATGAACAGTGTATGCCTCAGGTCTCCAGATTTTGAAAGGCTTAAGGCAAAACCTCAAAAATGCTATAAGAGCAAGGCTGTCTAGACTAGGGGAGTAGAAGAGAAGAGAGAGGCTGTGCCCTTTAGGGAGACAGAGAAAGAAAGAGGGAGAGCTCTCCATCTTTCCTCCCAGATGGAAGCAAGCAGAGCAAAAAATAAAACCTGTGGGCAAGTGATCAGGACCTAACATCAGCTCATGTCTGCTCTCTTCACTTCAGTTTTACAGCAAGCAATGCATGCTGGCAAAGCAAGGCTGCCTCACTCCTCCCCACTGAAGCATCAGCACAAGGATTGCTGTTGGCTATGTGACTTGCCAGCTGTGCCCAGGTCCTTCCTTCTCTCCCTGGGGGGACACAGGAGACAGCAACGCATGCACAGGGCAACTTTTTAAACAGTGTGCTTTGTTATTGAGGCATGGAGGGTCTGTCTGCCTCTGAGCCCTGCCCTCATTGTCAGGGATGCCCTGGGGAAGAAGGAAGCTAGCCCTCAACCAGATACCCTGAGGCATAGGACAGGCTGCACGGTTGCTAAGTCATGACAGGGTGACAAGTGAAAAATAATAAAGTTGGCAGCCGTATTGCCCACTTCTCAGAGTGGACCACATCTCTCAGCTTGTGGTGCAGCTGCCACAATCCACGCAGGGTGTGCGTGTCTGAGCAGAGGGATGTGTAATGTCCTCACCTCCAACCATAGCAAAGAAGAGCATGAAATACCCACACAGGTCTCACAGCCAGCAGAGCTGCCAATCCTCTGTATATCCCAGGACCTTTCATACCAGCCAAAATCCTGACCCAGAAAACTGTTTATCCCTCTATTCCTTCACACTGCAGTGCATCTGCATGCTGCCCTCCCTCCTGTATATCAGTTTGGGGCTGGAAAACCTACGCTTGAACCAACCATTTGTGCTGTATCTCTATTTCTCCATGCAGGGGTAATATTTACATTGCTGTATGAAACATCCAGGTCCTCTAGAAGAAGTAGTGCTGCTCAGGACCAAGAAGTTGAAACAAAATAAGTATGTAAGGAGAACAGCAAACTAGCCTGGAGAAATATTGACATTCCCAAGTACTTGTTAAGACAAAGAAATACCTTCTGCCAATTGTTAGCACAGGCCTTCTCGCAGGTGAGAGCTGTGCCAACCATTCAGATGGCTGCACAGACCTAAACCGAGGCAGCTGCTCCAGCTGCAGGCCTTGAGAAACTGCCTGCATAGCCACTGCAAAGTCTGGCCAGTTATTTTTGGGAGACATGCGCCTTCCCTTGCAGGATGACCCCTGCTGAAGGTAAGGCAGGCACTGCAGCAGCAGTCTGTGTGCTCAGAGATGTATTGTCTGCTCCCTGGCTATGGGGTATTGCCATGGGTCAATCACCTCTATGGGCCAGTTTCTCCTAGCATGGATGCTGCTGCTACTGGTTTCCATACTGAGACCAACAGGAGCTTCATGGTTCTGGCATGACAGCTCTTTGACCTGTTTTCCAATGGAGCTGAGCTACCAACCAGGTGTAGGGAGCCCAATAACAGTGGTGGTGGAGGCTGGTGAGGCTGATGGCTTGCTACTGTGGGAACAGCTGCTTTATTAATGAGGGATCTGAGCTGCCCTGCTCAAGCCTGCCTGCATGGCAATGACACCTCTCACACTCCTCCCTGCAAGGGACATCTGCTAAGTGCATCCCCCATCACCTCCTCCTCCTCTTGGGCTACCAACTGTCTAATAGCTTGGGGCAGCACCCCTAATCCCCAACCCAAGGACTTGTTCTCCTATCAAACCGAACAGGACCAGCACGGTGAGTAAAGAGCCAGCTTCCCAGACCACACTGTGTTTCTATCCATCCAGCACTGCTCCTTCATGCACGGATGGAGATGTAACATTCAGCCCCTTTTGAACAACACATCTCTCACCAGGTACTTGGCAGTGTGAGGATGCAGGCAGTTCTCTGCCAAAGTCAGACTCTTGTGGGCAGACAGACAGCAGTCACTAGTTGCCCCTCCTGGCAACCTGGCTTTCACTAGGCAAGCGCTGCCATGCAAGCTGGAAATGCAACTACCTGCTCTCCCTGGTAAGTCATGCTAGTGCTCTGGTGTGCAGAACTGTGCTTTCCTGCTCAGTGCTGGGTCATCTGTGAGCCCTCCAGATCTAGGAGCAGCAGGTTCCCATTTCCCTTACCCCTGCATGACTCAAACTTCACCCTTCAGCTCTAGGACCCTCTATGCTCCTCCCTGACAAAGGAAATGCAGCTCTTGCCAGTCCCCTGTTATTTCAGCTAAGGCTCATCAACCATCCTTCTGTCACTAAATGCCTTATTATGTGCAATTAATGGACTGACTGAGAGCAGCTACAAAGTCGTTCTCCCCATGAACCGACAGAGGCAGCTGGGTTACTTCTAGTGACTTTCTGATGCTGCCAGCTTCATTACTAAATGCAGCTGTGCAAGGGAAGAGAGGAGGGGAAAGGCAGGCAGGGAAGACGAAGCAAACGAGTTAGTTCAAATCCAGCAGTTATGCCTTTCAAACACCCCCCAGCACAGTGGCAAAGAGCTTCCTGTCATCCCCAGGGCCAGCACCTCCCTTTGAAGGACACTCAAACATTGGTGACACCCACAATTACTTACAAGCAATCAGTGGCTCCATCCTTGCCCCACGTAGATAGGTCTTTACCCTCTTCTTTAACTATTTTTTTATTGTTATTAATAATACAACAAGAGGAAAGAGAGATAAGAGCAAACTGACAGTGTAGGCTGAAACAGCTAATTTGACTGTAGCCAAACTGCATTCAGATGTGCAAAGCAAGAGAATAATTTCCTCTCTCTGATCTCTCAAACATCATCCTCTTAGATGTCATGATTACATTTGAAAACAGTCTGACTGCACTTGAAGTCAGTGTCCCTTGACAATTAACCTATATGTGCACAACCTTCATGACTCCTTACTGTATTACGGGTGTGCATTTTGAACTACTACTACTCTCCCCATATATGTGACTGAAAACAAGAGCTAGGTAGCAGAGGGTTCCTAAGACAGTCTCAGACAAAAGGACACTGGTTTCATTGGAGCATGGCACTGAATTAATCTGCCTTTAGTAATGCCTTGTTACCAAAAATAAGAGAGTTACAGCTGGCATTTATGCAATCAGTTCTTCCACTGTGCTAAGGCAGTTCCTAAGGACTGAGTGATAAGGAATTTGTTGTAGCTTATTTTTTTAAAAAAATGAAAAAAGGTGACATTTCATGTATTTAAAGTCTCTCTGCCTTAATTCCTCTATGCAGAGACTAGTGCCGTTCTACCAAAGGACACCTGATTTTTATGTTTTGGGTTTTTTTTTTTTTGAGAATTGGAACTGAAAAAGAATCAGACCTGTAGACAGGAAAATTCTGGGGCCAAATTCATCTTTGAGTGAAATGGACCTAAGCCCTTTGAAGTAAAGGGCGAGGCAATTGCTTAGATTAATCCTAATGACCCAAGCCAGAACTCACAGATAACCCCTTACAGGGTTTCCAGCTCTTGAGCAAATGTAGCCTGAGCAGCTGTTACATTTTGGAAAGCAAAATGAAATCCCAAGTATTTGCCTTAAAGCAATTTACATCCATCCTAAGAGTAAAACACTCTGTTTTGAATATTAACAAAGGGCTGGCTAGCCTGTCAAGGTTACAGCTCTGAGGGATGCGAGTACCTCTTCCTCTGCTCTGCCTGGCTTAGATTAAGGACAGAGAAGTGGGGAAAACCCCTTCTAAAAACTCAGACACCCATTGAAGACTGGTAGGATTTAGGATGGCAAACATAGGCTCTTAGAGTAAAAGTTCCAAACAAAATTGAATCATGCACTGTCTTCCCTCTCTAAGGAAAGTTTTCAATTTCTGCATGAGTGGAAGAGACACACAGCCAACCACATGTCCACTCCAGCAACAGGTGATGAGGAGAAGCACCAGCCGCACAGAACAGAGCTGATGGGAAGCTACAGTCTTCTTGCTCTTTACCTCTGCCTGTGCAGCCAGGAAATCCTCTCTGTATGCAGGGATGAGGAGAAAAACCATTAATGAACCTCAACCAATCACCTAGGGAAAAGGGCTGGGGCAAGGAGCTTCCTGGGAGATTCCAATGGCAATACGTCCATCAAAGGCCAGGCTTCACTCTGATGCCCAAATGCACAGCAACTTTCCAATAGTGCCTGCCCTGCTCCCAGATTTGCTCCCAGTTGTTTTGGCATAATTCAGGACACAAGCTGCCTGTCTGCGAGGTAGTTGTATAATCCTAGCTCTCTTCTCCCTCCTGTTCCCTCTGTCTCCACCTACAGTTTACCTTTCCTCAGCAGAGATGACTTTTCACGGCACCACCTAAAAGAGTAGCAAAGGGGCTTTCTGCACGTGTATCCCAAAGGAAAGCATGAGATTCTATTTTCCGCTTCAGCCAAGATGTCTTTTTAATACCGTGCAAGCTGGGAGCATCTTCAAGGCTTTGTTGTTTCTTTAGCAGAGGTGGAAGCACTAAAGGTTGAATTTGAAAACTAAAAACATTCTTTGAACTGGCAAGATTTACCGATGTGCACATGGCTCCCAATACAGTTGCACACTTGAAAAAAAAAGAAAATGGAAAACATATCTATTCCCCCTCGGCTTCTGTCACCATTTGATGCCACTGCACTGCAGTTTTACCAGGGAAATTATTGGGGGAAAGCGAGTTAGACAGCATTTCCCTGACAGCAGCTTGTCAACCTGTTCTTTGAGTGTCAGGAAAAAGAGCTACATCTCACATCTTTTAAGTGCCATTCTGCCACACCAAAAGGGGAAGATAAACACCTGGCTTTCCTGAGGCCACGTGCCTTTGCCTCCACTCCCTCACCAAATCTGCCGCCAGCACATATGGCAGACCCACAGCCTGTGTCCCCTGAGCCACTCAGCTGCCCAGCCCCAGGGTGTTTTTCTCCTAAGTCCAACTCCAAGTGAAAGCTCACCACCAGCTGCATCCAAGGGCACAGTACCTCTTCAAGGGATGGAGAAATAGGCAGGGATGCTTAGTACCATTACCGCTTACAGTGCAGCATGAGCTTTTGCCTCCCCTACTGGCTTGGCCCTGGCTGGTACGGGGTGAAATTCAGAGTGAGTCTCCAACATCCCTTTTCTGTCTGATGACACATTGCATAGAATACAAGAGGAGAAGAAATGTTTCTAATGAGAAGAACAGCATGAGTTTCCCTCGATGCAAGAAAAGGTACACAATCCCTGACAGCTTTCTGGACAGCTCAGCAAACCTCTTCTTATGGTGGATCTTAGAGAGGAGGCTTCATCTATCTTATCTGGAGCATACAGCACTGACTCCAGCTTACAATGCTCTGAGCTGATGGCTCCAGAGAGACTGAATATTTCAAACCTGGAGCTGACATCGTACAAAACCCCCATTGACTCCATCTCATGTTATCTGGACAGGGTCAAGGTTGCTTGAGCAGCTACTGATATTATCGGAGCACAACAAAACCCTCTGCTGCTGAACCACTGTCTCACATATGCTTTAAACCCACATAGCAAGATCTCCCAGATAGTTTCATTTCAGAAAGAAATATCTTCTGTTTGTAAATAACCTTATTTTTTAATCCCCTCCTTCATAAAGATGAAATAACCCAAGCTAAGAGAAGGCATTTCTGGAAGCACAGGTTGAGTACTGAGAGAGGAAGGGATGCAGTTTGCAGCTGCGATCAGGTTATCTCCCGCAATGTTTCCCTGGCAACCAAAAAGCTCAAGGTCTGGGTGACAGTTGCAAAGTGTAATAGTTTCTGAAAGCCAAAATATACATATTTTGTCAGTTAGTGCTGTGCTTCCCTTGAGATAGGCCAAAGGATCAAAAAGAAACTCCACTGAGAGCTGATTAGTCTCTATGTAAATAGGGCAGACAAGTAACTTATCAACATACCCCAGCACCTGGGGGTTAGCACTAAGTTTCCATACTACTTGCACACCCAGGCAACTACCTCAAGATATCATTTAAAAAGTGTAATTAAGAGAGACAAAATACACTCAGGACACACTTAGGAACTGCTGTACAAACACCAGGTTAGAAAGCTGGAAAGAATGCTGGATGCATTGGAGAGGTGGGAGGGAAGGGACAAGACTTGCCTGCAGCAATGGAGCGAGTGAGAAGTAGTTCCATGACTGGGGTTGAAGGTCTCTTCATCATCACTGATGCTATAGTCCAAGCAGCTACTGCCATACTTTCACCAAAAGAGTTTGATCTGCCCTCCCCAAAGCGCTCCTGTAGGACTTTACCAGGAACAAACTCACAATAGGCAACAGGGCAACCTTTTGCATTGCCCTTCTCTGCCTTACCTTTTGACTAGCTACAGCTGTCATGGGAGGGCACAAGGCCAATAAACTCATGTTCCCACTTTTTTCTGATTCTTGCTGCAAGGGATGCAGTAAAGAATAGGCAAGAAATAGCATGTGTTTCTTCCTACCCCTAGCATTTCTACTTGAAACATTTGCAAAGGAGCAGCTCCAAGTGGTTTCTAGCTCCTTTATGTGGGCACTTAGTGCAACCATGCACTGGGCCCACAGCATCAAGGTTAGGTCAGTTTTTTTTTCACAGGATCATTCCTATCTGTTATTATGCTCCATATTCCACTGGAGCTGTTGCCTTTTGAAAATTCTTTTGCAATGTGAAGTTTCTCGTCTATTTCTGAGCAGCTACAGGTGTGTGAAGAATCACCCTCCAGGTGATGTTGCCCATTGCTTAATAACAGGGTTACTCATTTCTTCTCAGATGAGGTACAGAGGTGTGAATTGTAGCTTTCAAGACAAGAAAAGTTTGTGAAAACAAACTCCTGGTGGTGGCTACATCAAGGCAAAGAAACTCAAAGCTCTCCTGCAGCGTGGGAAGAAGTTGGCTACTGCAATCTAAACATCTGAGTGTGTGGTTTTTTGCTCCCTCCCCATCCCTCTTGCTCAGCTCCTCTTTGTTCTGGAAGATATATGAACAGGAGCTCCCAAAATCTTAACAACCTGATCAGGTGATATACTGCTCCTCAAACATTTGCCCCTGGGGCGATAAACAAGCATAAGTCTGGCTCCAGATGAGCCATATCTTCAAGCTGCTGTGTCTGATTGTGCTGCATCGAAGGCTCAGGTTGTGTGATGCTGAGCATGTGCAGTGTTCACCTGGCTCCTTGGCTTGAGAGACTGCTGAACAGTAAAGGGTAGAACCACCCTTGTCCCCAGCAATGTGTTGGGGTCAAATTGCAATGCTATGGGCATAAAGCCAGGGCTGTGTTGCTCTTGGTGCTTGTGACAGGCCAAAGAAAAGCAGATGGTGCTGGCTTCCTCCTTGGGTATGTGGCTCAGGTGCCAGCTGTGCAGTCTCTAGAGGACAAGAAGTGCCTCTGGAGAAGCATTCTGTCCATGTGCATGCGAGCTGCTGTGTGGTCCCTTTAAGACAGCTTTGCTGCTGTGGAAATATTTATAGGAGGCTCATCACCATGGTATCTGAGCACTACTGACTAATGGGGCGTACACAATGAGCCTAGTTGTATTTGTTATTAATTTCTTTAAAGGCGGAGTTTTTGACAATTTGGTTTTACTCTCTGCTTCAATTTGGATGTACTGCTTGTGTGTACAGCACCTTTCATAGTGGTGTCCCTTGAAGGCACTATAGAAGACATGAGCGTTGGGAGTGAGGATAGCTAAAGGAATCATAGAATCGTAGAATCACCAGGTTGGAAGAGACCCACCAGATCATCGAGTCCAACCATTCCTACCAGTCTCTAAATCATGGCCCTCAATACCTCATCCACCCACACTTCAAACACCTCCAGGGAAGGTGAGTCAACCACCTCCCTGGGCAGCCCGTTCCAGTGCCTAATGACCCTTTCAGTGAAGAATCCTGTCAACCAGTTCCATCCACAAGGTTTAGAGGAGGTTTTAAAAATGAAAGAGGGAAGGAGGCAGGGTTGTTATTAAAGCCATCAGGAATTAAAACACTTTCATAATTTAAAAATGAGAAATCAATGAAATGAGTAAATCACTCTTTCTCTCCACGCTTGGTGTGAAAGGAAAGCGATGCTGAGATGATGATGACCACTTGGACAACAAAGAACAAAGAGAGGGGCATCAGCTGTGGTACCAGCTAGGATGAGGGAATGCTTTCAAAGTGTATGACTTGAACATGCTAGGATTCTTTTTCATTTCAGCTAAAAAAGAAATTATATTGGCAGTGGTCCTAGAGTAATAAACCATGTTGAAAAACCAGAATCAAAACTATGATTTTTCTCTGAATACACAGTTTTGCTGGTGCAACTGCATAGAGTTGAATTCTTCCGCTAGCCTCTTGGACAGATCTGGCCAGCTGGCAGCTCCCTTTTGCCAAGGAAGCCTTTTGTGAAGACAAAAAAAGCACATTGCAAAAGGGAAGTGGTGTAGAGCAAATCCTTGCTGCAAGATCGCAGTCATAGGGAAGTATTTTATGGTTTTAGCCTTTCCACAAAGGGATTGCTGGAAAAGACTCTCAATATGCATCCGTGCTCTGTGCTGTTTTGTGTGACAGCCCTTGAGGGCTGTTCCACTAAGCACCTGGATCAAAGCATCCCAGCTATATCCTCAATTCTGACCTTTCCAGCTTTTTCCAGACACATCCAAGCTGCCCCTTCCAGTATTTACCATGACCCTGACTCACCCACATTACATGCCTTTCTGGATATAGCATGATCAATGTAGCATCACTAGAAAAATATACTCATAACAAGAAGCAATGGAGTTAAAAATCCAGGGGATTGCTCCATGATTTTGACATGTTCTGTCAGCATTAGTATCTAGTGGACAACACAGGGGCAAATGCCTGCTACCCTAAGCTTCTTTGAAAGTTCCAGACCTTGGAGGCTCCTGCACTAGAGCACAAATCCCGTGCTGTTCCTGGTGTACGTTGCAGGGATAAGGCACATCTCCCTAGAGTGCCTGTCCTCTTCCTGGCCCTGGCTAGGCAGATCTCAGGAGCTTCCATGGTCAGCAGGACAGGTCTACCAGCACAATCCACATTTTGCATCCCAGAAAGCCACAGTCCCTTTGGGTTTGTCTCTCTTGATGAGAAAACAATGAGGCTAAGCATACTTCAGTTTGAAGAGGGAATAGCATGCATGAACACGCCAGCCTGCAGCAGAGGGTAGATCATTTCTGTCATCCTTTCTTCTTCATCCATGAACTGCATAAAACTCATCTCTGGTTGCTTCTTCCTTTGCCTACAAGCACAGGCCTACTGGCTTTCCTTCACTTTCCTAGTGCTACCAAAGTCATAAGCCTGTCAAATCCTGGGGAAATGGGAAGCGATTCCACCTTACTGTGGCTATGGGAGATGGCTACCTGCAGATTTGCCTCTGTCAGAGCCATCTTCCAAGCTTTCCATAATAGAGTTCTTAATTCTGCATCTGAAAGGTGCAGAAAAGTCAGTTCAGATCCTAAGAGAAGCCTGACAAGTTTCTCTCACTGGGTCATGTGAACATCCATGTAATTCCCTTAGCTTTCAACAGCAGAAATCAGATCTAGAGCTAGACCTTCTGCTGATGAACACAGACCCGAAGCATGACCTCAGTTCATCACTGCCCACTTGGAGAACCTGCTGGTCAGTGCAACCTCTTGGGTAGCTCTAGGGCTGCCCAGTGGCAAGGACGTGGCAGAGTACTCACTGAAGCAGCAGTGCCTGAGGACAGATGAGAGTGTTTCAGGTAGGAAGTTGGGAGGTGAACCTGGATTACTCCTGGCCCTTTGTCACACCTGACATGCAGCAAAGCGGCTGAAATGAGAGGATATGGCTCTGACATGGAGCAGCCAAGGAGCACATGCATGTGTGAGAGGCTGCCAAGTCACACCTGCCTGCACTGCAGGCAGTGACTACGCTATGGAGTGCCAGCAGGGAACTGCTGCCTGATGCTGGGGGAGCAAGTGACTCCACTTCTGTTCCTGCAACAAGCCCTGTGAGGGCAGCTGCAAAGGGGCTTCTCCCAATTTCACTGTCACCCCAACAGCTAATGCTCACACCTTCAGGGTGGAAAGGGGACTGACGGTGCTATCTATCTGAGCAATTTCCATACTCCTTGGTTCAGGGATTATCTCCCAGTTTTTTGCCCAGGAAGGAGTTGTCATTATTATTCTGTGGTCTGATTCTCCACCAGCTCCTTCTTGCATGTTTCTCTTGCCCTTTATAATAATTTTCTGCTGGCCTTCAATGGCTACAGTTTAAGACTGGGAATCCTGCAAGGCTCAAAATTGTTTTAACTCTTTCCTCTGACAGAAGGCTCATTTTAAGTTGTCTGTGTGGCAGTGCTCAAAAAAAAAAAATGGTACCCAAACGCCCCAGGATGACATACACACTCTTCGGTCTTCTGTTAGCTCGGCTGCCCTAGCACCTCAGGATGGGCACAAGAAGGCATCCTTTCCACTTTCCCCATCCTTTTTGTTTAGTTTCATCTTCAGACCTGCAGTTCTCTTTTCTCTCACCTTCCCCAGTCTCACACCTTGTCTACACCCTAGCACCCCTGCCAGGGGCCACCTTGTGCACCTTCCTGGCAGCTGTCCTCCCTGTGGAGAGCAGGGCCACCACTAAGGCAGGTCCTGAGCAGTCCCACAGGGAAGACAGCCCTGTGGCAGACTCATCATCCCCAAAGAGAAAGGCTGCCATGTTTTCTCACAGCTCCCAGCCAAGTCCTGGCTTCCCTGTGCCCTCACCTCAGGTGCTGGGAGGCAAACAGCAGTAATGGCACAGGGGACTGAGGTCTCACTCTTGATCTGATCATATGCATGTTTTGTTTTCCATAACACAATACTTTAAGGACCTCATAAGCTGGGATGGGCTACATTCCTTAGGCAGATAGGTTATTCCACTTTGGGGTGGAGGGGAGGGAGGGGAATAAAATATCATTTTGCAGAAACTGTTCTAATGCAGCATTTCACTGGCAAAACATGTTCTAATTTGTTTATTTTTTTCCCTAAACATCTTGAAGTGGTGTTGTTTCACGATGAATTTCTGTTCTGAAAGAGAGACATCCAAAGAATGCAGATAAAATGTTATTTTAAACCTCAGATATCCACTTTTCATCAATTTTTTAATTTGGTCACTGAATAAGAAAAAAAATCAGGTTTTCACACAGCCTTCTTCTGTGAAAGGTAAGGTCAGGGCAAGACAATTCTGTGCAACTCACATCCTCACTTTAGTGCAAGTCCTTCTGAAAGCACCCAGGACAGATTAAACAGATGAACGCTCACAGCATCTCAAACTGGGAACTTGAATACTAAGAGACTTATGTCTTCTGGTAGCAGGGCAAAGACAACAAGCAGAAAATAAAAGCCGATTCTGTTTGCTAGCTTTGTTATCTGCTCTTCAGCAAACATACTAGCAAGATCTAATAGAAGGGAATTCTAATAATCTTGTGTTCAATAAAATAATAATTTTATTACCATTTATTACACATATTTTCACAATCCTCTTAGTTCTGTTATGTGGAGAGGGCACATTGCTGATCCCAATGCTCCTTTGTATTGAGGGTGACTTTTTGTTTGGCTCTTCTTCCCAGCTTTGTATTTTGTTTGTAGAGAGGAAAGTCATTCCGTGGAGGTGTATGCTTCAAATCACTTTCATCACCTGGGTATGGACTTTTTTGATTACTTCTTCGAGGGCCTGGGGTAACATCTAGCCTATAATGCCCACAAGAAAAAGGAGAAGGTGCAACAGTGAGAACATGCTAAAGTGACAGTATTTTGTATTGTTGAGCATACAAAAATGTTTTCAGTGTAGTTTTTCAACCTCTTACTAAAGCACCTAGCATTCTGTATAGATTTTGTCCATACAAGTGGCCTGGATAAGAGAGACTTACAGCAGGACAATTGCTGCGTGGATGTGATTTGAATTCTTTTGCTGCAGATCATCACAAGCAAAACAACGGGAATAGCATTTGTGTGTCGACATCAGGGATTTTGCAGCATAATGCATAATTCAGTTAGGTGTGTGATATTTCTCTCCTGACACTGCTAATTCTCACCAGCAAGACTCACCCTGTCACCCTACAATTTGCTCTTAGCTACTGCTTCCATCAAACAGTCCACAAGGATGCAAAGAACATATTAATGACCTTACAGTTAAATCAGATCCCACAAAAATAGGCGTGTCATGCAATTCCCTCCCACCCCAAACATGTATTTCATAGCAGTGAATAGTTATTTTTTAGGATTTTTGTATTTATGTGTCGTCATTAGATTCCTTTGAAGCTGCTCAGCTTTTTTGGGATGGGTTTCAAATCCCAGCACACTGGCAGGAGTACGTGCTTGGCCAATTCAGCGGTCTCCCTTCAAAAACATTTGGTTGCTTAATGGAGAAGCATGTTTGTTCAGATGCACTGAAAGCCCACCTTGGTGTGAACTCACCTGGAAGGAGAGTTTATCTGTCTCCTGTGTTGTGTTTGCCTAGCTCCAGAGATAAGCTATCAATCAAATGTGGAGGAGGAAAAGAGGAAAGGAGGAAAGGACAAGGAGGAGGAGGAGGAGAGAAATCATTTGACAAAACACTAAGCCAACTGACGCCCTCTGAAGCACTTGGAAATACAGGCAGGCTACTGGAAAGAATTGTTTTGCAGAGTTTGATTATTTCAAATGGAATGAGACACAATTGTGAAATATGGCAAACAAGGAACGTCCACAAAAAAAACCCCAAAACGACTGAAAAATCACCCACTTGTGCCTAGGCAAGTGCAGAGTCCTTCCTTCCTGACTGGGTGGCATTCCACCTCAGCAACCTCACTGGCACTTGAAGTACTCAAGAAACCCAAGAGATTTTTGCTTAATGAACCTCAGGGGCTAAGCTCCACCACAACGCAAAACCACAAATATGACAGGAATAGGATATTTTTGTAATGGAGTGCTACCAGGAAAATCGGTCTTGTCCTCTGCTCCCCGCCAGTCAAAGCTCAGGGTCATTAGGGTGTATTACTCCTATATCATTCAAGCTATCTATGCTTGCAAGTAATTTGGAGAGGCTAGGTAACATGCCCAACGCCACCTGCCTTCAGGTGCCCACAGCCACTACTTCGACACTCAGCTAGCACTAGCTTCTGATGCTCCACCTGTGTCCACCCAGGGAGGTGGTTGAGTCACCTTCCCTGGAGGTGTTTAAGGTGGGTGGATGAGGTGCTGAGGGGCATGGTTTAATGATTGATAGGAACGGTTGGACTTGATGATGCAGTGAGTCTTTTCCAACCTAGTGATTCTGTGATCCTGGGGGGTGCCAGGGCTTCTACAACATGTTTCATGCAAGGCCAAGTGTCTGTCACCAGATGCACTGGGTTTGTTCCCAAGA
The DNA here is from genome assembly GCA_033558105.1 of Coccyzus lansbergi. Classification (NCBI taxonomy): domain Eukaryota; kingdom Metazoa; phylum Chordata; class Aves; order Cuculiformes; family Coccyzidae; genus Coccyzus; species Coccyzus lansbergi. The sequence continues at coordinate 5,355,027 of JAUMJK010000156.1, forward strand.
CTTGTGAAGGATAAGCTGTCCTCTCCTCCATGCCCCAGCATGGTAAGGCCTGGTCCTGCCTCTGGCACCGGTGCTTTGGTGCCCTGTGCAGCTTGGCTCTGCCCATCTTAATTTAGGGGAGCTAGCGCATGCTCTGCTAGCTTCAGTTGCCTTGTAACAAACACACTATGGCTGACATGAGCAATAAGGGACCAGCATGAAAGCTAGCACATTACAAATGATTTATTGGTCTAATAAAGAGCCTCAAATTATCCGCCGCCTCCTTCCTTTCCCTTGTTGCCCCAAGGACCGATACTGCTACTGTACAAACATATTCTCCCTCACATTATGTAATGTCACAGAGAAGGAAAACAAGTACGCAGCCCCCAGGAGAGCCACCCAGCTGGCAGCACCCCCATCTCCAGCAGCAGGCTGGTAGGCAGCAGCCTCTGATGCCACAGCACAGGCATCATTGCCATGCAGCTGGGGCAGAAACAGATCGCTCCATGCTTGGTTATGAGGATCATTTTGCTGTTCTTCTCTTCCCTTAGGTATTGCCTCTTGCCTCCAGCATAGTAGAGAAAATATGAGTGACCTGCCATCTCCCTGCAGCCTTGCTGTTCCCTTTGGGTTGCTCACAGCCAAGGGTATCCTCTCATCTCCAGACATGCAGCCCCTGCTTCTCATCCAGTGCAGGGGTGGGGATCTTGAGGCTGAGGGTTCATAGCCCTAGAGCCAAGAAGAACTAGCAGTCCTGGGAGGGTGGCTGGGCCAGTGACAGGAAGACCTCATTTATTTTAGGGTTGGAGGATTTTGGTCCCCAACGTAGGTTCCTGGGTAGCTCATCCAGCCTCCTACTCACCATCCTCACCTCTAATCTATATACACCATCCTTTTCACAGCAGTCAACACAGATCTTTTGTTGACAACGTCTGGGAGTCTGTGATCTACAATATGTAGCTTTTTTGTTCAGCTCCTTGGGGACCTTCCTTCCTCTCTGCTTACCCCAACCTCCTGCACGCATTCAGGTCCATTACTCCCAGCAGAGCGCTTTCTTGGGCCACATAGCTATACAAGCCATGCTAAATGCTGAGACAGCACAGATTCTTTTTCCTGCCCTGGGGAGGAAGCATGCCCCGTGGTTCAGGCCCATGAGTTCTGCCTCTCCTTCCAGCTCACTTGAACAAGTCACAACTTCTTACCATACACAGAGCAGGAGTAATAAATTAACCTACTTTAGATGGCTTGCAGGCCTTAACAAGTAACTGTTGCTAAAGGGCTTGTGGAGCCTCGGAAAGTGGCACTGTAAAACAGCAGAATATTATCATCCTCATCATCATCTGCTATTATCCTTAAGATTGTAAGGTCAGATGAGGTGAACTGAAGGCAACATAACAGTCTTAAATATTCAACATCAAATTATTTGAAGTGTGGCAAAGGAAAAATAAAAAAAACGAAGATAAAGAAAAGCTAAGTTGTCCTTCTAGGCATTTTAGCTTCAGCATGTGACAAAAGCCCCACGAGTGCGTGGCTGCCCCTTCCTCTCTGCATTCAGCACAGGGCACAGGAGCTCTGTTGGGTGAGGTGGGCATCCCAGAGCTCCCCACAACTCCAAGGACCCTCACAAGGGCTGATGACTTCCCAGGGAAGATCACGTACCTGAGCGCCTGAGATCACCTCAAGTTGCACTGAGTGAGTGGGACCCAAAAATGCTGTTCACTAGAGAGTAAAAAAAGAGGACTGTGGGCAATGCAGAGATCTGGGAACAGAGGGACACTTCTCTGGGGCCTGAATTGGTTGTTTAGGATGAATAAGAGAGCAAAAATTCAGGAGATGATGTTACAGAATTTGTATTTTGAGTACTTACATTCCTCACAAGGCTGACCTATTTATACATGGAGACACTTTAGCCTCTGGGGGTAATTAAATAATACTGTGAGGAAACAGAGGCTATAGGAAAAGAAGCGACCCAAGGTCTCTGCTGCACACTTACTGTGAGTGCCCAGGTACTCTTTGGGCAACCACACTGATCTGCCCTGACCTCTGACAGTTCTCTCTTTACCTTTGTCCTCAAGGCATACAGCTTGTGGTAGAGATAAGCCTGTGGTAGAGATAAGCCCGGTAAGTGAGGATGCCCTTAGGGAGGAAATACAGTCAAAGAAGAGACTTGAAAGCCTTCAGCCTGTTGCCTCTAATAGACCCAGCCCTCCTCCTCTTGATTACCTCACTTGGTGCAAAGATATGCACCTGGTGGACTTTGCTTCCAGATGTCTTAGTAACAGCAGGTCTCTGTATTTTGTTTGTGTCTTCATGTGTTTTCTCCATTTCAATGGGAAGATGGCCAAGATAGTTTTACTAATCACACTACGTTAGGGTTTCTGATGGTACTGATGGGTAGGTCCCTAGACTGAAATCCCCAGCCTGGAAGCAAGAGAAGACCACAAAGGGAGCCACAGCTGAGCCGTTAGGCGTGAGTCAGAGCAGCCTTGGGCACATGTTCTCCCTGCTTGTAATGAGTGCCAGCTGAGTCTCAGCAGGGGCATCCCAGCTCACACCTCTCCCTGACTTCCCAGCCATCCAGCTTGGAGCTGCTGCCATATCACCCCAGCACTCCGGCCACATGGTTTGGCTGCTTGAGTCCACCAGCAAGATACCTCCTTTGCCAGTTATTTAAATGAGTTTAACACCTCATCCTGATTTCAGACTTAAAGGTTCCTGTTTAATCATGCATAATGAAACACAGCAGAAGCCCTCTTCCTCTTGCTGGGAGGCTTTGATGTGATGGTTTTGGATAGTGGTGGAAGGAGATGCAGTTTGGTTTTCTATTTCTCTCCTACCCACTCCCCAAAGCATTTGATTCTTTTCCAGAGTGGAAAGACACTCACATCCCCACAGTTTTCAAAAACCTCTCCCCCGAGTATCTGAAATAAGAAGGAATCTACACCTCCTCTGCTCCTACGTCTTATCTCTTTCACCAGAGAAAGATGCCAACTCCTACCTCCATCAGCTAATGTGTCATATTTTCAGACATACTCACTGGTGCTTTTTGCCTTGTTGTCCCTCACACTGGAGAAGACAGCATCCTCCTCTAAGTCCCTACTATAACACACCTGAGTACTGAAAAATACCTCACAAGCCCCAGGTTGCTGCTGTGCTGAGGCTACCACATGTCACATTGACCAGTAGAGTCCACTTGCCTTATTAAGCTTCTTCTTTGACTGAAGTCCTCTCCTACCTCTTCCATATACTATGTAGGAAACATTATCTCAGCTTTTGATTTTATGGTATATTGCAGAAATAATCCAGATTCATGTTCTGAAATATGAATTGTCTCAAAGGCATTAAACAAATGCATGGAGAATGGACCTGTTTGTAGTTATTCCAGTGGAGGGTCTATGTATGTCATAGAATCATAGAATTACCAGGTTGGAAGAGACCCATGGGATCATCGAGTCCAACTGTTCCCATCAAACACTAACCCATGTCCCTCAGGACCTCGTCTACCTGTGCCTTAAACACCTCCAGGGAAGGTGACTCAACCACCTCCCTGGGTAGCCTATTCCAACGCTCAATCAGGAAGCCTTTGAACTGGTTATTACCTGAAGGTGGGGAGTTTTACCTGAGGACACATCTGTCTGCATTTACCCTTTCTTTAAGCTCCTTCTCTAAGCATTCCCCACTAGTCCCTGGCAGCATACCACAGCTAGAGAAGGAAAACAATTCAGTGCATCCCAGTATGCCCATTTGCAATGTTCTTTTAAGTTGGGCTGTAACACTGAAAATGAGAAGGAGAAGCCTGATCATTAATAATTGCATATACCTACCTGCTCCCATCAGTGGTCTTCTGCTGCTCTACACTGCATAGGTGGAAGAAGGTTGAACTTGCCTAGAGCTGTAACAGCATGAGTCAGTGGCCAAAAGGCAAAATTTCAGTATGTTAATTTCCCTTAATCTACTCTTTTCTCTTAAGGAGAGGGACTCCTGTGAGAGACAATCAGACTCCAGAGTATAATTTCTTATTACTTCATACTTGACAACCAAGCTAGAGCAACTGCTAAAAGCCATGGAGATAAGTAGAACATAAAAATGCTACCAAATAAAAATACCTACCCCCATATACTTATCAGCTCAGTATAAAGGACTGAAGACCACAGGATCAGGATCTGGGACTGGGAGACGCTCTCTGCTCTCCCACACCCTCCCAGCCACCACTGCCAGCCCTCGTGAATATCTACTTGTCAAAAAAAAAAAAAAAGAAAAAAGCAAAAAGAAATAGAAGATTTGAATCTGAAGTCGGTTTAAATGGCATTGGGGTGCACTACCACTCTTTGACAGGCGATTCATCACAGGTAGCTTAATTACATTGTGTGCCCCTGCCTGTGTGCAGTCACTGGGAAGCACGTTATCTCCCATGCTTTCCCAGACTCCCGCTGCTGTGGCAGCACAGGGGCATCTGTGCATGCACCCTAGAGCTGGGATGAATTATGACCCTGCCCGTGCAGAGCGGCCCTGGAGCCAGCACTGTGAGTCCTGTGCCTGGAGGCATTTCGGTCCCAGATTTGCTGCCCACTGGAGGCAGCTGCACCAGCTAATTGGTCACCTCTCTGACAGCTCCAGTCTTAATGCTCACACTCTTTTACATAACCCAGATGATACCAAACTTGCTATGGCTCGTTTGGGATTGCTAGGGAGCTGGTGGAGTTTTATTATTACTGTTATTTATCATTATTTGCATTACAATAGTGCCTTGGGGCCTTTGTTAGGATTAGGATGCAGTTTTCCTGGGTGCAGGGAATATGTACCGGGAGACTTGCAGCTGGAAACCAAGTGTGTGCTTAAACTACCTTGGAAAAGCACTGCTGTGAATACAAAATAATCTTTAGCCCAGTGGATTTTAGTCTTTCCTACTGCCTTGATGTTCCCACTTCTGAACATGGCACCTCCTGAGACCCACCAGCCTTAAGAAGGGCTTAGAGGCCAAGCAGTAGCGGGTTTATTTCTGATTATTGAGGGATCCTGTCTGTTCTCTCATCACCCCCCAGGGTTAAAGTCAGTCCAGAAACCAAAGAGACACATCATCAAGTCTTCCAGGACCTCAAAGCCCAAAGAGGAGCTGCACTTATGTTTGGATTGGCAGCACATCTCCACCCCAGTACCTCAGAAGGAAGGTGGTGGGCACAGTTGGTGGGGGACAGTTCTTCCCTTACAGGTCAGCCTCTGAGCTGACGGTCAAAATACTTGGCTCTCAGCATGTCTGAGGGAAGAAGAACAGTGTGGAGAGGATGTGATCTGCCTTGGCTGCTGCCAATCCTCCTGAGCCTCTATGTTGACTATATAGACAAAAAACAAAGCCAAAAGAACTTAGCAGTTGTTCTCATTTTCACAAAGCAAACACCCCAAAGACCCAGAAACTACTAAGGCATAATGCGTCAGATACCTAATGGCACATAGCAGTGGCAGGCAACAGCTTAAGAAATGCAGTAATGATTGCCCTGCTACATTATGACCACTTTTTGCTATTTATCCAAGCCCATTAGCATTTGTCAGAGTAAATGGAAACCAGTCACTGTCCCAAGGAATTCAGTCTCTTTCAATTGCCAGGTCATAAAAATTCCAAGTGTGAGATGTAGAGAAAAGAGCTGAAATTAGGGGGGTGAGGAGATGTGTTGTAATGTGAATGTCATTATACCCAGTATTCTGACTAGGACATCAGGCCCTGAATACCATTGTGCTTCAGACATTCACAAGAGCACCTCCGGTGCCCAGGTCTCACTTGAGATGTTTCTCCAGTTGTACACCACTACAGCCTTTGTTTATTCAGCAGTACCACTACTCCTCACAGTGGACAGGACCTCAGCTGGGTACAGAGCAGAAGAAAGAAGCTCTTGTGGGACAACAACAGCAAGAAGCAATTCAGTGTCTGCATCCCATCCAATTGCTGGGCCTGGCCAACCCATGCAAGCTATTAAAAATATCTGCCAAAATTATACCTATGGGAAACAAGGGCCTCAGCCTGGCAAAGACTTTCCAGATTGATTCCAGGTCATGCGCAGACCATTATTTACCACGTAAACTAGACTAGAGTGGTCTGGGTCTGGCTAGTGTTGTTGGATGTCTTGTTTCTTTCTGCATCATAGCTGCCCTATACAGCTCTGAAAACAGATAACTTCTTCCATGGCCATCTGCCAAGGGCAGTGCTCTCAGACTCTTTGCTTTTTCCTTTTCCACCTGTGGGTCTCCACCTGTAGGACCAGCAGGTGAGTACAGCCTCACTGCACAAGAAAAGCTTCACCCAGATACCCCACGCTTCTCTCCAAGGCATATGATACCAAACCTGATGTGACTGTATGCCCCTGGATAAAAGATTATTTAAAATGCCCAGTGCTGAAGTGTAGTCAATTGAAAAGCTTCCCTACTAGGTTCACTCTGCAGTAAATTTATTAGCAATGGGACTTCGTAGATAACATAAGTGGAAGAGGACAACTTGCTTGTATTTGGGTTGAGACAGGTTTCCACTGTTCTATCAGCTGGCAAACCTCAATGGGGACAGTGCCTCCAGCATTCAACAAGCCTGGCTCAGCATGGAGTAAGTGAATCTTGCTTTATTTAAAGATATGGTCTCAAGGGTTCCCTTTTAATCTCATCTCTGCTTGCAATTCCCCCTTCTGAGCCTATGAGCAACATTTCTTTCACGTTCAAGTGCTCTCTGCACTCTTCACTTTTCTCTTCATCCCTCCCTGCCCTCTCCTTTCCTCCACTATCCCCAACCCCATGTTTCTCTAATGGAGCTTGAAATTATAATACAGTGATTCAGCTTCCTTTCATGCCTGCCAGAAGTCAATGGTGCAAGCCTGGAAAAAGAGCTTGCTCATTTTCTTAGCCTGGTGTGCAGCAGACTCTTTGCTTGCACTGTGAGGCTTGGAACCTTCTTCCTGTTGAAGGTAGCAAGGAGAGGAACTCGCCTAATTGGCCCTGGGGTTTGCCATGGCCAACTGTGCAGTGATGGGACACAACACACTGAGTCCAGAGTGTGTTATTTTTCACTGGCTACATGCATGTGGATGTGCTAGCGGGTGTTAAAACTGAAGGGTCTCTAAGGTGCCAGGGGATGCGCCAGCTAGAGTCCCAGTGCTCCCTCCCTTTTCCAAAGCCTCATGCACTTGCTGTGGTGTGGCTAGGACTCCACCAAAGTCAATGCCTAGACCTGTTTCCTGAAAAGGTCTCAGGGCACTCCCTCTCAGGAATTAACTTGTAGTCCAAAGATTTGCATCCTGAAAGCACAACCTCTGTAGGTTACACGCAGGTTGTAGTTTACATCTCGTTTTTTATAGTACAGTGGCAGAGCTGCAAAGTCATAAGGAAATTTTCTTATGAGGCTGCCCTCTGATACCTCCCACTCTCTGGTCTGCCCTGGTCCTCATACTTTTGACTTCCACACCAACAGATATACAGCCTCATGTTTCCTCTTCTAGCTTCTACTCCCTGCTGCACAGACCTCACACTAATCTCCAGTTTGCCTCAATCCCTGTTAATCACTCCCTCTCTCCCACCAGCATGTCATGCTCTATGGAAGAAACATCTGCTGAACACTCTCTCTGCCACTAGCCCAGTCTTACTCTACTGCATTAATTCATTTGTTCGTTCGTTCGTTCCTTCCTTCCTAGCAACATTCCTCCTCCTGAACGAAGAATTTCTCCTACCACCAACTCTCTGCTCCCTTTCATTCACCAGCCTCTAGGTATTCCAGCTTTGGAGTCACAGCGTTGACTGTCTCCTGGAAGAAAGTGTGCATTCTAGCTCCTACCAGTAATTCCTGCTTGTCTCCATCCTTTCTAGATGAGCACGTTGTCCTGGCTTCATTTTGTCACCTCCTTTTCCACCTGCTTATTTGCTCAGCCCTTTGTGTTGCCTTTCCACTTAGTGCCCATTCATATCTTTCCTTTGACTTCACCTCACTTACCAAGACATTTTGTCTCTTGCAGCTTCTACATCCACAGTCTGTTTTCTTTTCTCAGTCCCTTCCACTGCAGAATCCATGTTCTCTCTGACTCCTGCAGGATGTACAGGGGTCTTGGGAGACAAACATGCTACATTCTGTCCCACTTATTTCTAAAGTTTGGAGGCACTGAGCTGGCCCCTGCCTGTGCTCTGTTCTGGATGCTCTCATGTCTTGCCGAGTGTCAGTGCTACATTCAGGTGTGCTCCCCTGCAGTCCAACACCTCTATCTCATCCTGGGATGAATGTCAATGATTAGCAATAATGAAACCTGCCAAATTCCCCTTTCCTTTCAATGACAGTGATGTCTGTCAGCAGGCAGTTAACCTTAAAGAGGCATTATAAGGATATTTGTGCACATGAAGTGACCATTACCTTGAGGACTTCCAGAGTCAAACAGCATGAATTTTTATGGTTCGAACCTGGAAGCTAGACTGCTTGACAGAGAATTGGCACATGTTCCCTGTGGGTCAGCTGCAGGCAGGGAACATGCATCTGCTGAGCTGTGAGTTATGACTGCATGTGCGGCAGTGGGGACCTATGGAGTGAATGCATACACGCTGAGTGGGAAACATTGCTCACCAGACCATCAGCGTGGCTGGGAACACAGGGGGAGTATCGAGCACGTCTGTGGGTATTGTGGCACTACCCACAACAGAGACCACTATGGTGTGCAAATGTGAGAGCGTGCATGTGCTTAGAGCAGCCGGGATGTGTCTTCTAGCCTTTCAGGTTAATTGATTTAGGAAGTAGTTAGACTTTTCCTCCATTAGTGATGCAACCATTCCTCTTTAGAGCTTAGCCAGGGACACTTTCCAGTAACTATTCAGATAACAATAAATGATGCATGAGTTAAAGATACTGCGTCAATAAAGAGAGGTTTTATAATAAACAGGAATTACATGAAGGGAAAATAAAATCCCTTAATCAATTCATAAAAATCCTCTGTATATAAGGTAGAAAGTTGGACTTGTTTTAAGAACTAGCTGGTTTTAAGAAGCACCAGTAATCCATCCCATGTATCCTTTCTTAAAAAGATTATATCATGGTAGATCAGCCAAGGCAAGACTTTGCTATTGGCAACATACAGGAACATAAGCAGTATTACTTTGAATAGACTCAGAGCCCCATAATATCCCTTAACACCTGAAGCATGCCAGAAGTCATTTGACCTGTGTCAGACAGATGCACCAGCTATAGGGAGAAGCTATTGCCACAGGACAACTAATGTATAGCAAGACAGGCTCTCTGATCACAAGATTACTCTTGGTCCTCTGTATGTGCCCTGAAAAGTTGAGTTTGTTAGGTGCACTCAGGATTTCCAGTCCTATAATATTAGAAGTCTTTACAGCTGAACCCAGCCCCAAATCAACACACAATCACAGAATATGCTGCCTGGAGACACCAGAGAGCTGGGATGGAAATCCCAGCAGAAATACCTTTAGTCTTGTGTGCCTCTCTACCCCCCCACCCCATACTACACAACACAGGGAACAAGGATTATGGCAGTATCCAGGGATCCAGAGTTAGAGGTTGACAGTTATCATAAAATCATAGAATAGCTTGGGTTGGAAGGGACATTAAAGATAATCTAATTCCGACTCCCCTGCCATGGGTTATGCAACTATAGAAACAGAAGAGTTAAACTATCAGAAAGCAGAACACTCCGTTATAGGGGGACACAAAAGAAGGCAAGGGAAGAAAATCATATGCTTTTACCAGTCCCTCTGGAGCCGTAACCTTAAGGTCCATCAGTTTAAAATCTAATTTCAGATTATTTTAATTGCATGTAGAGCTGTTTAATGGAGAGTGTTAGATGGCTGCTGGACACTAAAGTCAAGTTTGCATGAGATAGGTGCTCTGCTTTGGCTTACTTTCACTTGTTGGAATGCACAAATTGCTTCACATGAAAGTGTCAACTTCAGCAGTCTTGGTGTAATCCAGGAGTGGAATCACAATGGGGCAAAAGGGAGTCTCTGTCCCTCAGAAAGTCTGCAAGGCCTGAGATCAAAGAGTCTTTTCTGCCTCTCGTGCAAGCTCAGCTAGCCAGCAAAACAGAAGGAAATCTCCCTACCACTTATTTCTTACTCCATCTCCTTACAGCTGCTAAGAAGACAGCTCTGCTCCTGCAGACATGAGGACACTGCCAGAGCAATGTCAAGCAGGAATTAATTATGGTGACAAGTCTCACCACCATATGGTGGTCAGGATGGCTCAGGAAGAGAGAACACCTCTGTTTTCTCACTTTCCTTTCACCCCAGGATAATCCTCATTTCTGGGTAGTTCATGACAGGGTGACAATAAGTGCAGAGCCTGTCCTTGCGCACAGCCTTTCCTGATGAGGCAGCTGCTTTCTGACCCTCTGAGTGCTAATATTTCTCTACACCTCTCTCAGGAGGAGAGCCAGATCACAGTTAGGTCTGTGGCTCCTTCCCCCTTGCAATCCCTGCTTATGATAAGTCTGCCTTGTCTTTGCACTCATTGCCGCCTTCTTCCTCTCTCCTCCACTGTTGTGCCAACACTGTTTCCTGCTGTCCTCTCCCAGAAGGATGTAGGAGAGTCTGGATGGCCTGAACCTCATCTCCTTTTCAGCAAGCCTGCAAGATATATTTCCTGTGGCCAGGGATGCTCTCAGGTACACAGAAATGGACTAGCCCCTGATAACACAGCTGGTCTTTGTCTGATCAACCCATCTCAAGGAGTGGGAGAGAAATTTCTGACTGCTTTAGTTGTGTAGTGCCATTGCCCCCTTAAAATCATCCTAAAATTTGGAAGAGCATGAAGGTTAGTCTCCTACTACAGCACCTTCTGCTAGATGCTAAAAGACCCATACTGTTTTATTAACCTCCTTTTCTGTGCTTTAGCTAGCCCAAGATCCTCCTTTTACTGTATCTCTCTGGTTTCTCCCAGCCTGCAGCTCAGGGGCTTTCTAAGCAAGAAGGCACATTTTTCTTGCTTTTAATAGCCGTAGGAGCATTTTTTTTTTTTCCTTCAAGTTTGTCAAAATGCTTCTTGGACCACATAAACATAAACCCATAGCATACTGTGGCAGGGATTTCCCCAGATTAATGGCACCCTGTATTAGGAACCCTGCTGTTATGACCATCCATCATGCTAGCTTCAGCTCCTACCCCTTTATTCTTGTAGGACAACAGCTAGGGAATGGATGTTCCTTACTTGCCCTCTCTGTGCTGCTTCTGATTTTACAGACCTCTCTCAAAATCTATCGAGCAAATTCTCAGCTGAGGAATTCAGTCCTTCTCAGACAGACTGCATTGATTTATGCCAGCTGGGGTCCTGGCCCTCTATCCTTGCTGAAAATGCAGGATGACCTCTAAAGTCTTAGGTAAGCTTTGTGAGAACACTCTGTGTAGTGAAGGTCAGTGTGTGTCTCAGGCATTTTCTGTTCCTGCAACTCATATACAGCTACAGTTTTCAGCTCAAAAAATTCTTTTCAAGACAAAAATGGCAAGTCAAAGCAGGCATGAATCCACTGACCAACAGCTTGTTACACAGAAATCTGTTCCACGATATTCAAGTGATGTTTTGACTGAAATGATCAGAGTAGCTCAGGCTTAATACAGCTTTACATCATTAACAGTTAATGTTGAGACGGAACAGTGGAGTAAGCTGTACTTATTGCTAGTCAGATAGTCTGCTATGGCCAAGGAGAAAATAATCACTAAAGGCAAGGGGAGATTAAAGTGAAGTGACAATGTCTGAGTGCTCATTTTTCTTAAAATTGTAGATTTACTTGGCAGTGCTTACAGCTTGTTTATTCACTAATACTCACAAGAGGAAGGATAATCCTTTTTCCTTCACCAACTTGTTTATAGCAAGCCGTCTCCCTTAACCTCACCTTGAGTGACACAAAGCACTGGGCACTTGTGAGGAAGGGACTGGCCTTCTGCTTCACAGGTGGCATCAGGAGTCTTGGACACAGAGTTTCATTTCCCACCAAGTGAACAACTGCCCTGTCTTCTGCAACCCACAGCAAAAACATAGGAAAAGTAAGGATGAAGTGGTGCTCTATCTCCCTCGCAGTACCCCAAGCTTGTTGGACATGCTGCCACAAGCCCCTTAGGGCTCATTGCTCTTAATACATACTTGCACATAGATTTGGCCCCAAGGGATCATGGTAAGAATACAAGATGCTGCCTTAGCAATGCTGCTGCTTTCCTTTCTTTTCCAGGGCAAACCCACAAGGACAGGTTCTGCCTTTGCCATACCCCAGCACCACAGCAGAGAAAATCAAGCTCCTAAGGCTTGTGAGAGACAAACCAAAGGCCACTTCCCCTGCTCCTGGCTGCTCTGCCACGTGGGTACTTGTACTGCTGGAGAGCAGGTTGCCCTGGGTACTAGGCTGGAGTTAATTTGCAGTGCCAGCAACAGAGGGAGAGCCTCTAACCTGTAGGTGAGACTTGACACGTTTTTTGATTAAAACAGTCTCTGAGCATGGAAGATTTTTGTGCTAATGACAGCCACACAGCTGAACAACTGCCACCCCCTCTTCATGCAATAGTCCTCATTTAGAAACTAAAAAGAAAACCTGAAGAGCTCAAACCCTGCTGATTGTTAGCATCTTGCTTCTCACCCATATCCACAAAACATCGTGGTATCTGACTTTCATGGTGACTTGCTGTACTGTGCCTAGCCACGTGTGGCCAACCAGCACTTTTTGTGCCAGAAGAAAGATTTGGAAGGGGAAACAGCCCTTCTGTTACATTTGCAAGCACAGTTTAGCCAGTAGGCTACGCAAACCTATGTCTAAGAAATAGTGATGGCCTCCTGCAGCATGGCTAACAGCAGGAAATACAGCCAGAGCATCCAGAGTGCAGCTGGGGGTTTGACCCTCCAAGGTGAACCGAGGGGTGTACTGCAACCTATCAAGCTGCTTACATCAGAGAGCATAAACAAAAATCCTACTTGCGGATGTGGCTAGGGAGGGAGAAGAGACATGGACTGCCTCCACCTGGATCTGTTCAATAAGAGGAATCTGTGTTCCTAAGTAACCTGCACAGGGCTACGATCCTTCCTTATAGACTACAGGTTACACAACTTTTCCTGGTGCTGCACAGTGTTTCCAAAGTCTGTTCAGGGCAATTCATCTACATAAGACACACTGATTTTTTGAGACCTACCAAACATCTCGCTGTTTAGTCCTTCAGGAACTAAAAAAACCCTTCAGCTCTTTAACACACTCCAAAGTTACCATAGAAAGATAGAGCTCACTTTTGGAAATGTTTGCTGTGATGCCAGAACAATGTGAGGCTCATAACAGGGATGCAAGGAGGCACAGCCTGTCCCAGGCAGGTGGATACTTGGGCTGGACTGGCACTCTGTGATCAGCACTAGGAATAGAAACTCTTATGTAGTCCCTGCAGTCAAAACATTTGCTTCACACCTCTTGGCCCTAGGACCTTAAGTCCAAACTCAAGTGCAGCGTTCAAAGACAACATAGACCTAAGTACCTCTAAAAGTAGCAGATGGAACTAGGATTTCTGTGCGCATAGGGCATATATTGCAACAATTTTTATTTCAGTAGCACAAACCTTTCAAAATGTCTTACAAGTGAGATACCCAGCAGCAGGACATTTGTATGTGTCCACGCTTCTGTGACCCTTGTTTGCTCACCAGTTTTACCCATTATATGATCCTGAGATGTAATACCATTGGGCTATGAAGTTCAAACACAGGGGATCTCCTTTACATGAAAAGAGTAATACTGTAACCCCTTTATCCCTTTATCAACATAAGTGGTGAAACCCAAGCACTGCTGTTGCCTCTTTTGACTTTTATCCCTTAAGAAGAATCTGAATAGACACCAATTCTGATGTTAAAGTGCCTTTTTCTTTGGTCTAGGTTATGCTGCTTATGAAGGGATTTCTTCTAAAGTGAAGAAACCCAGATCCTCAGTCACTAGTACCCTGGGATGTAAAAGCTCAGGGTAGGAAGTTGCAGCAAAGTAACACCTGAGTAGCAACACCTTAGTGTCTGGTAAAACTATGGTGTATAGACAAGGCCTCAGTTTCAGCACAGGCTTATCCTCTCCAGTTCCATGGTCTCCCATGTCATACTTCGCATCTAGTCTGATATTTATAAAACTGTCCCTGGACTTACAACTTCTCCATTACCCTATGCCTCATTCACAGGCAGGGTCCTCTGATCTGTTCCTCTTTACTGTGGCAGACTTCTTGATGTCCACTGCTACTCAGAAAAGCCGCTGGCCTGTTGCGCTGAGTGCCCAGACCTCCTAAAATTTCAACCATCTAAGAACGTTTTTCTCACGTAAGTCTATTCTTTTTCATCCCTTTCCAGAGACTTGAACCTAGCAGGGACACACATGGAGTGAGAGTTGCCACAGGTAGTGAAATACTGAGAAGCTCATAGTACCCTTAAAGGGGTGGAGAACCAGGAACTCCTTAGCCACAGCCAGACGCGCCCACCTCCATCTTTTTGTACTTTCAGGTTGAGCACCTGGATCCCCCAACAGATGCCAATGCAGTGAGTGAAAGCTGCTTAGTGTTATTGCTGTTATTGTTCCACGTTGTCCTCCTTAGTGGCACATTAGATCTCATGCTGAACAAATGCCTTGGTGCCTGCCAAAGCTGGATTTCCCTCCCCACAGCCTCCTGCCAGCACTGACTTTCAAGGTGCCAGCTGTCACTTGCTCTGTGTCCGTCCTTCCTTCTGAAATGCAGGTGTACCAGGGCAGCAGTAAAGGCAGACAGTCAGAAATACAGAGGAAGGCATTTGGAGAGCTGGAGCGGCACCAAGGGAGTGAGGAATAGCAAGCGAAGAGAGCTCTTCAAAGAAGAACATCAAAGCATCAGAGATGAGGAGAGAGCTGGGAATGACAGATCTGGTTTAAAGAGCCATCTATCTCTCAGCTCTTACTATGTAAATTACTCCCGCTCACTGGATGCTGCTGCTGTGGAGGTGATTGCTAATATTTTTCCAAAGCACTTCCTCTGTGCCAAGACACTAGGCCCTCTGCTCCCTCTCACAACACTGCTGGTGGCAGGAATGTCTCCCACCACATGGGAGCTATGCTGTCCCTGGCATGCTAGGGCAGCAAGCTCTTCCCTGAGATGGGGCAGCTGTGCTGGTAAGGGTGGGAGGCTGGCAACCTGCTCTTTGGTTGGCCTATTCTCCATTTGCCCTTCCCAGCTTCCAAGTCTCTCCATAGGCTTCTCACTGCGCTGTTACCCTCATCCCATCTGCCTATTTGATTGTGTCCTCTCTTTCTCCTCCATCCCACTCCTCCTCCCACTTACTTCTCCTCGTCCTGCCCTTCTGGGGGCTTCCTTACACCCTGGCCCCTTTCTGCCTGCCTGGCTAAGTACAAGTCTGGCAGGTAGGTGCCTTGCTCCACAGAATGAACAGCATAGTTGGGGGAGACAGATGCTCGCCAAGGCTGGATCCAGCAACATTAAAATGGAAAAGCTGAGGAAACTCTCTGTGCTTTCTCTTGTCAGCTTTACAGTACTTGGATCTTCCAGCTGAAATGGAGCCAGAACATAGCACCAAGCCCAGGACTAAGGAAGTGAGTATTACCTTTTGAAGTCTTGCAGTCAGCCTGTTCCCCAAAGTCTGAGCTTCTTTCTTTCAGAGGACAGCTACGTATTTTGCTGATGTCATTGCTTTGAAGTGAGACGAGCCAAAACTGTTCACCAGAAACCTTCCTTGTCTCTCTGAGGAAGACCTGATTCCCAAGGCCAAGTTCACACACCCTCAGCGAGTTACTCCTGTCTCTTCATTCATCTATTTCCCCTCTCAAAGCAATGGTGCCTTTACTGAAAACTGGATACCTTCTTCTTTCCTCATAAGGTCATGTCCCTATGGTCTGTTTGCCCCCTTCTGCATAGCAAGTGCCCCCAGGCTCTTGATGAACATGAGCTCTTCTCTCCACCCCTATTCCTCCAGTTGCCCTTCACCGACTACTCCTCACTCTGGGGAAGGGTAAACACAACTTCAAGTTAGAGGAGAAAACCAAGTGAATATCTGGGGAAGCTGAGAGGCAAGGGGTTACTGCAGGAGGACGTGGGAGGACATAAGTCTACTTGTCTCTGGGAGTCCCCCTAAACTTGATAAAAAAATCAGGCATAATGGGCTCACCTCAAAGCCCATGGAAAGTAGTGAGTTTGAATGCACCGCCTTCCCAAGGGTTAAGACCTGACACATTTTCTTCCCTAGCTTCATCTAGCTCAGTGGAGGGAATGAGGTCCCGAAATTCACCTTACGGGCTGAAAACGAGCGTGAGAAATTGCAGCCCAAAGGGTCAATTTTCCAGAAATATCTAAGTACCCAGGAACAGGGGCTCGAAATGAAAGTGTCTCTCGAGCCATCTCTTTCCTTCACCGCTGTGGTGTGATAATAAGGTGCTTTTTATGTAAGTGACCTATTTTCCAGGGAAGCCAGTTCTCCAAGTGGGGAATTGGAAAATGACTAGTGCAGCAGTTTCGTACTTTAATATGTTTTCGTTCTCCGCAAGCAACAAGCAGCTACTGTACCCAGAGGATGAAGGAACTGTCTGCTCTCATCAGGGATGCTCCCCTGTGCCCAACCCAGACAGGAGGCGGGAGGCGAGCCCACGCTGTGTGCTCTGCAAGCCCCTGCCAGGCAGAGCTAGCAGGTAGTGCTTTCCCCTCATACCTGCTGTCAGAAAAGCCTTTCCTCCCTCCCCAGCTTAGCTTGTCTATTTTGCTGTAAAAGACACAATTGTGAGGCTGGGGGAAGAAACTGAGGAGACAGAAAGTTGCATGGAGGGGGAATGGTGAGGTGGCTTTGGGATGAGTTGGGAAAGAGGGGTTAGGGCTGGTCATGAGTCCTCGCTGCCCACTGTCAGTGTGGCAATGTGGCAGGGAGGGTGGCCAGGCAAACTGAATGCAAAATGAGGGGGACAGAGTAGGCTGTGAAAGTGAGGGACACCCCTGTCAGAGGCTGAGCACAAAAAAGGAACTGCCTGCTAGGAGACAGGTAGATGTGCTTTGAATTTGGTATAAGCACAGAGCATGGCTTTAGGACATGAAAGGGATTGCTTTCCCAGCTCAAGGAGAGTGATTCCTTGAGAAAGAAGCCCAACTCACTGCCCTCATCTCCCAGCAGTCTTGTGTCATGAGGGCCAATGAACACTAAAAATTAGCACTCTCACATTCCATCACCTAACTAAAAACTGCAATAGTCAGAACTAGCTGGGTGGCACAACCAGGTGATGCTCAAAGGGAAGATGAAGTCAAACTTCCAAGACATGAGAAACATTGGATCCATCCCATAACTGCAAATAAGAAGGGAAGCTTAAAGGCGAGGCTTCAGCACAAAGGATCTGTGCTGAACAGCTGTGGTTATCTCCCACACTTGCCCACACAGTGCCTCTGCCCTCAATGCTTCAGTGAGCACAAGTGAACCTTCTCCACTTAGGAGAGACCTCATACAAGGGAAGAGGTGGCGGTGGTTTCCCAGGATCACCTACCACCCCAGCATCACTCCCTGTGGCTGTAGGAGAGGTGTGAAACCTCCCTGCCCAAGATAAAGCTTGACCTTCCTTTGTTAGCTGCCTTATGGAGCCCCTCTGTGTCTATGCCCACTTCTGGCAGGTTGGCACAGCAGCAGCAGGAGACACAGCACCCTGCTCCTTCTCACCACATTAGTCAGACAGGAAAGTGCAATTAGTTTGGGTTTGGGTTTTTTTTTCCAGCAGTGAAATAGTGCCAGCATTGTACTTCAGTGTACCCCAAGGAGAAGTGTGTGTCTCTCTCTCAGAGGAGCTCCCTTCATGTTCAGGCACGTGGCATCACAGCAGTGACACCCTGCTCACTTGCTAAGGGTTCTCCCTTTGCTAAAAACTCACATTTTTAAAAATTAAAAGCCATGATTCTGGTATGAGAGATGCAATCACCAGGGACAAGTTTCAGCTTACCAAGCTGCCGTGAATCAGTAGACCCCTTCGCCCTGAGGCATCAAGAGAGATTAAAAACCATTAGTACACTAGAAAGACAACAGCGGTTTAATCAAAACATCTTGGGAGCAGCTTATGAATACTGTTAGCAGGCAATATTTTCTAGTGTATTTGTCTCTCATTAAGAAGAGACTAACTTAAGCAGCTTCCTTTCGAGTTTTTGCTTTCTGAGACTTGAATTTCCTTTAATTGCTAGTGCACAGGCCTGGTTGACCACTCATCACCTTCTGTTCGTCCTGTATCCATCACTACAGTTCAGCATTCATGATTTTCAGCCAGGATGTTGATTGTGGCCTCTTTTGTTTACTGGTTTCCTCTCCCTGGTATTTGCAATTCTAAATAAGCTGAATATTTATTACAAGCTTGTCATTTTATAGTGAGGACTGAGCTCTCCCCCCAACTCATCCCCAGGCACACTTCGTGTGGCGAGGGGCTCCTTCCTCCACTCTGTCATGGCTCCACAGGCAGTCTATGGGGAACAGAAGGGCCAGGGATAATATCTCTGGATTAACATGGAAGAAAAGGTATTTCTCAAAAGAGATGTCCAAAACTGCACACCATGTGTGTGCTGCAGCAGGCTCTGTGGTCCAGGTCCCTTTCCACTTGATCCTGACCAGCTGCCACCCCAGAAGTCTCATGTGCCACCACTGCTGTAAGGTACAAGCAGGCACATAGGGCCAGGGAATGGTCCCTGCAGCCCACAGAGGGCACAGTGCTGCTGCTGGGCTTGGTAGAACCAGCTATTGCAGCGGGGCATCCAGAAACATAGGGGCTTGCTGCCATCACACAGGGGAGGAGAACTGGGAACAAACTGTAGACTAAAGGAGCCTTTTGTTGGAAAGAAAGACTCGTCATTTCCAGTGCTAGAGTAAATGCTGCCTTTGCTCGCTGACTGGAAGTTTGCAGCTGGCTTCTCCTCCTGGCTGAGGTGATATCAGCTGGAGACACCACAGCAGGCTGGGAGAAGCTGTGCTGAGACTGAGAAACAGGAGCAGGTAGGAAAGGCCTACCTGGTTTTGCAGGGGAACAAGGCTGGGAAATCTTAACCACTAGGCTGTTCCTTCCCTTGTCCGCTATGCATGGCTGCAGAAAACAGTCCTGCTGCTGTCCTGCAGCTTTCTAGTACAACCATGTATGGAGGAAACTGGGCAGCCCAAGAGGAAAGTGCTGCAGAGCAGTATCCAGTAAGGTGGTACCCACACTTGAACTGAGCACCAGCTCATCTGGGCCCTTCTTCCTCTCGTCTTCCTCCTAGTCTGACAACTGCAGAGAGGTATCTTTTTGTACAACTAGCACAGAATATCTCTAAACCTGTGCTGCGGGAGATCATCCTTACAAGGTGCAAGTGACCTTCCTCTAGTCCGTCTTGCATCCATGAGGAAGTGCACAAACTAAAACTTTAGAATGAAGTTGTCTATTTTTGCACAGGAGTAACAGCTAAAGAAGCCTCCCCTTCCCAAGCAAAAAAATAATGACCCAGACTTCCTCCTAGCTCTCCAATGAAAAATAAATAACATTCAGAGTAAAGTTGCTGAAAACAGAACAGCATGCCCCTCTGTCATCCTTTTTTCCTGACAAAATTGCCACGATTTTCACACCACTAGGCTAATACACAGCATCTAGCATTTGTCCAATCGTTTTTTAAACAACCCAATCACAGAGAAGCTTCCGTCAGTTCCCCAAGATGTTGTTTTACAGCCCTGATCTCACCACTAAGAAATTCTCCCATTCTTCAGCCTACATGTTGTTATGCTTTATTTCATTGCCCTAGTTAGTCCACCTGCCAGATGTCCAGCACACCATCTGAGGGCTGCTCAGTTATAGTGTCTTGACATGCCACCATGTGACTTCAGTGAAATATGGGGCTGAAATTCAATCTACATGTCTGTAGCCCAAAGCTATTAAGACCAGGTCGAAGATTTATTACAACACATTTTTTTCTCCTTGTCACTGGGCTCAAGGACTTGCTGGCTGCACCTGCACTGCTGTGACCCATGAGACCCAGGTTGTTGCCTGTCTGTGCCTCCTGCCTGTTCAATCAGTTGGGACTCAGGAGGAACAGCAAGGATGGAGGAACCCTTGTAGTTGCCACCTATGCCCTGGTAGGCATGTCCCATCTCCCCACATACAAGTATCAGAGTAACACAACAGCCTAGGTTCCCTCCCTGGCAAGCAGTGAATGCAGAGAAATTGGGGTCAGGCTACCCCAAATAGGGGACAGCACGGGAGTCATGTCTCGGGTCACACCAGGACCAAGTCAGTCAATATAGTTGTGCACATGTTTGCATGCTTTGGATGACTAACAGGTTCATACTGACCTTCTTTCACTACTGAGACTCATCAAACCAAACACTTCTCTTTCCAGACAGGTCCCAGCTGCATGTCTCCATCCTCCTTAAAGTCATGAGAGGTCTGAGAGCCAGTTGCTGCAGTAGCCATGCACAGCATGCTTTGGAGCATCCCAGCAAATGGCAAACATAGAGGGAAACCACTCTTCTGACCCCGCTCATCAAAGAGCCTCCAGGTATTCAGCGCTCTCGGAGAATGAAACGGGCAACCTGCTGCAATCACCTGAGCCACAAATGCCCTTTTTCTGCACCTTTCAGCCTGGCATGCTGTGGGAGAGGATGATCGCTGCAAAAAAACCCCTGAGTTATAACATTCACTAAATTATAATGCACCTCCTGACTCCTTCATTGGATCACATTTTAGGAAGTCCTCAAAATCCAGATTAGGGTAAGTCACTGGGTAATAGGAATACTCCTGAGGCCTTTATACTTTCAGGTAGAAGAAGACGGGACAGACTCTTCTCCAGGAAGTTACCTTTGTTCCAGGTTACATTTTCCTCTCTCCTAAGGAACCATGCAACAGGCAGGAATTCACTCATCCAGCACTGGATCATCCTGGGGCTGCGGATCACACAGCTCTCCCTGTTACTCTCTCTGCCCTCTGCCAAAATGGAAGATCAGAATACAGGAGTGGTGGGTCCCGGGTACTCACAAAACCCCCTTGGGCTTGTGAAGTAGCTCTTATAGCATGCCATTGCCCTGCCTGTACATCCCAAACCCACTATACAAGGGAGCAGTGACTTTGTCAACAAGCCAAAACCACTTGCAACCCTCTACTGGCTTTAGAGGCCAGGGTTAGCCACCCCTGCCTCACAGCACAAGGCACTTTGGCTGTAAGAATTAGGGACAATGGGAGAAATTTCCAAACACACACAAGAGCCCAGCTGCTTGGAGGCACCATCTAATCTGCATGCTTGCCTGCAGCTCTGGTGCTGGTGGGGCAACTCCACCCTGCAGACCATTTCTTCTAATGAGTAAATCCTTCTATACATTTTACAGATCTGCCACATATAAACAAGTAGGTCATTCCAGTAATCTCTTCATCTTAGTATTAAAAAGCTTGTCCAAATTTAAGCTTGGGGTGTGTCAGCCTTCTTACTCCTAAGGGCTTCTGCTGTGTCTTGCAGAGGCAGCACCAATGCTGCTGAAGTTAATGAGTGTTTCCAATGGCTGATGAGAGCCCTGTATTCCATTTTCTGTAACTCTGGCCAAAACACCCCTGCAACAGAACACAGTTGTCCCAGTTCCAAACTGGAGATTAAGGAGCTGGAGAGAGGTCAAACAGGTTGCTCCAAACACAGACTGCTCCAAACTTAAAACGAGCAATTCCTAGGCTGCTTCCAGGAAGACAGAGAATTTTCTGTAGTAAATACCATGTGGCATTTAGCTGCAAAGACCCTGATTTTATCAGAGAATATAGATGTGTGTTAACGTGCATTGAGTGATGGCATGTGTGAGTGAGAGAACATTTTGTTAACAGCTCAGCCTCTGGAAACTGGAGCCCATAAGGAAACTGACTCCAGCTCAATATCGTACAGCAAATTGAGGGTGTTTGTTGCAAACAATGCAATAATTGTATCTGGGTCTAAATGAACTTGACAATCACTCCAGGATATAGTTATTATTACGGTTAACGGGAAGCTAACACCAGTTACTGCTCCAGAATGTACTCTTTCCTTGTCTCCTGATTGGATGCCATCACTCTCTTGCTACTAGCAGTGATTGCTTTCCACAGCCTTCATCCATTTTCCTTGCAACGAATACAGCTGCCTGGGTTTTCAACTGCTTCCTCATTGCATTGATCTGGCTCACATTTCTCCCCTTTGGTCCCACAGGCACCCATCGACTTCAAAAGCCCAGGTCAAAAATCAAAGCTGTAAATGTTCACCAGGCAAATGTACATCCATATGCTGTCATCCAAACACAGGGGACATCACAACACTGTGGGTATATGACACTGGTCAAAAGCTATTTACAAGCCAATAAGTGCTTATGTCCAAAGAATGAGCTCAGAACAGTTTTTTCAACATAAATTCATTGCCCTGGCATTCAAAATGGTACTGCTGTAGGATTGCCTATTGTGGTCTGTTGACAGAGTCCAGAGATTTGCCTTCTCTACCATTCTTCCCCAGCGTCTAGGTCAGTATTAATGTCAGCCGTTACCAAAGAGGAGAGCAGAGCCCCTGAGCACAGCGGCTTCCAGGGGCATGCAAAACAAATTGATATTGCAAACTCTGACCCTTATTTCCCCGCAAATGCAAAGCCTCGCTTCCTACTTTGGAACATTCACTTTCAAATACTGTATCGCTCTCTTACGGAAAAGACAGTTAAAGATTTCAGAAATCAACACAAATTGCTTTTTATGCTCCGGCTGAGATTCTCTTCTGAGGTATACATTGACCCTGACTTCACTTTAAACAATATATACATTCCCATAAACGTTGCCGTTGATCTCAGTAGAGCAGACAGTTGCTTAAAGAGCAGTTGGCCGGTTTTGCTCCATTAGGGAGCAACATTAGCATGGTTGACACAAGCCTAGGAGGTGGATGGGCATTTTGGCTGGTGACTGCTCCTGCCCTACTCCGTGAAATTGCAGGTGGAGCTGGTGTGAGTCTCTCCTTTACAGAAAAGGAGCAGGCTTGGGCATTCAGTGCCATGGCTCACAGGCAGAGGGCAATTTAGGACATGGGCATCTCCCATCTCTGAGGCTGCAGTAGAGAAAGGCAAGAAGACCCTCCCTGCTTTATCATTGTCAACTTACATATTAGAGCAGCTGTCCCTGGATCTTGCCCCTGCACCCTCCTTGCGAGGGTTAGAAAGCCAGCGGGAAGCAGGGCATACGGGAGGATAACCACCCTTCTTGGCCTTCTACCAGCAGCCTCCATACATACACACATGCAGGGTGCACTCACATATGCTTGGGGGATACGGGGAAAGAGAGCACATCATTTCACACACAGGTAGGCAGGTCCCTCGGTGGGTCCTCTCGTAGCCCACATAGACAGCAGAATGTCAGATGCGAAGCACTGCTGAGCCCTTCTCCAAAGCACCAAAATTTGTGTCCATGGAGCAGAAATGACAGGTAAAGCTGGCAGCTACATGCACTGGGGCAGCTGAGGGCAATGCAGCCAGCAGATCCCGTGCTGGCAGGGCTGCCAGGCTGGTCCCCAGCCAGCCTCGCCACTAGCAGTGCCCCAACGCCCTCTCTTGGCGGCTGCATTTGCATTTCCACAGCCTCGGCTGCTCTGCCTGCTGGAATCACCGTCTCCTACTGTAAGAGTTGGGCAGGGATGCTCGCTGGAACCAGCAGAGGTGACCACAGAGAAGCAGAGAAATAAATATGAGCCCGGCCAGCCAGGGGGTGGGAAGATGCCGAGACCTTTTCTGACAGCCGGTGGCTAAACGTTAACAATGAAGAGAAGAGGATGTGGACCAGCAGGTCCAGGGAGGTGATTCTCCCTCTTGTACTCGGCACTGGTGAGGCCGCTCCTTGAATACTGTGTTCAGTTCTGGGCCCCTCACCACAAGAAGGATGTTGAGGCTCTGGAGCGAGTCCAGAGAAGAGCAACAAAGCTGGTGAAGGGGCTGGAGAACAGGCCCTATGAGGAGCCGTTGAGAGAGCTGGGGTTGTTTAGGCTGGAGAAGAGGAGGCTGAGAGGAGACCTCATTGCTCTCTACAACTACCTGAAGGGAGGTTGTAGAGAGGAGGGAGCTGGCCTCTTCTCCCAAGTGAGAGGGGACAGGACAAGAGGGAATGGCCTCAAGCTCCACCAAGGGAGATTTAGGCTGGAGATTAGGAGGAAGTTTTTCACGCAGAGGGTCATTGGGCATTGGAATAGGCTGCCCAGGGAGGTGATTGAGTCACCTTCCCTAGAGGTGTTTAAGGCACGGGTGGATGAGGTCTTGAGGGACTTGGTTTAGTGTTTGATAGGAATGGTTGGACTAGAAGATCCGATGGGTCCCTTCCAACCTGATTGTTCTATGATTCTATGATTTGCGTTTTCCCCTGCATGACCTTTGGACTTTTGCAGTGCACAGGGCATTAGGTGCTCACCAGTACCAGGCAAAGCAGCTGTGCAGTGAGTGCTTGATAGCAAAGAACTAGACCTGCACAGCTGGCTAGGGAGCCTCTGAAGGAAATATTGAAAAAGGGGGAGGACTGCTGTTCATTCTGAAATCAGGGAACTGTTTCATAAGCTGCTTTCTCTTGTGAAGCAGAGCTAGCACACCACGGTAGTGACTAACGCCTCACTGGAAGAGTCTGTATACTACAATTAAAACCTCACTGGTGGCTGAGTTTCAAAAGAGATTTTTTTTCCCCAGGCAGTTCTCCACAAGAGTTACTCCAGGCAAAGGATGCAACAAATCAAAGGTACTTACATTGTGAGCTCCCTCTGTCTTCTGGTGAGACAACATCATAGTGTCAGCTACCTGAGTTCATCAAGCAGTGCTTAGAGGACCAAATAATTGGAACCAGTGTGATTTATCTGACTTCATGGGATAGATATGTCATCAGTCAATTTGCCCATGGAGGCACAAAGGAGCCAGGCAGTGATGCCTGGAAAAACCCAAGTGTAGAGTGAGGACAAGAGAGAAAAAGAACATAGAAAAGACTGCACTGATAGATGAAGATTTTGGCAGGAGGAAAGGCAATCACTGTGTGCCTCATGGCATTCTTGCAAGGCTTAATTAGTTAATATGGGCCACGGGAAATTCAGGTAAAGGAGAGCAAGGCAATGGGACTGGTCATGTGCCCACTGCCACCTGCAATGTGAGCTGCCCTGGATGGAAGAGAGAGAAAAACATCTGTCTTACTTAGATCAAAGCAATGCCAATGGGCTTGGCTGATGCAGGAAGAGGAATTGCACCTCTACACCTCTACTTCAAGAATCTTCTTTATCTGTCTTTTAGGTTACAAATAAGAGTAGAGAGAACATTTTGGCAGCAGCGACGAGATTGCTATAAAATGGACCTGTTAAAATTGATTTCTCAGCTTGCTGTTAGGGGTGGGAAAAAAAAGAATAATTTCAGTATGTCCGGAAATGCAGATTTTTCAGTTTGCTTGCTGACATGTACCATGGAAAAAAAATAAACACCATGGACTAGCTAAGTTCTTGCTTTTGATAGAAAACTTCAGTACCATTTACTTCATTTTTATGTCTTATATTTGGGTGGTTTTTTAAAAAAAATCATATTTCACAACAGAACATTATTTCAAAATGAAGAAGTGAAATGTCTTATTTAGAAACTGTGGGAATAAAACATTTAGGTTGAAAAAAACCCACCCCACTCTCCATTATTTAAGCCCAAACTATTTGTTGAACTTGACATGCATTTGCAAATGGATTCAGTTGCCCTGGAAATTGAGGTTTTTTTCCCTTGCTGATAGTTGCTTTGGGGGGGTGGAGGGAAAATAGCCTATTTCTGCCTTGGAGTTCTTGAAGCTCTTTAACTCAGCTGGAGTCAGACATGTTCATCTTCACTGTGGGAATGACCAGGCTACAAAATCAGTCTGGAGGTGAGGGCTGACAAAGGTGCATCGACCTGGCGCTGTTCCTTGCACCATGCTCTCGCTTGGGGAAAGCTGCAGCCCTTGCATATGCTCTGGTATCCTGACTCCTCTTCCAGAATGTTACAAGATTTGGGATTGCACAGGGAGACCTGTGCAGAAAAGTACCCTGGAAATGCCATTTGCTCTGGTATCCTGACTCCTCTTCCAGAATGTTACAAGATTTGGGATTGCACAGGGAGACCTGTGCAGAAAAGTACCCTGGAAATGCCATTTAGGCACGAGGGATGCAAAACCATATTGTTTCCAAAGAGAATATGTCAGAGTTCCCCTTGGTGCAGGGCTCTATTGTGCTCAGCTGGGTGGTTTTCATTAGGAGAAGCAGCAACGAGGTGTGAAGCCTGGCTGCAGGATATGGCAATGCAATCCTCCGACTCTAATACTCCTTCCTATGGGGAGGGCAGCAGGGCAGCATTTCTATGGAAGCAGTCTTTGCTGTTTATCCAGTATCACTGTTGTTTATCCTACTTTTGCACTTCTAATTAAGCTCCTTATTAAAACAATTAATTCTCCAAACACAAAACAGCAGTAAGGGAAAATGATTACCAATGAAAGGCTGTTTGGTGGAGTGTGGTAAATGAGTCGCGGAGCACTGTAGATTAATCCTGGTCCCCATGGATAAGGATTGTTGCAAGAAAGCCTTCTCTTACTGCTGAAGGGTTGTTTTGCTGGGCCTCAGCAGAGGACAAGGGCAAAGAGAAGCCTTTCTTCCCTGGGAGCAGCACTATGAGAGCCTCCAGATCTCACACCTGACAACTCAGCTTGGGTATCCTCTTACTTTGGGAGGTGCTGTGTACATTAGGGCTTAATAACAAGCTCAGGTTTGGGCCTTCAAGGCCTGAGGGTGGCTCTTCTACATTAACATTAAGAGCCACGCAAAAATAAGACAAAAGGCTGTTCCTCCCTCCAGAAGCCATCCCCTACTCTCCACATTTTTCTCACCCCAGGGTGCCAGCTCTCCTAGACCTCACTCTAGTCATAGCAGGGAAAAGCTAAAGCTTCTTCTTTTGCTATTTAGATGTGATTACATTTTACAGCATAAAGGACCTTCTCCCTGGAAATGTATTGTTCCTAAAGTCAGGCTGTAATAAGCCCTACCTCGTCTACTCCAAAAACAAACCCCCCAAAAAACCCAGGAGGCAGGGAGGAATAAACAACAACACAAGAAGATGAGAAGTAGCTGAGGCTGATGAGCAGCCCACCTAACATAAGAAGGAAATTGCCTTGTTATTTGACTGTCCTGCTTAGAGCGTCCCATGACTTGCCTGAGCAGCAGAGCAATAAGAAACATTTATAATACGATGAGTGACAAATCTAAGGAGACTTTTCCCATCCTCACCTTGTCAATACTAGTTGCATGGTATTCAAGTACCTGCTCTTTTTTTTTTTCTCCTTTTTTTTTTTTTCTGCTGGCGTAGGCAAGGTACCTGCAATTTGGCAAACACAGTGCCAATCAACAAAGCCAAGAGAAGGTTAAGCCCCAGCACAAGTGAACCAAAAGTAGTGTCTGCAGCTTCACTGTCCTTGAACTTCATCTATCCATTCCCCAAACCTTTTGTTCTCTGTACCATAGTGTAACCTTCAACTGGCAAATATCCCTTTCTTACCACATGGTCCTGTTTCCCAGGGGTACAGTACCTGCTGCTATCTGGCAGACAAGGTGGTCAGTACCTGAACTGGGAGCTGACTCGGGAACGGCTTGTTGCTAGTTGAGGTCAGGGTTGCCCGGTCCCATCTCCAAGTCTCCTCCCCCGTCCTACTTTCTCCTGCACCTGGACACAAACAGTTCTGCACAGAACCAGAGCCCAGCCCAGCCATGCTGTCATGGTGCCACCAGAACAGAGCAAAACAGGACATGTCTCCAGGGATTAGTAGGCTCCTGGGCTAGTCAGGAGCAGGTACAGCCCCTAAACCCTGTGTGAAAAGCTCTGGAAAGACACCTGACAGAGAGTGAAATCCTCCTCTGGATTTCTGCTGCCTGAACACTGTCATTTAGGGGGAAACCAGGCTGACACATGACTAGTACAGCATACAGAGACAGCAATACGTGACAGACCATGCCACAAGCCTCCTGGAAATGGTCCTGCCTCTTGTCCCAAGCACAAAAACAACAGATGTTTATCCATTTTTATGGCCATTTCTGGTTGCCAGTGGCAGAGTGGTGGTGCAAGGGAAATGCTGCAGAGGAGCAGGCTGCAGCAGGGCCAAGCAGGTGTCCAGCCTCCAACATCAGGTGCTTGTCTCATGCATCAGCTGGAGAGTTGCGAGGGGAAGCTAAGATACAGAGAGGCTGCCTGCTACTAATAGTGTTGCTACTTTTCATTTGCATTTGAGAGTAAAAAAAAAAAACAAGTCTGCTGTTGCTTCTAATCACGTGCTTTGGGCTCCTTATGTGAGCACAAGATGGGTCAGACTCCAAGAATCTGTAGAAGGGAAGCCTATGAGGCAGCTATGGCTAGAGCACAGTGGAGAGGAGGATTTGCGAGGCATTAAAAACATGTATTGAAACCTGTCCAATCTGGGGCCATTTGGAACTGTTTGTCACACGCTGATACCATCCTCCAGCCACTGCAAGCAAAGTCATGAGGGAGGTGCCAAGCCCTGGAGCCCTGGCAGCCCCCCTATGCCATGATGCTGAGGTGACACAAGTCAGCTCATGGGCAGAGTCATTAGTTAAGTTTCCTACTGGCACAGCACAGTTTCCCCGCACAGCAGCAGGGGATCCAGCCAAGCTCCCTGCTGTGCACCACCAAGGGCTCACAGATGCAGCCAACTCTTCCTTGACTTACAGGGGCCCTTTTTTCCCCAGGAGAGTGGTGTAGGCACGCATCATGGGGCCAGTGCAGAGAAACACGTCCCCTGCCAGCACTGTGTGTGCAGGAAAAGGGCTTTGCTCTCCTTCTGGGCCTGCAGTTACTGCAGTCACTAAACTAGCAGACAAAAAAGAACAAGGCCTGCCTAAAATGCTCCTAAGCCACACAGACATTCTCTCCTGCCTCTTGGGGTTAACTGTAGCAGCTGCAACTCCAGATTTCCATACATGGCTCTAGCCAAAGCCAGACATCTTGCCAGTACTCCAGACTCTTTGCCTGCACAGCACCAAGCAGAGGAACTTCCCAGAAGTGCTTTGCAAGTACTCCGTTTCCTCACGGTTGGCTCCAGCACATTTGGGACCCCTTTACTGCTGAGGCTTGAGTGACCTGCCAGCAGCTTGCTTTCTTACAAACAGGCAGAGCCAGAGCATAGCAGCAGGAGACCTGCATCTCACAAGTGCCCGAAAAGTTCTGAGTCCCACCAGCCCCTGGCTTCCAGAAGCTCTCTGCTGCCTGTAGGACACCTCCTGTCCGTCTGGAAGAGACAGAGCATCAAGTCCCCTGCTGCGTCAGGGCAGGCACTTGGCACACACTGCATGCATGTGGCCTTCAGGAGAAAGATGGTGGCTTCCAGCTTGGCATCAGTTCACAGACCTTTCTGATTTTGGTGGAATTCAGGAGACTGCCCTGCTAGGTACGTCAGTGCTGGAGGTGCCTATATTTCATTGACAAATGGATGACCCCTTTCTGCCAGACTGCCAACAGAGAGGCCTGTGCTGGGAAAAACCTCCTTCAGCCAAACAATCCCACACATCTGCCTATTGGGAGGGAAAGGAAAGTAACAAAACACTTTGGGATGTCAGCCAGGCGCTGTCATACAGCAAACAGCTGCCTGGCTCTCCCCCAGTGACAAAAACACAACAGTTTTGGCACAGCAGCAGGAGGTTGCAGTGAAAGCAAAGCACCAAGTGTTGTTTGGTCCTTGGTGTCTGAGGGGAGGAGGACCATGCTCTTCTGTGTGCTGCTGCACTCCAGAGCAAGAAATATATGGGAATCGTGTGTATCTGTATCCATGACAGCAGAGTCACATCAGCAGTAAGGCATTTCCATCCCCATATCTTTCCTCCTGCCACAGCACTGAGAAGCCTCGCAGGGAGGCACACAGACCTTGTGAGAATACCCAGGAGAGATGTGAGGAGTGCTCCTGGGGAGTCAAGCCATTTGAGGAGAAAGTGAGCTGCCTAAACAAGCCTGAGCAGACCAGCTCCTGTACAGACCAGTGGAAATACCAGCACAGTAGCAGTGCCTCCTGCACCGCTGCATTCTGCAAGACCACAAGCCTCCAGATGCATCTGCAGAAGCTACGAAACAAGGAGGTCGGGGCAAGCACCCATGGAGCAACCAAGTATCAGCAACTGACAGGATTATGCCCTCTAGGATGTGCTGTTACATAGAGAATGGGATGGAGGAAAGGTGGCCAACCAAACCAGCTGCCACCTTTTTGTGTTCCTTCAAGAGGGGATTTAGCCCTAGAGAAGAGGCAGGAGTACAAGTGTGTAACTTTGTGTAACTCCAAAGTAAGTGCGTTATGATAACTGAGAAACCAAAGGATTGCTACTTTGGGAGGTAAGACAATAGCAAGGTACTCATTTTTCATCACCTTCTGATCTCTAATTGACATCAGCAGAAAACTCAGATGTGATGCAATTCTAGGAAAATAAAAAAAAAAGTCATGCCCCAGTATTATCTCTGATATTCCAGGGACACTAATAGCCAGAGAAATGTGGTTGTTCATGCCTATCCACAGGAGGCTTGTGTCTGCAAAGACATTTCTGTTGGGTTTCTATCTGATACCAAATGCATCCTCTTTGATGTGCATTTTTGGGTCAATGCACACCAACATCCTCGAGGTCCCCTTTTATCTTGCATGAGCTGAAGAACCATTTCTGATGGGAGAACTCATTTATAAACCACTCCAGAAAGCTGATCTCTGTCTGTTCCCCTGGGGAAATGGGTCTCTGTAGATGTCCCAGGAGGTTTGCTGCTGCCTCTTGAGCCCTGCACTGCCTAGGGACAGGACCAGTGCCAGTGAGTTCTGGGGAGCTGGGGGAGTGAGACCACTCAGTGCTTACGGGTTGCAGGAGCTACACTGGCTTTTCATGGGCTGCTGCTTGCATAGATGCTATAGCAGTATCTCCTGGCTCTTACTTCTTGCTCAGTGTTTCTTCCCATTGCTTAAGACTTTTCTTCCCTGTGGCAGAGGAGGGCTGCAAGCCTTTTAGGTTTGAGTAATGCCTGCTGAATATTGAGGCTGATTGTCTTTACATAGATGCTGTTTTTCTCTCTGTATTAGTGGTCTCTGGAAGCTCCCAGGCCAATTGTTTGAAGCAATGTTTTGTAGCTGTATGTGACAATAAGGAGAGAAAATATGCTAATACTCTCCCAACACAGGAAGAGAAAAAAGCCAGGTCAGACTGTAAGAAAAGCAGCAGCTTCCCAGAGGCAGCAGCCATGCAAGGGGAAGCAGCTCTGCATGGGCAAGGAGGGCAGGCCACCTGACACGCTGGTGGCATTCTGGGCTAGAAAAGATTGCTTAGGTTTTCAAGAGAAGCATGCCTTTTCCTCGTGCAAAGAGTGGATTTACCATGTAATGAGGCAGTGCGGAGACACAACAGAACCACAGACTCCTAGCAAGCTTTCTTGATCTCCTTCCCTCATTCCCCTGGCTGTAGGCACTGGAGACTGGTGACAGGACATGTTGTGAACAACTCATATTCACAGCTGGGGATGGTACCTGATGTCATTTCAGACTCAAAGAAAAGAAATGCTTATTCCCTGCATATCAGAAAGGATATTGAGGTTATCTGCTGAGAAGGACAAAATCAGAAGCAACCAGTTTCTGGACAGCTTTGGAGGTCAGATCACTACTGGGAGAAGGAAGAGCGCAGGCTGAACTTTCCCCACACTTACTAGATGTACATAACTCAGACAAATCTGAACCTCTGCACACTTCCTAAACAGACAACCCACATGCATGGAGGCACATCAACTTCTACTCTAGTTTCAAGAAATTCAAATGGTGAAATTGATTCCGCATGTGTTGGGGAGTACCAAGAGAAGGATGTCATATTTTCAATCACTTCTCATGTCTTGTTTACCATTCAAGCCCTAGGAAGCACACAGCCTCTTCATTGAAAAGCTTTTCTTCCCTTACATCTTCATTCATTAAGCAAGCTGTCGACAGAAGCCTGTAAGCACAAAGCCCAACCACAGCAGTGGGCTTAGGAGACTGCTTTATTTTTAGAAAGAAAAACCTCAAAACTACCATATTTCTCCGGAGAACTAACACTAGAACCATTACTAGCAAAAGCTGCCTTGAAATAAAACCGTATTTAATGATGGCATTTAGCAGCAGTTTCAGGGGCCCAATGCTCTTGGAATTTTATTAGAGGAGTGGAATGCTTTTTAGGGAAGGCATCCAGGGCCCATGAAGGACTACAGAGTAGGCAATGTAACTGACCTTAGCTTGCCTGTCACCACTTGAAGTAATCTGTGATGCTTTTGCTGACAGGACTCAGCATTTCCCCTCTGGCTTTGCGTAATGCAGGGATATCTCAGATTCCTAAGTGGTTTGCAGTGCACCATCCTTTTTTCTCAGTAAGTCTCTCATTATAGGCCAATTTCAACTTATAAATTCATTTATAAGTCAGTCCATTTGTGCAAATCGCCTTGCTAGAGGCGGGCATCTGCCTTTCCCATCTCCCTTTCTTCCCTCCCTCCTCTGCTGGAGCCCCTAATAAGGACAAGTCCGTGTGAATCCAGGACATCTCTTGCCTATTGCTTGCACGAGGCAGGGGCCAGCACTTGGCACAGCTTTATCCAAAAGCTCTGAACAAAATTAGAAAGGGGCAGCATAGCTGCAACGAGGAACCACTTTTGCCGCCCAGCCACCTCATGGTAAAGGCACTAGAGATGGCTTCTGCAAACAGAGCCATGTCCAGATCCAGGCTGCCAGGCTGTACAGGCAGGGATGGGTTCCTCTTGCCTGCAAATTGTGGGCAAGGGGCTGCTCCCAGAAGCCACTCAGCAAGGAACCTCGAAGAGTGCCTACTTTGCTGCCGCTCCTTATTCTCAGGCCTTTCCCAGAGAGTATTACAAGCCCTAACACACTGTGGCAGAGGCATATCTGCACCTGCCAGTGGATGCTTTCCCATTGCTAGCACAGCCTCAAAGTAGAAATCAAGAGCCTTTGGGCAGCAAGCCACGTGCCAGAACAGGAGCAACCACCACCTTTGGACAAGGAAGGACAGGAGAAAGGGAAGTGGTACGAGGGAAACTCCGCTGGAAGAAAGTTGACCTTGCCAGGCCCAAGAAAAGGCAGGCATCCTTCTCCAAAGCAAAGGGGCTGCGTAAGGCTGGGCTCCAGCCCCCTGGACAAACCAGGCTAACCAGAGATGGATGCTGGCCCTGGGTCTGTAAAGACAGGCCACCAGTCACCTTTGCCACTGTGCTACCAAGGTCACATTGGCTGCAAAGCAGTGCCCAGAAAAAAGGAGGAAAGAGTGACAAGAACCAGCGTGAGGAATCATAGAATCATAGAATAACCAAGTTGGAAGGGACCCATCGGATCTTCTAGTCCAACCGTTCCTACCAAACACTAAACCATGTCCCTCAAGACCTCATCCACCCGCGCCTTAAACACCTCCAGGGAAGGTGAATCTACCACCTCCCTGGGCAGCCTATTCCAATGCCCAATGACCCTCTGTGTGAAAAACTTCCTCCTAATCTCCAGCCTAAATCTCCCTTGGTGGAGCTTGAGGCCATTCCCTCTTGTCCTGTCCCCTCTCACCTGGGAGAAGAGGCCAGCTCCCTCCTCTCTACAACCTCCCTTCAGGTAGTTGTAGAGAGTAAAGAGGTCTCCTCTCAGCCTCCTCTTCTCCAGCCTAAACAACCCCAGCTCTCTCAGCGGCTCCTCATAGGGTCTGTTCTCCAGCCCCTTCACCAGCTTCGTTGCTCTTCTCTGGACTCGCTCCAAGAGCCTCAACATCCTTCTTGTGGTGAGGGGCCCAGTACTGAACACAGGATTCAAGGGGCGGTCTCACCAGTGCTGAGTACAGAGGGAGAATCACCTCCCTGGACCTGCTGGTCACACCGTTTCTGATACAAGCCAGGATGCCATTGGCCTTCTTGGCCACCTGGGCACACTGCTGGCTCATGTTCAGTCAGCTGTCGACCAACACCCCCAGGTCCCTCTCCTCCTGGCAGCTTTCTAGACAGACTTCTCCCAGTCTGTAGTTCTGCACAGGGTTGTTGTGCCCCAAGTGCAGGACCCTGCAATGCCCCCTCCGGAACCACTGCTGCCTCGCTGTTTCCAGCCCGAAGGCTGCTGTCCTGAGGCACGGTCACCTCCCCAAAGCTCATTTTATTTCCCTGGAAACCCCAGCAGATGGTGCCAGACTGTCAGAAACCCTCCGGGAGCCCTGGCTCGATCTCCACTGGGGACCCTGGGAGCTGCCGCCTGCCTCCCCTCTCCTGCCTGGGAGGCGACGAGGAAGGTGTGAGATTTTGGGAGGCTCTGCATTAACCACTACTAAAACCCCAGAGACTGTGAGAAGGTCAGCACTCACCCCTTTTATAATAATTCAGCCAACGCTCCTTGGCCAGCATCACATTATTTCCAATATTTTATTTTCCAGTGCAATGCTTGGTCCTCTGAGTGGCCAGAGCAATGGAGTTTCTCCCCTCCCTTCTCTTGGCTGACTTAGGTCTGGGCAATTTATCTCAATCCTTAGTGTAAAATTTTCCTTTTCACCATTTCATCCTATTATTCCAGAATAAATCAGGATCATTTCCACGTCAAATGCCAACAGAGGAGCATCAGAGCAGGGAGGGAAGTTGCAGCGCTAAAGGCATTTCAGCCAGCTAGGAGACTTTCCCTTTACTCACAGTGGTATGAATGGCTCTTCCAGATGACCACAGGACTCACTGGGATCTCTGCTGATTCCTGGGGCACCCATAGCAGAGATCCTCTCCAAATCCTTTCTCTAAGCATCAGCTGGTGAAGATGCAGGAGGCTCAAGAACCAGACACCTGGGAAAGTATATCATACCGAGGTGTTTCAGTGGTAGCCTGAGGGGGTAACTCAACAGCAAGTACTGCTGGGTTGGCCTGGGAAAGCAGCATCCCAGGGTTCAGAGTTAGGACAGCAGGCAGCTCGACCTTCCTCCTCCTCACAACAGGGCCTGTGGACCAGAGAGGGGCTCAAAAGGCAGCAGTGCCCTGGGGAAAAGCAGTGCATCATGCAAAACAGGAGAGACCTGGATTGGCCTTCTGAGTAAAAATACATCAATGTGTGACCCAGGGTGACATGGAATCTGTCCTGCACTGAGGGTGGGTCCATACCACAGAGCAAGCGCTAGACATTTCCCCACTAAGTCAAAGTTCTTCAACTGCTTGTGGAGCCTAGAATGTTTTCCAGTTGAGGACACATGCCCTTGTGTCAGTAGGACTGCCAGCAGGCAGCAGACTCGTGTACCTCAGACCCCATAGAGCAGGACAGGCGTCCACAGGGAGCCATACAGCAAGAACAGAAAACTGCTGACCTAGAAACAGCCACATGGGCGTTGGTGATCCCAGCTGGTGGTGACACAGTCACAGCTAAACAAAATCAGGTTTTAAATTACAGAGCAGGGAGACCACTCGTTTCTCGTCTACACCCAACAGCTGAGCTCACCCACATGTTATTTAAAACCATGACACCACTGTTCCAGGCACACCACTGAGACATGAAGAGCTGAGCTAGCAGAGCCCCTCTGGAAAGCAAGGCTGGGACCAATAGCCCAGGAATGGATTTACTGCTTACGCCTGAATATGGGAGCTCTCTGGCAGAGAGCTGCCTTCTCAGATTTGCTTTCCCTGAGCAGATGCCCCCATCTTCCCTCCACTCCAGGTGTTCATACTGGGCATTGCATCATCAGACCCTGCATTCTGAGTGCTTGTCCCAAGCCTGTCAGTTGGCTTTCATGCTGGAGCCCTTCCCAGTGTGATCCTCAATTTGCTGCTGCCACCTCCATGGCCAAGAAAACACAGTCTTGGCCCTCTCATACACATGTAAGCCACGTCCCTCTCCCCTCCTTTACATGCACTCGCTTAGCAGCACCATCCCAACCTCCTCCAAGCAAGCAGCCCAACCATGTCCCGCACCCCCACCATGTCCCCAGGATGCAGCCTCCTTACCTTTCCCCTGCCTTGCAACTACAGGCACGAGCATGCATAACTATTTCCTGCCTAGTTAGAGGTTTCAGATGCTTTAAGCCTGGCTTTACAAACACCTGTAGCTCTTTGCTGAGGTCAGGACAATGGTACCTCTGGCTGTCAGGGCTCTCTGACCCGTGGTGGCAGTTTCTCCTTCCTTGGGCATGCTGCACCTGCCAGCCTCAAAAGCACACCTGGATAAAGCCTTACTCCAGCTGAGGTTCATTTCCAGCAGTTTCCACAGTAAAGAGGCCTAAGAGAGTATTTTGCCCATCCCTATGGGTGTGGACTCACTGCCCTCTCTTCAAATCACAATGAAGTTTAATTGAGAGGGTAACCGTCTCAGCTGTATTAAGGTCTCCTTGACTTACGTTTTTCCCCAAACGCAGGTGAGCAGACAGAGGATTGAGATGCCATCAGCATGCTGGCCTTTGCTTGGCAGCCAACAGGCAGTTATGGCTCTCTGGGGCATGCTTAAGTATGTCCTCCTCGTGAGGGCATTTTTAATCAGATACTTCAGCTTGTTCAGTTCTCACTGGGTCACTGCCACCAGTGGGGCCCTCAGCCACAAACCATGAGCTCCCTGTTGCAGCAAAAAAAAAAGATTAGACATCACCCAGCAGGACAGACGTGATTTTGGACATTGCTACAGTGCAGAAATGAAGAGCAGAAAAAATAGAGGACAGCAGTGTGATTTTACTTAATTCTTGATATTAAACACCTAGGAAATGCCTGTCTAGGGCACACCAATGGGCTGTCTATCCCTGTCTAGATACAGGGCTGACCACTCCTGGGATCTGATCCCATCATCTTCCCCCAGTGACCATCACCATGGAGCCAAGGGTATGAGAAGACATTTTCTTATGCCTTTGAGAAAATCTGAGCCTGCTGTCCCCAAATACCTCTCACCCTGCCTAAGCCTGCTGGTGCTGCCTTTCTTCCACAGGGCAGTAAGGGGCAGGTGTCCAGGACTTACTGCATGAAGACATGCTTCCTCTTGTAGTTTTTTCCAAAGAGGAATAGGAGTTTCAGTGAGTGCTGCACAGTGCCTATGCTGCAGGGCTGGGTGAACAACAAATCCCTGTTTGCCGCCTCTGTGGTTTAGCAAACCTCGTTTGTATTCCCTGCCAACATCTTTCTCTTCAAACCTAAAGTCTTTTCACATCCCTCAAACATCAAAGGACACAGTTACAGCTATGGGAGCCTAACCAGAGTTCCCGAAAGAGCCAATATAACCAAATCTAATTCCATACCTACCTTGATATTCAAGTAACTGCCCCAGTCTGAAGTTAAGGACACATCCATGGGGACTGTTAAGACACATCTGAGAAACTGTGGAGAGGACTAAGGCTGAAGATCAGTGTATAAACTGGTATAGATCTGTCATGAATCCATCAACTTCAACCTGATGACACCTTTGGTTCTAGCCCATGAGTCTTTGACTGTGGAGCCATGAAAACTTTAGAAGAAGTGAAAGAAAGCCATTCTGAAAACTGCTGCAGGACTGGAAGCATTGCATGAACAGCCTGTGTTGGTACAGTGTGGTTTCAGTTGCTTGCAGTTTGCATAGAGGTTTCGTATCACACCACAACACTGTCATCATGTGTACCCTGACATTTCTAGAGCAGGCAAAGGCAGCAGTGAACATCAGTGTGTACATAACAAGTACTGGAGATATTCTCTGTATCTCCAGATAGGTTGCATGAAGTAGTTATGAGACTCCAAGCTGGCTAGACTTCTACAAAAATGACAAGCAAGAAAAAAAAAAATCAATAGTTCATTGGCTTTTCCACATACCTCAGGCCTTTGAAGGGACAGAGGTCACTTCACAATGATCCCTTCCTGGATGTTCTTCAAAAGTTTTTGTACCTTCTTGATGAATTCAGCCATGCTGCAATGACATCCTTGATAATGAGGCAAACTCTGTCACCAGCAGAACTCAGTTTCCAAGCTGATATTTAAACAGAAATATTTCAAGCGTATGCAGAGGGTAGAAGAGAGGGGGGAAGAAAATGAGTTTATGAAGGGCTAATATGAGAGCTTTACCCTGGAAGAGAAGATATTAGAGATTTACTCTGGCAGTGCAATTGAATGAGCAAGACACAGCTGAAGGGGAGCATGTGTGTTGAAGGACAAACACCCCCAGGAGCACAAAATGAGATTAAAAGGGAGCTGAAGAAAGCAAGCAGCAGAAAGTCCACACCACTTGGAGACATGGTATGATCCTATTGCAACCGCTACACCAACTGTACATCTGTGGCCATGCTGTGCACTGCTGTGTACACCCTTTCCTGGGACAGAATTTACAGTGAGGGACAATGCACTGTAGCTAGGACAAAGGACAGGACATGTACCAAGCCATACAGCTGTGTTAACTTCTTTCCAGGTAGCTGGGGTGAGATACAAACACAGAGCATAACCAAATCAGCCCCCAAGCCATGTGATGAGCCCTCTCTCCCACTACCTGCATCTGACCACGACATTTAGTCTTCAAGGATAAAAGATCACAATATCCAGAGGTAAGTAACCTCCGTGAGAGCTGCTGACCATCATGACACATTGCTTGATAGGCCACTCAGGAGGGAGAGAAACAAAATTTGGTGGCATCTGCAAACCCCCATCCAAATTACGGAGGGGGCCACCAAGCCACCCAGTGGGTTTATCGTGGTGGCCTGCAAAAGGGTCTGTGATAAATCCAAGATTCCCAACTCAAATTTTTGCTGCCTGCCTTCCTCTCCTGACCTCCCCTTTCTTCACTCTGTAGCCTGAGACCCAGAGAGGAAGTGTCAGTAAGTTGCAGATAACATCACTGCATCATTTTAGGTTCAAGGTATGTTTGAAGTACAGATAGAAATTTTCCCTGTGAAAGGAAAGCCAAGCAGAGGGAGCATCAGATCAACATCATAAATGCACCCTGGAGTATCTACATGCCTGTGCTGTGTCCTCTTTCCTAAAGCAGAGAAAAAACCACTCATCATTACCCCTAACATGAGAGTTGGAGAAGTCACAAGCTCTAGAGCTGTGCCTTGTCCCCTTGCATTGCTGTTCCCAGGGTGGTCTCACATTCAGCTGCTTTGGCACACTTGTCAGCTGCCCCCATGGCATTCACCTCCTTCCCTTGTGAAAGTAAAAAGACCAGATCTGGACACAGGCACTGCTGAGACCAGAACAGCCTCCCCAGGCTGAGGAGCAAGGCTGGCAACTGGGTTCCCACTTCTCTGATCCCTGCATGGACTCTCAACAGTACAGTTACCCCATAGGGCAGCACATCCCTTCCTCTGCCACTCCCTGTGATGCGAAGCAACTGGTTACTCTGGCCAGCTCTGCTCCCCAGCACACATCAGTGAGACATCATGGTTTCTTCCGAAGGACAGGCAGCTCTCCTGGAAGTAAACACCAGGGTAGAAGACACCTGAAAGCTCATTCTTCACTTCCAAGGAATGTGTGCAAAGTTGCCATGGTCTCCCTGCCACAGCAGGGAGCTGTCTGTCCCCTTGTTTCTTGTAATGCTTTTATGTTCATGACATGAAGATGCTGAAGTAGCTGGGACTCAGCACCAGGTCCCAGGGGTTGTGACCAGCGGGGACCCCCTATACTTGCTGACACCAGCCCAGTGGATTCGGGCCCCCTGGGAAATCATGAGGGCCCGACTCCGAGGTTCTCAATTACTCCAACATTGGAAGGTTTTAAGAACACTTGTTACCACAACTGTGGCCAAAATGTTGCACTTGAGAAAGCTTAGGGAAAAAAAAATCCTATGTCAATATTTTATTAAAAAAAAAAAACCCAAAGCCTAGCCTTCTGTAATGTGCCAAAGCTCTAGATTAGCCATTTCTGAACGCTCCATCTCAAACATGTGAGACCTAATGGTGTCCTTGGAAGAGGAGCACCTCAGAGAGAAGCTGATCAAGGAATCCTTAGAAGCACTTAAGGAAGACTCAGCAGGCTGCCAGCAGCAGAGACCCAGCTTCAAGAGCATGGAACTCCACTGCCTGAGCTAAAACACCAGGTCTTTCCTCTTGCAGACAGTGATCAAACCCAGTCATCTCCTCCCATGTCAAGCCATTAGAGCAGAAGAGCAATGTGTACAAATATGTATAACACAAGCTGTCAGATGTGCTGTTCTTGTAGCCACCAATAACCTGCCCACGATGAACCCAGGTTCCTTTAAGATTTTGGACATGGGGCACCAGCAAGCTAAATTGCTGCTGAGCACCTTGAAATTGTTGGCCTAGCTACCAGCATCTTAGAGATTTCCAGTGTAGGTGCACAGCATTCCTGATTCATAATCATGAAAACGTGCAGCCCTTCCCTTGAAACAGGTTTGAATTCTGAAACTGAGGAGATTTGCAGGGCAAAATTACCTAAGCACTTCTGCCTGTTTCCATGAAACCTGTGGCTGATGGCCAGCAGTCTAGCAGACTGGCAGAGGAAGGAAAGCTGTCACTACCCAGTGTTCCAGTAGCTCACCATTCAGTCTGCTTGTGCTCTCGAAGGCTTAGGCTGCCTCAAACAGTAAGACCACACCCTCAGGCAACACTGAGAAACGTGAGAAACTCAGAAGCAATGGAAGACCCGGGGCTAAAGTAAAAAGATTTAATACAGTTCACCTTGCCCATGTGCAGAATCAGCCACAACCCAAGCATACCTGCTGAAGTTCAGAGGTCCCCATGAGCAGCTCAAGGGAGGGAGAGCCACTCATTTACATGGAGATGCAATGCCAAGGGAGAAACAACAGGACATAGGAGGTGGTAAGAATCAGGTGGAAAAAACATTTCTCAGGGCCTTGACAATGACCTAGAGCACTCCCACTCCAAGAGGATTTTTTTTTAAAAAGCACTCTCTCTGGGGATTTATGGGCAAACATGACTGTATATTTTACAGTACATTCTTATGGCCTCATCAGTCAATAATCTGCATTTAACTCGGTCCCTTCAGAGTGCGATGGGCCATAACGCTTGCGAAACAGCTGCTACATGCTGAAATAATAATCAAGGAAGCAGAGAGCAAAGCTGATAATTGACTCTGCTAATGTGCAAGTCAGGACTTTGAGTTATCGATCAGATGTGCTTTGGTGGCTCAGCAAGAGCCTAGTTCTCTGTGCCTGGAGGTTATTGACTTGGATGTTGCCAAGAAGGGAGTCCTCTCTCCTCCCTGCATACTCCCTTTCTGGGTATTCACCTGTTCTGGATTTCTTTCAACATTCTTCCTCAGACGGGTCTGATTTAGACCCCTGAAAAAGTCCAGCAAAGCATCTTTGTCTCTGCTGGCATCCTACACAACTAGTTCTTCACTGTCACAGCTATAAATGTGCAATGCTGTGGAGACAACAACTTTCACCTCTCACCACCTGTTCCTGGCACCATTCTTGACACCAGTACTCCCTTCCTGTCAATCCCTTTTCCTTCTAGCCTCCAAGTGAATCCATCACTTCCCTCTTCAGGTGTTCCACCCGCCTCTCCTCCCTCTTTCTGAGGAATCTAAGCCTCACTGCAACTTTGGTACATTTGTCCCTGACCCCAGAGGTTACCATGCCATGGCCAAACAAGGCACTGCACTGGCACCTCATCCCACACATCTGCCACCCCCTAGCCAGAGCAGGAGCCATAGCAATAAGCTGCTTCCTACATTATTAGTTGGATGTCTGCAGCCATGCCTTGAACATGCCCTTGCAAAAAGCCTGCTCAAAAAGCTAAATAAATTATGTTGGACAGTTCTTCTTTCTCAGCTAATTCACTGGTTTGTGCAAAGACTTATAAGAGTTCAGGAAACACGGTTTCCTTTTGTGGAATCTCTGCAGGTTGCACCTCCAAGCAGTCTTACTCATGTAAGCTTCACAGCCAATTCTCCTAATTTGCTAGGTATTGCATTCATTTGCATGCATGTCAAACAGGCCTGTAATTCTTCAGATCATCCCAAGTGCTGTTAAAAATATGAGTTACAACATTCTCCATCCTTATCAAACGTTGCTTTTTCTTCTAGAGTTTTTGTGGGTTTGGTTTTTTTTTTAATTCAAGGACAGAAAAAATATTTCTTTTCGAGATGCAGCCCTTTCATTCTTATGTTCCCCAAGACCTCTTGGCTGTACACCATCATGACCTAGCAGTTTACTCATACGTTCTAGTTGCTCCAGCTCTTCCTGTCTCAATTTCTGATGCTATCTTGCATTGGTCTGGAAGAGCAAGGTCTGAGCAAGCACCTTCAGAGCTACTTTTGTAGTGGAAACTAAAGTGAATGAACTATTCAGCCCTTCATAATGTCTTCAGTTTCCTTACTTGCTCTCTTTTAAGTACAGATGACTCAAGTGATCGTTCAAATATTGAAGCAGACCTTCCAGAGCAGGTTACTTGAGAAATCAATGCTTTTATATCCCTAGGCTTTTGCCCGTTTAAACACTTATG
Source organism: Coccyzus lansbergi (assembly GCA_033558105.1). Taxonomy (NCBI): domain Eukaryota; kingdom Metazoa; phylum Chordata; class Aves; order Cuculiformes; family Coccyzidae; genus Coccyzus; species Coccyzus lansbergi. Next base: position 5,397,345 of record JAUMJK010000156.1, read on the forward strand.
GATCTTCTAAGACTGGGGAAAATGCTGTGTGATGAAGGGTTTAGTCTGGGTTGTTCAAAAACACTTGTGAGATACTTCATCAAGCAAATATCTTCATAAAAGGCTTTAATCATTCAGTGGAGAAAGGTAAAAGAAGAGTCTATAGTTAAGAGTTAGAGTCAGACAGGCTCTGTCAGGGAAAGACATGTACTCTTAGCTGGAAAAATAATTATCCTCCTCTAGTTTTATTCAGACATAACAAAAGATACCCAAGTGAAAAGCTAAAACCCTCATGCAGCCTTACTGACTTCAAGTCATATATGTGGTCCCCAAGATGCACATTGCCATACCTGGGCTCCACTCCTTCTAAGACACCACCCAGACAGCCTCTGGGAGCAGATACGCCATGTGATTAATGGCCATGCAGAACCTAAATGGGGCCTCTCACTCTCCTATATTGCCCTGAAAAGAACTGAAAAGAGGATGGCAAGGCATCCCTTGACATCAGCCCAGCACAAGGATTCTCCAGGGTGCCTCATGGGTCCCTGTCATTAGGGGCGAGACGATGTGCAGGTACAGCTGACAAAGAATCACAAGCTGCTGGCTCTCTGTAAAAGCTTCTAAGAGGTGACTAAGAGAGGTGTGATGTGTGGCCTTGTAACAGATTGTGGAAACAACCACAGTGCTGAGCTGTCTATCAGGTAGTGGCTGCAAGTCACGCTACCAGAAACCAAGCTGGTGATGGTGAACAGTTGGAGGAACAGCATAGAAGTGGTTAGCTGCACTTTGTCTTCTGGCATGGTATGGCACAGCCACAAATGCCAGTCCATGTAGCAGCGGGGCAGCAAGCCCAGCAGGACCACCAGCCACCACTGGAGAGTTGGCCTGAGCACCACTGCTAGTGCCCAGACATCCATGGTAAGAGGTGTCAGGAACTAATCAGGGGAGAGCAGGTCCTCTTCCTGGCAGTGAAATAACCATGTAACCATGTGTTTTGTGAGCCAAGCTGCAGTGAGAGCCAGGGGATACCCTGCTGGAAAGAGCCTGTTCCTCACGGCACGTGCCTCCTCACGTAGTGTCAACTTTAACAAGCTCAAAGCTGAGCAGATGCTCTTCTAGAGTCAGGCAGAGACTTTGGAAAAGCCAGCAAAATACTTCTCTCTTTAGTGATTGCTTATGAGGCTGCAGATAATACAGATCACCTGCCACAAAGTTGTGGCAGGTAATAACATCAGTTATGATCACCAAACAAAAAGTCCATCGTTTTCTCTTCCAGATTTGCCATAGTGGGTTGATTCTCAACATTTTGAAGCAGCAAATCATGGATTTAGTTTAACTTTCTCATAGATAGTCCTGCTGCCTTCTTGACCAACTCTTAACCAGAAACTCCACAAGGGCCCTCAGTTCCTTGGATCACTACTTACTGCTCTGTAGGCCATGGCTCTGGGGCCAATGCTGTAGCACTTCAAGCCACCATTCTTCAATTCCTCCAGAACATAATACAAAAACAGAGACTTGTCCCAACCTGGAGTTGGATTTAAAAGGAAAAGTCAGCAAATGGAGCTGATAACAGTTACTGGGCTTCAGGTGGAAGTCTGGCATTCCTCCCTGCCCATCATAATGCTTCTTTGCGGAGAGGACAGGTTGAACTCCACAAAATCTAGCTGATGAGTCCCTAAGTTGCTTGAACCAAATGATAGATGTCCAATGGGCTCTGTTCCCCCTCTGTCTGCAGAAGAGAATGGTAGCTGTCCATCCAACCCCAATGTGCCCAATGCTGTAGGATGCACCCATGTTTCCACAGCTCCACATGTCCCTTCTCATTTTCCAGGCTGTCTTTCCAAATGGATTCATTTACTGCCAGATGTTCCTTAACTTGCTGAGTCTGTAGCTCATACAGCCGCTAGATTTTCTCAGAGGTTTGAAGTTTTTACCAAGAGTAGCAAAAAGTTGACAAGACGTTTGCAGTTTTGCTGTGCCTGAGAGAGTGCTGAGTTGCAGCAGGCAGGCAGGAGAATGAAGATTCCATGTGGAGACTTGAGAAGCTGAGGGTCAGCTCTGCAACTCAGAGATGTGGAAGAGGGGGATTTTGAAAAGAAAAATGGCATTTTACATAAATAGATGTAAGCAGTTTCCACACAAGCATCAGGAAAATACTTTCCAAATGCCTCACCTGGAAGATGCGTATGCACAGAGCCCATGGTGACATGCAGCAAGCCTGCAAGGCAGAAGCCACAGCAAAAGCCTCCCCCAGGCCTCAGTGCTTCCCATGAGAAAGGAGAAGCTGTGGTTCTACAGCGGTAGGAAGGCCACACGTCTCGGCACCTTAGGCTTCCTGTTGCATCAAAGACTTCCTGATCAACATTGCAATTACTTTATATAACCTCAGTGTGCAAACCCCCTCTGCTACCTGTTGCTTATGGCCAGCTACCCTCTTGCTCATCTTGGGGGGATGGCAATGGCAAGACACCTTGGCATGGCAGCCAACTAAGTTGAGTAGAACCATCTCCAGAAGGACACACCCTGTATACAAACCATCGACCCTTAGACCCCTCCTGGGTTTGGTTTTATGGAGGGATTCAAGAACATGAGGTTCCTGGCAGTGCACCACTGCAGCAACAAAGGCAAAATACGTCCTGAGGTGCATTCACAGGGCCATTTCCAGCAGATAGAGATGTGATCATCCTGCTCTATCCAGTGCTTGTCAGGTCGCATCTAGTATATTGTGTCTAATTGTCATCCCCACAATTCAAAAAAGATGCAAACAGACTGGAGAGGGTCCAAAGGAGGGCCATGAAGGTGATCAAAGGGCTGGACAGCCTGCTTTATGAGGAAAGACTGAAGGAGTTCAGTCTTTTCTCCCTGGAGAAGAAAATATTTGATAGGGAACTCTTCACCGACTCTCCTCCATTACCCACAAAAGGTTGAACCAGATGATCTTTTGAGGTCCTTTCTGATGTTGGCTATTCCACACTTCTATGAGACTGATCCTGTCTCCAGATCCCAGCTTCCATCTCCAGGCACCTCCTGGACCCTGTGCAGCCTCCCTCCCAGGTATTTACCCTGTTACGTAGGGACACCACCTTTATCCATCCCTCCTAGGGTTCCGTCCCTTGCCTCTTACAAGGGGAAACGACGACTATGCCATCTTCACACAACATGTGCCCTTGACAGGAGAAACATTGGCTTTGCTTGCAGACCCTTGGCTGCTTCTTCTCTTCTGCAGGAGGATGTGTTCTCTTGTTCATTTCCCCACCTCTTCTTGAAAAAACAGAGAATAAAATGGGAGACAAGCTTGCCATTTTGTTGGCCCTAATCAGAAGGGTGCAAGGAGTGGAAAAGGCTGTATTTTGGAATCTACCTGAAGGATTTTTTGATATCCCACCCACATACCCATTTAGCTGGTGGATCCAGACTCCTCTATGTTGTTTATCCTAATCTTTTCCTTGTGCTGCACATCACACTTCACCATGAGGTCACAAACCCACTAGATAGCACAAATCACCAGTCCTAGCTCCATCCTAAATAAATCACAGCTAATTTATCTATTGTAGAGGAATAGGCGACAAATCACCCTCTGACCAAACAGAGTCAGGAAAGTGCTTTAGAAAGGGTGCTGCAAAGCACACCAAACATGGTAATATAGATTCTGGCTATACAGCAGATCCCAGCATGGGAGAGATGGTAGTGTTAGTTACTCAAAGGTTTCTCTTTTTACACATCTCTACTGCCCATGCTGCTCTGCTTGAATCTGGAATCAGCTCCCCTCCAGCTCAGCAAAGAGTTTCTGTAACGAGTAGCTAACCTGTGTCACATCAAAGAGGGACACATCTGGTGATCTTTCATCCCAGTCCACAGCATCAGCAAATGCAAAACCTCTAATCCAAACCTGAACCAACTGCCTCGAAGGTTCAGGATGAGGTTTTGGTCCTAATCCATTACTAAGTGCTGGAAAGTTCAGAGCGCCTTACAAGCCTGCTAATGAAGCAAGGGCAATAGGGATTAAAATAAGAATCCCATTTCTGTGCCAAAAGTGAATTCAATGTTGTAGAGAAACAGCATAGTCAATACCATGCATCTTGTGATTACTCTATTCCAGTCTGTTCTTTTCCTTCCCTAACAGGATTTTCCCAGGACTACTTCCTTCATCAGCCTTTCATTGCAACTAAGCCAGGATTCCCAGACAATCTGTCCCACTGCCTCAAAACAACTTTCTGTCTATTGCTAACAGGTCTGCAGCACCCATATGTCCTGCAGCCTCTGCTGCTAACAACAGTCTTGATCTTCTTCCTTAACACCAGTTATCAAAGTAACACTCCGAGGCAGGAATAGATGCTAAATTTCAAATCATTAGCAGAAAACAGAAGCAATTATGAAAAAAATAGCCAAGAGTAAGAAATCTCACACTGGATTAAAAATAGCTTGTTTTTATTCATTCTCATGACTTCAATTTGGCATGAAAACTGCAGGCTTTGCAAGCTGAGAAGGGAAATGTGCTTAGCTAAAAGGCCAGCAGAGATGGCGCACATGCAGATGTAACCCCTTGGCTCACGTCTGCAGCATGGAGGAAGGTGTACACAACACTACAATTTGTTTTATGGACCTGGAATATCTCCAAGGGGAGAACTAGACAAGACAGGCTGGGATGTGGATAGGGTTAGCTTTTATACAGTGGTGGTTGCTGTTAGGCATGTGGGATCAGAATCCTGGCTTGGACCAAAAGGGTGACAAAAGTTGCTCTTCCCATTCAAATGCGTTCAACTCTTTGTATGTTGACGTAAGACACGGGCCTTCTCAGGGATCTGAGAACATCCAAGGAGAAAGATTGCCCCTTGGGAACCTGCAGCAGCTCCCCTCATTGATCTTGCTGGAGGAAGGCAGCTTCCTTTGACAGCATTCTTTCCCTAGACCTTGAAAACCATCATCAAATGAAACACAACTGCTGCCATCACTAGTGTGCACTTCTGATGGTAGCAGCATGGCAGACACTGACAAAAAACCCCATCTGTCCCAAAGTGGGGAGGAAGGTAGGATGCCTGTAAAGTAAGCGTGGGTCTTAATAAAATCTAAGAAACAACTGAATCTCCAGGAGACAAAGAATGTCTTCCATCTCCCCATCAGAGAAAATTTTGAGAAAGAGCAGTTTCCAGCTGTAAGGGAAAGTTGAAGCCAAATAGTTTTAAGGCACAGTTTCTACTACTGACCTGGGCTGTAGTACCAGCTCCATCACCATCCAGGTCCACATAAGAGCCCAGTGCAGCAACTGCACTGGCAGCCTGATGGGTGACAAGCCAGGGATATTGTTCATATGGACTGAACAGCAAGTCCATATTGAACACTGCATTAAGATGGGTTGTTTAAATGCCTTGATAGTTTTTATCTCCAGGAGCTCAAGGGAGGGAACAAGAAAACAAAATACAATTCCCATGAGGATTACTCGTTCTTCAGTGCCTGAAGATAGTCCCAAAGTACTATCATGTGTAGGGTTAGACCCATTATATGGGGCTCTGGGAAATGCTTTGAGGGGGGGTCTACAAATAGACAGCTCCCCAAATAAAAAGTTGAAAGCCAGTGTGAAATAAAGAGGGAATAAGAAGATGGAAATTTTGTGTGAAGAAGAGTAACCGCAGCTTGGCTACACAAAAGCTTCATCTATTCCAAGTATAGCAAATGGGAATAAAACTCTTGAGTCAGACCTTGTTTGTCCTATTAATTTGGCTGAGCATAAAGTCACAACAGAGGGGGGAAAAAAGATACACAAACCAGCCTTAAATAGCTTAAACTAAACCCAATCATTTACCAGCACACAGTCACAATAAAAGCAATTAGCATGCAAGATATTAAGAACCTATCCCATCTTTAAAATGTCTATGGGCCATAAATAGAGGTGCACAAAAGATAGATTAGGAACAAATCTCAACCTCTCAAACCATCAATTCTCCAGTTAATTATCTGATAATCACCGTGGCGTTCATTTACTGAATAAATATTCCATGTAAATTTAAGTCTGCATGTAAATAGAAGAACAGTTAATTAACGAAACAATAAAGTACCCAGCAATGTAAACACTCTGCTGACTCCACTCCCCATTGGTGGGAATAGTCTGCTGGAACTTTGTGCTGAACTCCCAGACTGAAGCACTGGGATCTATACTTACAGCAGCAAAGCAACACGTACTGTCATTAAAAATAAGTTGCAAGTTTGACAGCAGCAAGGAAGCACAAGAAAGCCCAGATCCCAATTCAACACAGCTTGTCCTTATTTCTATCTCCATCAAATAAAGCACATAAGCCTCCATGGAAATCACATGCTTGCATCCTGAGCTGAATAGGGATAAGCCAAGAACATGCTTAAATATTTTGCAGAATTAGATCCACAATCATAATTTCATACTGCAGTAATTCATCTTCAGAAAAAAATGTGTTTCTATGGAAACTTATTTTGGGTCCAGCAGAGAGATTTTTTTCCCTTTGATTCTCACTTTTGGAGTTAGTCTTTCCTCCTGCCTCCTTCTCTAGAGATGTTCTAAAAAAGCAGATTTCTGATTTCTTTGCCTGTTTCACAGCAAACTACTGTGTCTAAGTTCCCTCATTTGTTAAGCAGAGAAAATTCTCAACTATGATATCGAGAGAGCATGAAGTCCTTGAATGGAAGATAATGTAGGAAAAGAAAGGATAATCTAAAAACTTCATCTTGTTTAGTAGCTTGACGATTAACATGATTTACTCTACTGAAAGAGGATTCTAATGCTTTTAGAAGCATTTTTTAATATAAAAAAAAGCCTTGATAGTATAAAAGGAAGAAAAAGTATGAGGCAATATGTGCCGCCTTTTGCATCTTATACAGCTATACATATAGCTACAAAGTAAACATAGAAATAAGACTATAAATAAAAAAGTCTAGTTAGTTAGACTATCTACCTCTTCATCTTGTCTGACCATTGGCCAAAAGCACAGGTCTAAAGCAGAAGACAAAAGCAGAACAGTCATATATGATACTTTCTCAAAACCCCTACCAAGCTGCAGCTCCGGACTTACCGTGATGGTTGCTACTGAGTATTGCTAACTATGAAGGGTCCCTTCTTGTTCATTTTCTCCCCTAAACCACAAAATTACAGCAAAACATCCCATAACAAGGAGGTTTCCAATTAAACTTCACTTTGTGTAAAAACTTTGCTTCTTTTCATTTCAAGGCTGCTGCCAGGTAGCTTCAGTGTCCTACTGCTCTCATGCAGGGTGAGAAGACCAACTGTTGTTAGTCCTTTCCTTGCACTTTGAGAACTCTCTCACAGCCTGAGGTCATCTCCCCCAGAGACAGGCCTAGGTAGTTCAGCTGTTCCCAAACTGGAAGCCATGCCAGGGCTTTAATCAGTCACTGTCAGCCCTCCTCACCTTGTACCCTTGCCAGGTTGGTTGTCCACTTAGTAATCATCCTCTTTTCCAGACCATTTATGTGTTCATTGAGCAGTACAGGTCTGATCACTGATGACCTCCCTTTTCTGTCAGAAGCACTGTATTTACTTACTAATTTTTAACAAGTAGTTCGTCCATGAAAGGACCTGCCAGTCTTATTCCATCATTACTTAGTTTCTGTAAGATCCTTTGATGATGGACATTGCAGAGATCGTGAAGATCCTTTTGGTTTGGAACACGCTACATCCATGAGATTTTTCTGTGTCAGGTTGATCTAGCGTAGCAGTTTACAGAGCCATCCAGGCTTCTGAGTATTCATGCAAGATATACAAAGAACTCTGGCCTGATCCTAGGGCACAAGTACCTCATGTTGGTGAAAAGGGTAATAAATATCCCAATAGGCATCCATTCTTCAAAACAGGTCAAATCTTTGCATGTAGCAGAGACTCAAGAAGTTGCAGTTGTCCCATGTGAGCTATCAGGCTCCCAGACCACTGCTTCTGGCTTGATGATCACATTACTGTCCCAAGTGACAGGGGACAGGACAAGAGGGAATGGCCTCAAGCTCCACCAGGGGAGATTTAGGCAGGAGGAAGTTTTTCACAGAGGGTCATTGGGCATTGGAACAGTCTGCCCAGGGAGGTGGTTGATTCACCTTCCCTGGAGGTGTTTAAGGCACAGGTAGATGAGGTCCTGAGGGATGTGGTTTAGTGTTTGATAGGAATGGTTGGACTAGAAGATCCGATGGGTCTCTTCCAACCTGGTTGTTCTGTGATTCTGTGATTACCGGGGTCTACCCCATGATAGTTTCATCAGTCAAGTCACAAGAATTTTTGTCTCACTCAAGTCCAACTAAATGTCCAAATGACAGCACAAAATAACCTGCTTAGCTTCCTGTACCTTTTCCTCACCTGGGGAACACACCAAATTGATGTTCACACTTTGAGACCGAAGAGTAGGATGATCTTGTGTTGCCTTCACATGATACACACAATACATGCTTTAAAACATAGACAATAACAGTGAAGGGTGTTCACAGCTTTGTCTCCAGGCATAGAGATGCTAGGAGCTTAGCCACAGGCACAGCATCCCAGACACAGAAAGCAGGGAACTTCGTGTGACACTGCAATGGTGAGGCTTAGCCCACAACATCCTCATCCTTCCTCTCTGTCTCTTTAGACCTTTAGTAATTCCTCTCTGAATTGTCTGCCTCTCCTAACATTATCAGGCAGAAGCGTATGTCTCACTTCATTAAGCCTGTAAGCCACTGGCTGGATGATATCTGACTTGCATCCGTTTGCAATTTAAAACGGGCATTTGCTTCAGATCAAAGCAGCAGCAGCAGCAGGAACAGAAATTAGCATCTCACAGTCTCTCTCTCTCTCCGGTTTCATTGCCACAGTGTGTCTCCCTCATTACCAGGGAAATGAAACATCTTTACAGTTCAGGCTGCCTTTGCCTTTTATCCCGCGGCCACTGCCTGAGGTATTACTGCCACCATTTAATAGCGATTGGTCGTGGCCCTTCTCTTTCAAATGGGACAGTGTGCTTCTCCTCCCTATTAGCAACCCATGAGGGGACTGTGAGGAGTCACAGACCATCCTGGCTTGCCACACTGCTCCCAGCATTCACCCATTCATTCCCTCATGCTTAAAATAATGATAAAACTAATATTTTCCCTCCTGCTGGTAAATTTTCATGCTTAGTTCATAGAAACATAGAATCACCAGGTTGGAAAAGGCTTCTGAGATCATCGAGCCCAACCATACCTATCTGCCACTAAACCATATCCTTCAAAGTACCTCATAACTACCTGTCTTTTAAATACCTCCAGGGATGGGGACTCAACCCCTTCCCTGGGCAGCTGTTCCAGTGCCTGATGACTGTCTCAGTGAAAATTTTTTTCCTAATGTCCAATCTGAATCTTTCCTGTTCCCCTTGTCCTGTCACTTGTGAGAAGAAGCCATCACCCACCTCTCTACAACCTCCTTTCATGTGGTTGAAGGCAGTGATAAGGTCTAGTTGAGAGTCCCAGAGACCAATGCTCCCCCCTATCCCTACAAGGAGCAGGTACAGAACACAAAGTGAGAAATAAGTCACTCCTCACTTCGCAGCCACCCCCACTGTGCTTTGCCTTCTTGATGGTGCCCACGGGTGGATCTGAGGATGGCACCCATGGTGAGGACAGGCTCTAGAGGTGCCAGAGGAGCAGCTCCTTCCCACTCCCCTCACTTTGCCCAGCACCTAGGCACAGGACCTGCTCCAGGTGCCCTCAAGGGGAATGAGCAAAGTGTCAGTTAAAAGACAAAATACTCCCTGCTTGGATTATTCTTTTTAAATAAAGCTGCTGACAGAACTGAGTGGCTTGCAATGGCAGTAGTGAGCTTGTGCCCATACATCCCTGGAGAGCTCACTGGCACTGGCAGTAGAGAAGGGTTCAGCACCCTGCCAGCATCATTTATAATCATGTAATTCTCCATAGAAATATACAGGAACAAAAATATAATTAAATATAATGAAAGCAAGAAAACCCAGATGAGCAGATGCTCAAATTTGTTGCCTGTGGTATTCTCTTTCCTGTTCAGACTGCAGAAGCAAGTAGTGTCTGACCTCACTTTTCATTTGCACTTCTAAATATGAGTATATTTCTCTAGCAGCTCCTATTTGGTTTAAACTGTCCACAAAAGCATTTTTTTTTTTTGTTTTAAAATGCCCAGGCAGAGAGGGGGCCATTAATCTTGTCAGTCCCACACCACCACAACCAGCCTTTTCACTCGTGGGTGCAGCTGGCTGAAAGGACACCAAACTGGTCCCTCTTGCTTTCTATGGTAGCAAAATGAGCCAGATACCACATTGCTTCTCACACATCCTTCCCACCTTGAGGCCACAGTTTAAACTGCTTCTGCCTTGGAAAGTATTGCTCTTGGACAAGGGCTGCCTTTTCCTGCCCTGTGCTACAGGGCTGCAATCCCTTAATATCTAGTAGAAGAGAAGAGGGAGGAGACAGAGGACCGGATGAGGAGGACCAAAAAACCAGTACCAGACAGATATGATAAAGCAGTTTCTTAGTGGTTAAGGAAGATTTAGAGTCCTAGGAGTGGTTCTGCTTTGTCTTAGGTGCCAAAGATAAAGGCTGAAGGACATGTAAAACAAGTAGGGACTGCAGGAACCATCTGGAATACAAAGCGGCACCAAGTCAGACCAAAGCACATATCAAAATAGCATCTTTTATTTCCAGTTTTTGCATATTTTATCAAAGGAGAAAACTGAATATCAAATATCAAAACAAGTCAGAATTAATAGGAAGGAATGAAGAGACGCTGCTTGAGAGAGGACTTCCCAGGACAATTCCAAGGTATCAGTTTGGAAGCATTTCTTGAAAGTTTAGCAACTTTACCCAACAACTTTGCCCTGGTAGCACAAGGACAACGTGCTGCTGCCATGTTTTCTGCTCCCACAGAGCAGGGCAGGTCAGGAAACCCTGAGCCACCATCTGCTAGAGGATACAAAGTACTTCCACACTTGCAAACCACTTCCCATTGCTCGCGTCAAACAACTCACTCATCACTCGCGCTCCTCCCTCACAGGCTAGAGGAGCCAAGGTCCTCAAATGTGCCTGTCTTCATGAGAGAACATCAATGGCCATGTCACACGGGACGCTGGGCAAGCCACTCTGGTGATTGCTTTGCTCCTGCCAAAATGTAGATGCCATAAAAGCGTTCCAGGAAGACCACACAATGCAGGGGTTATATTCCCACCCATCCCACCCTCACATCATCCATCTTCTGAACAGTAAGGGTCTGCCAAGCTGCAAAGTTGTATTCACTTGCCTAGGTAGAAGTATTGCTCTCCTCTTGTCTTATGGTTTCCATACCTTCCTGTAGGAACACAAAAGAACAACACAACTCCTGTGTTTATATAGTGCTTCCCAACTGACTTATTCCTCTTGGATCCAGCTCTTCATTGCTCTGTAGCCACTTCAAAACTGCTTTAAAACGCATGAAAGGATCCTAGGTCACCCCACTGGATGCTGACCCCACACAAGACATTCCCTGGCAAGTGGGTGTCAGGGGGATGGAGTAAAACTGGGGCAGCTGCAGGATCTGTCCTGTTACACTGTTTTTCCTCCACAGAGCTATTATCAGCAAAATATATATTTTATCAGTTGTTGTAATTTACTTGGAAAAAACGTGGTTGTAGGGGTGGCTGAAGGTGGCCAAGAGCCTTGGCAGTAAAATCAACACCATCCTCTGACCCATCGCACACATGTGCACACACACCTCTCCACTTCTCATACATTCACCTTAGCCAAGTGAAATGTTCTCTTTAAAAATAGGACTGCTTTGCAGCTTTTGCTGTGATAAGTTACAACTCTTTCTAAGTTCACTCATGGAAAACAATACATCTTAAGAAATATACATGAAAGGTTTGGCAGTGACCCAGCAAAGCGAGAAAAACAATAAAAAGGAAAAAAAAGGTGCCACTGCAAAAACACACATTCTTCTTGCAGACCCTTTCATCAAAGGACCTCTGGTTCACTGAGCAAAAAAGAGAGATATTGATAGAGGAACCCCCTTTTCTCTGCTCATCTTATTCCCCGAGTCCACCAGACACAAAAATCTCATGTTGCATTTAGAGTCTATAGCTTTTTACACAAAAATCAGATGGCAGTAAATATGCCTCCAAAGAGCCATGATGGAGTGGTGAGGTCGCTGAGCAAGGGGCCAGTGTGGGCTTGGGGGATGCGCTCAATCCAGCCAGGACACTCACGGGACTTGTGTGGCTTATGGAGACTGACCTACAGATGTGAGCACTGCTGCAGGGTGGTGGCTTTCCCATGTCACCACCCCAGCACTCTCATAATAAGCAGCAACCTAAATAAGTTAGGTGTTTGAGCAGAAGGTTGGACTTGATGAGGTTCATTCCAAGCCACATAAAGAATGGGCCTTCAAGCCATCTGTTAGTGGTTTGCTGCAGTAACACCTGAGGTGTGAGACACCAAGAAACAAGAAAAGCGTAAAATTATTTTTAAAAAGGAGAACCTGAACACTTGCAATTTCTTAACTAATCCTCCAGGAGATACAGGGACAAAGTACTTACAAGGACCTAGAAGAATGCAAGAAAAAAAGAAATTATACTTTTTTTTTTTCCACCTGGTTTTAAACAAGAGCAGAGCATGTCAGACATATCTAATCTCCTCTGCCACAAGGCTGCAAGCCGTGTGGGAAAGGGAAAGCAGCAGACATCATATTCTTGGCTTTACTAAGATTTGTGAAGTATGTTTCCAAGGTATTCTTACAGGCAAACTAAAGAAACAAACTAAAGGAAACACAGACGGACAGCACAACACTGGTAGTAAACTATGTGCATGGATAAATTGTTAATAGTTTACAGTAAAAACATAGCTCCTTCTCTCCTTTCCCATGTCCTAACACACCTACATCTCCTTCCTGTAACTGCTGATTGTGACCTGGGCACCAGGCAGCCATCTCGGTCAGGGCTGGCTGTCAGGCAACTCATGCTGTAGCCTTCCCTTGGCATGACAACTATTCATCCTCCTCTTCCTCATCCAGCTACGACTTTTCATGAAACTTATGAGAGTTTAATGTCCTGAGAGCATCTACTTTTCTGTCAAAACAGACTGAGACTAGTCCATGCGTTTAAGCATTATCGAGACAAGGCTAAGACAAACAAACAGCAGGACCCTTCACAAACTGGTGCGGAAAGCTGTTCATCACACCCATGCAAACAGCACTTCAGTTAGATAGGAAAAGTCACAAGTCTGAGCACACAGTCTAGAAAGAACTTGCTAGACAGCAGATCTGCAGGAGAGGAGCCTGACAACTGTGAGCCAAGCACAAACAGTCACGTGCACAGGGAAAATCAAACATCCTACTGGGATGTGTAAACTGGACATAACCCACAAGGCAGGGGGGATACCTCTGCAGAGTGTCCCACATGTGGCTCTGAGCACTCACACTGTGGGAGAGACAGTTGGGGTCAGGGCAGCAAAGGGAAAAGCTGCATGAGGTCCAGCAAACATATCCTGCAGGGAAAGGCTGAGCAAGCTGGAGCCTGCCAGCAGACAGAGCAGGCAGCTAAACAGGGAAATAGGAGCAGTAAGGTTTCAAACTTAAGCAGAAAGTGGGTTTTTTTTGGTTTTTTTTGGTTTTTTTTTTTTCAAGAGGAAAGGGAGAAAGGACTTCCCAGTTCCTCAGAATATAGGGGAGGGAGTTTCTCTAATTAAAAGAAAAGTAAAGAACTTAAACAGATCATCTAGAAGTCCTGTGGTGTTTCTAGCCCTTCCTCTGGTCAAATGAAGCAGGTTCATAGGCATCTACTGGTTTTTGTCTATGTGGCTGCTTTTTGCCTGAGGACAAATCTTTGAGTCCTGCTCTGATGCCTGACTTACAGGGATTGGTTTGAAATGGCCTTTCCTCTAATGCATCAGCCAGCCAGTCTTCAAGCAGCATAGCTTCTTGGCCTTGAAAAGGTGAGCCTGATCTCCATCTCAGAGCATAGAGGAGCTGCCCTGCAGGCACGTACATGGCCTTTTTATTACACGGCACAACCTGAAGGTGTCTAATACCAGGTCCCAACTGTGAAACTTCCTGTCCCACAGACAGTCCAGGCACAAGAGGCGGAATGCTGTCTTCTGCATCCTAGCAAAGAAACGAGCTAGAAGTCTTTGTACACTCATCTCCAGAATGGCTGGGTGTTCACTTCTTTCTTCTGGGATCCAAGACTCCATGCAAGTGTGTTATTAGCATTATTTTTTTGTGGATGGCTGTGGTACCCCACCATGGACTTTCTTCAGCCCCAGCTAGCCTTGCTCAGTCATCATGTTTCTGTGACAGGTTTTGTGATGAATATGCATTTCCTACCAGAGAAGGTGCTTTTTGGGCACAGGCACTCACAGAATGAAGGGACAGCAGTATCTGAGAGCTTCCACAGCAAAGAGTGGGCAAAGACATACACAATGCCTTAAACAGGACACTAACACTCCATTTCCAGCTCTGCCACTGGTTTATAGCCTGCAAACTACAGATTTTGTCAAGTCATCTAAAATGAGCAGAAATTTAATACATCTGTGTTGCAGTGCAAAAAGACCTGTTTTTCCCCTTATATCTGCAGAGGAATAACACCACTTCTATCCACAGTGGTAGACGCATACTGCAAGGACCTCAAATACAGCACAACAGACAGAGTATGAAACGGGTGGGTACCTAACCTAAGAGATAGGAATATCTGTTATGAAAACCCTATTTGCTTAGCAATTCAAAGTTGCTTTGTACCACTAAAAGTAAACATGCAATTTCAAGAATTCATTGTAAGAGGTATTGCAAAACAATAAAAAGCCCATCTGCAAGTACTTTGTACTCCTCGGTTGCCCAGTTCTGCTCATTCAAGTTACACCTGCCATTCCAGATCTGCTAAGTTTTCTTGACCCTTCCAGTCCGTTGCAGTTCCATCAACTGGTCTTTTGTGATGTTGGCATTCTTGCTTTTTTTGAATTTGAAGTACCAGCAGAAGACAGCAAGAGCCAGGAGAAGGATTAGAACCAATGGTAGGTATAGAATGAAGTTCAGCAGCAGTGGGGATGAGCAGATCCTAGACAAAACAGTTGACTCTGGAGGAGAAAGAAGAAAGAAAAACAAAAGTGAGGCCCCAAGCTAGTCTGAGTTTCTCTCTCCTACTGTTTCTATAGTGGAGCAGGCTAAGGAGAGGAGAAGGCTGAGGTACTTAATGCCTTCTTTGCCTCAGTCTTTAATTGTAAAGAAAGCTGTTCCCTCTGTGTACAAACCCTGCAACTACAGGAGCAATACGAGGCACCCATGGTCCAAGAGGAGGTGGTCAGAGCCTTGCTAGCCCAATTAGACACCCACAAGTCTATGGGGCCAGACGGGATTCATCCAAGGGTATTGAGGGAGCTGGTGGATGTACTGGCCAAACCCCTTTCCATCATCTTCCAGTAGTCCTGGAAGACTGGGGAGGTTCCACTGGACTGGAGGCTGGTTGATGTTGTGCCCATCTACATGAAGGGTCGCTGGGAGGATCTGGGGAACTACAGGCCAGTCAGTCTGACCTCAGTGCCAGGGAAAGTCATGGAACAGGTGATCTTGAGTGCTATCATGAGGCACATGCAAGAGAACCAGGTGATCAGGCCCAGTCAACATGGGTTCACAAAAGGCAGGTCTTGCCAAACCAACCTGATCGCCTTCTATGACAAAGTAACTCAGCTGCTGGATGAGGGAAAGGCTGTGGATGTGGTCTTTGTGGACTTCAGTAAAGCCTTTGACACAGTTTCTCACAGCATTCTGCTACGGAAACTGTCGGTCGCTGGTCAGGACAGTCACACACTCTCCTGGGTAGAAAACTGGCTGGATGGCCGGGCTCAGAGAGTGGTGGTAACTGGTGTTAAATCCAGCTGGAGGCCAGTGACAAGTGGGGTTCCCCAGGGCTCAGTGAGTCCAGCCCTCTTCAATGTCTTTATCAATGACCTGGATGAAGGCATTGAGTGCACCCTTAGCAAGTTTGCAGACGACACTAAGCTAGGTGGAAGTGTCAATCTGCTGCAGGGTAGGGAGCCTCTACAAAGGGACCTAAACAGGCTGGACTGCTGGGCTGAGTCTAATGGCATGAGGTTTAACAAGGCCAAATTCCGAGTCCTGCACTTGGGGCACAACAACCCTATGCAGAGCTACAGACTGGGAGAAGTCTGTCTAGAAAGCTGCCAGGAGGAGAGGGACCTGGGGGTGTTGGTCGACAGCCGACTGAACATGAGCCAGCAGTGTGCCCAGGTGGCCAAGAAGGCCAGTGGCATCCTGGCTTGTATCAGAAATGGTGTGACCAGCAGGTCCAGGGAGGTGATTCTCCCTCTGTACTCAGCACTGGTGAGACCGCTCCTTGAATCCTGTGTTCAGTTCTGGGCCCCTCACCACAAGAAGGACGTTGAGGCTCTGGAGCGAGTCCAGAGAAGAGCAACAAAGCTGGTGAAGGGGCTGGAGAACAGGCCCTATGAGGCGCGGCTGAGAGAGCTGGGGTTGTTTAGCCTAGAGAAGAGGAGGCTGAGAGGAGACCTCATTGTTCTCTACAACTACCTGAAGGGAGGTTGTAGAGAGGAGGGAGCTGGCCTCTTCTCCCAAGTGACAGGGGACAGGACAAGAGGGAATGGCCTCAAGCTCCGCCAGGGGAGATTTAGGCTAAAGATTAGGAGGAAGTTTTTCACAGAAAGGGTCATTGGGCATTGGAACAGATTGCCCAGGGAGGTGGTTGATTCACCATCCCTGGAGGTGCTTAAGGCAAGGGTAGACAAGGTCCTGAGGGACCTCCCTCCTGAGGGAACTTCCTCCTAATCTCTAGCCTAAATCTCCCCTGGTGGAGCTTGAGGCCATTCCCTCTTGTCCTGATATGAGTGCCTCTCTAATCTTAAGGAGGTATCCTAAAGAGCAGGACCCACATCAGCAACTAGAGATTAAATCACTCCTGGTTACAGGTTTACTTTTAAGTGGCTGTATCATTACCCCTTAGAAAACATCTCCGAAACACTGAAATCTGAGCCAGAGGGGCATTTTCAAGATACCTGCATCACTGGAGAAGCACACCAAAAACAGAGAGAAAGAAAAAACACCCAGCTAATCTCTTAGATTTTGTGAAAACCATGAAAATCAATTGATAAAACCACAAGAAAATCAGAGGAGAATTTTCTAGCAGTTACTGAGCAATTTTTGCAATGGTTACTCCACCAGTAATGGGTAACAATAGACAGAGGGAGGTGATGAAGGAGAAACAAGTGCTAGAAGGAGCCGTGATGGACAACAGCAGGAACATAACAGCAGGAGGATGAAGTGCTATCAATCCCTCTCTGTGCAATTAAATCCAGATTAGCTCTGCTGTAGGTGCAGAGTCATGCACGCAGGCTCTGTATGTGCCTGTGCCAGCAGCAGGCACAAGGGAGGGCTCTACAAGTATTCCCACGAGCTATTCCATGTCGGTCAACATCGGTAATTGCTGCAGAAGCTGTAACCACATGTGGGCACCCAGGTTGGCTTTGGGCATGGCAACTCCAGGGCTGAAGGCATGATAAGAATGGATGCTGTCAGCTGGACGCAACAAGATTGATTTCACAGTTTGTATTTCTTTCTTCCACACAGATCATCCAAGTCTGCTATTTCCCCAAAGAGGAAACGACAATACTTTCCCCCTACCAGTTATCTCCCTAAAAACACTATAAGCATCTGACTGAAACCTTTGCTTTTGTTTATTTGAAACCTTGTACGCAGAATCTAGCTCTATCTTTGCACCCAGCATGCACCCCAGCACACCACAAGTGAACAGAGGCCATTTTTAGACACCTCACAGGAGACAGACTTGCCAGAAAAATCACACCAAGATTTTTTCCCCCTAAACCAGTTAGCATTCTGGCCCAAACTGCACAGCTGAGAACAGGGGGTTGTGTCCATGGTCTTGCAGAGAGCCCACAAGCCACAAAGTGCTGCTGACACAAGTGCTCTCAGTGGGACCCTCTGGACCACATGCCTCACAGTTGGAGCTCTTAGTATCTCACCACCTCCAATGTTTACAATGCCAATTATTTGGGTTTCAGCCCTAGCAGATCAAGAAGACCAGGAATGGGATCTCATTGCCTTCCCACCAGGCCTATAGCACCCATCCCTCAAAGGGTACCCCTTCCTCTCAACACGACTCTGGTGATTTCCCCAGTACTGACCACACTGTGATCACTTAGCAGATCCTCCCGGCCCCTCTACATTCTTGCCATTGCAGCCAGCATCATCAGCAGAGAGCTGTCATCTTTCCCCAACACCCCAGAACGGCTAAGGACAAACCAATGCAGCATGAGCACCCAGTGGCGTTACCTGGTGGGATGGTAGTGAGTTGAGTGTATCCTGAGTTTGCCAAGGCTTGCATAAGCCAGTTCTTCCCCTCGCTCTGCTGCTGCCACTCCTGCACCTGGCAGTAATACACCCCAGCATCACCTTCCTCCACGCTGTGCAGTGTCAGGCTGAAGTCACCAGCAGTGCGGCGGCGGAGGTGCAGCCTCCTTGACAGGCTAGCCTGGGAATACTCAATAGCACCATCACGGTGGATGGTGACCAAGGGCTTGGAATCGCTGCTTTCCTTTCCCTTAAACCAGATAGTCGAGATACGAGTGGTAGGTGGGTAGGCGTCCTGCAACAGGCAATGCAGTGTCACATCCTCACCCTCCCTTGCCGAGATGCTGTAGTTGGTTTTCTCCAGGTGCAGTTCATGCTCTGGGGTGAGATACAAACAGAAAGAGCCGCTGTGCTGTTGCATCACCATAGAAATGCTCCTGCCTGTGCCTGCAGGCTGATAGAAATCTTTTGGAGCATGGGAGATTGAGATAGCCCATTGCAAGAGTCTCAGCAGGACACCCACGGACTCCCTTGCTCCTATGATTCATTTTCCCTGAGGTGTTTTTTCCCCATTATCATCTCTTCCTCCTCTTCATAACCCTTTGCTGTAATACTTCCCTTGCCCTGCAAATAAGCGATAAGACATGCTTTGGAACAAAAGCTATTTAGGAAGCTGGAATTCTCTGATCCACTTTATTTAAGGCTGCAACCATAAGCCAGGTCATGCTGAGAGAGGGGGAAGAACTGGAACCAGGAAGACTCATCGTGCACTCCAGTGGTGCAGTGCCCAAGATGCGAGCAGCTGAGCCTTCAGTCTTGTTCTCTGTGGCTATATATAGCAAGATAGGGAAAACTTTGGCTCTTGCTTTAGAATGCTCTGGAGTATCACGAAAGGGCTGCTTCTCTGTTCACAGAACTATACAACCAACCAAGTGCACTGTGTTTTGGAGGAAAAAAATGCCACAATTCACTTTTCTATGAAGCATTAGATATCACCTACTGGTGACAAAAATACCAGCTTAGTTGGTTTAGGAGGATGTCATAAATCCTCCTAATTCCCTGTTTCCCTCTGAGAGGCACTGATACCCCCTGCACCCCTAAGTCTAAGATCCTACACAGGAGCTGCTGCATGTCCTAAGTACGGCCACCTTAGGAGAGGCTTTGCACATGCCCCACAGTAAATGGGTCCAACCTCCTTTCGTGGCACCTACAGAAGAGATAACCACCACTCACCTGGGAGCTTGAACGCCAGTGTGGCCTTTCCCGAGGCTCCTTCTCCGAGTTTGTACCAGCTGTCCACAAGCCAGAGCCATTCCTCTACCACACAGTAGTACCTGCCTTGGTCTCCGGGGTTCGCAGAGAGTATCCTTAGCCAGAAAACTTTGCTGGACGTCCGCTGGTTTAGAAACCGAGACTTTCTGTCATGAGAGCTGAACTCAGACCCATATTCCAGTACGCTGCTGTAACTGGCCCTTAAGATTTGCAGGGGGGATGCATCTGCCAGATGAGGTAGGAGGTACCACGTAACAGCAAACTGAGAATTATTCTGGGCAAACACAATTCTGCACTCAATGGCTGTGTCAGCACCACCAGCAATCTCCACAGAGGTCTCTTTGGTAGATACCTGAAGCTTGCTTTCTAAAACAGAGAAACAAAATAATCAAGCCAGCTACAGCTGCCAATACACAGATGCTGACAAGGAGAGAAATAAGACTGGACTGAGAGATCCACCAAAAGAGGAGGGAGGGAGGGAGGAAGAGGGTGCTCAGAGGACAAAGACCCATTAGAGGATGTTGGAGCAGGAGGACTAAGGGGAACCTGCATGGGTTTTGCTAACAAGTCACCATCTCAAGTGTTTGCTGTGGTTATTAACCAGAAACCCCATAACATAGTCATGAACATCCTCTGTGATTACACCCGGCAATTGTACAATTTAATGCTAAGCAGTTCAGAAGAGGGAAGCTGTGGTGCTGCCTGCAGCTCTGCCCTGCTGGCAGGATGCACTGTTGTTGCTCCTAATGTGCCTATGCTGCCCTTGGTTTGAGGGACCCCCTTCCTGCCACACACCACCCTCTGCTGATGCCTTTCCTCCTCCTCCTGCAGTAGTGGAAAGGCTGTGAACTTGTCTCTTTGAAGGGCCTCTGGCTGTCTGTGCTTCCTCTCAGCCCTCCCCTCCACACTGAGACACCACCTCTGGCAGACGGGGCCAGCAGTCAGGTGAAGGACAGCTACCTGTGGGTAAACAGAAATTACTCAGCACAAGACACCATCACCATTTTAAGGATCTGTAGGCTCAGTTTATATTCTCTGGATTTTCCCTGTGTACAAGACGAGTAGTAGGATGCCCTGCGCTGTGAAGGCTGGGGGAACATGAGCTCTGTTAAAGCTTAGTCCCTGGGTGATGATTCAGAAACAGGCTGCAGAGAACACATCGAGAACATTCCTACAGAGCATCTCAGCCCCTTATCCTCTGCCACAGACTCAGCAGGGGGCTCTCCACTACAGCACTTTGCCAAAGGATGTGACAGCAGCAGGTTAGGGAGTGAGCCCGTGGACCACAATGGAGCTGTGACTTTTCCTGCAGTGGCTGATGGGGAAGAAGGATGCTACAAAAGAGAGCCCACGCATTTCCCCTTCCCTCAAGCATTTCTTCTCAAAACTCAAACAATCCACTTCAGAGGCCATCGATGTCTCTTTTGAGGTCTGTAAAAGCAAAATATCCAACTGATGGCCCTTGACATCCTTGTGCATTATCTCCGCCTCCATCTCAAATTTCCCAAGAAAAATCTCACAGCTCTCACCCGCTTACACTGCTTCTTTCTCTTGACACCCTATTGCACTTCCTCCTCTCCACACTGCTAACTGACACACTGTCACCAAAAGCTAGGCAGTTTCCTCTACACTAGGACTTGAATGTCCATAAATCCCGGTATCTGCTTACTGCCTCACCTCAGTGGTGAGGATTTCAGCAGTGACAGCCACCGGGAGGTGGCCATTCCAAAGTCCCATTCTGCATTTCACAGCACACATGCCCTGCTTGGAAGGAATGGGGATGGGTAAGAAGCAGAAGAGATAAGAAAGCAATCACCCTAATGAGGAAGCTGTGCAAATTCATCAGAATCACACACGCAGACACAAAGTAGACTTGGAAAGCAGATGCAACTTAATGTCTTCCAACTTCAGCAGCTGAAGTGCACCCAGCCCAGATCCAGCTCTAAGGAAGCACAAATCTTTAGAGAAGGAGAGTCTCCTGCCCTTGGAAATATTCAAAAGCCAGTCCTGGGCTCTAGGTGGCCCTGCTTCAGCAAAGGCTTGGACGAGATGACCTCCAGAGGTCCCTACCAACCTCAGCAATCCTCTGTTTCTGAGACAGGTGAACAGATCACTGGAAAAAATAAGACACCTGTTTCTTAACTTCAGCTGTTCAGTGCAGCAGGAATATCACTCAGCCAGCCTATTGAAGTCCAGGAGAGGCCCAGAAGTAAATTCTGCCAAAGAGAAAACTAAAAATCCTCACAGGTACTTTAACTAGAGACTTTGCCTCCTTTTCAAAGGCCACAAGAGAGGAGCAGGCAGGTCCTAGAGAGGTGGTAGACAGCAAGGACAGCCTTCCCATGTCAGACACATGGATGTGCCTTCCCCAGCTTCAGCTGCCAACAAGAGCATGTTGGCAGAGCAACCACACTGCTTGTCACAAGCAGCTCTGATGCCTTTCCCTGCAAAAAGTTGCTCCGGAAAAGTCAGCTGAGGAGATGTGCTAGACCAAAACATGCACCTCCCTCAGAACGAGCTTCTTCCAGCAGTGTTGCCATGGTTGGAGCAGGTGGGTAAAATCTTTCCCCAAACCCAAGAAGCTGCCATCACAGGAAGCAGCAAACTGCCCAAGGGGGCCTCTCACTTGAGCATGGCTTGGCCTGACACCCATCAGGGCAACAAATGCTCTGTAAAATCTACCAGAGCTCAGCAAAAAGCACAGGAACAGCTGCTGTGAGCACTCAGTTTTGATGAGGAAAAAATGCTGTTAAGCTCTTGGAGAAGATCACCTCAAGAAGAAGCAGAGCACTTGCTGCAAAGCCCCTTTCTTTCACCTCCAAGTCTCTTCTCTCTCCCATTAAAGATCAATTACTGAAAAGGGCAGAGTAACTGCCTGCCTTTTCCTTT
Organism: Coccyzus lansbergi; assembly: GCA_033558105.1. Lineage (NCBI taxonomy): Eukaryota > Metazoa > Chordata > Aves > Cuculiformes > Coccyzidae > Coccyzus > Coccyzus lansbergi. The sequence goes on from JAUMJK010000156.1 coordinate 5,419,792, forward strand.
GGCACAGAAAGAGATGATGCTGTTTTCCCATTCCATTTCAATTTCAATGTAATTAACTAAGCAGTTTCTTGCTGCCTATCTCTGTGAACCCTGCCTGCTGATGCCGTCCTTTCTGCCTGGCTTGGGAGGAGCAGGAGCACACAAGAGGGCACAGCCACTGCAGCGACCCATGTGGGCTGCTGTAAATGCCCCCCATTAATTTCTTTGGAGCCAAGGGAAGCTACTGTGGATGGCTGCACTGAGAGGCTGGTGGGAGCAGTCCTGCTAAGGTTATGCATCATCCACCTGCCCAAGGCAGTACCTGTGGGACCCCAGTAAGGGTCAGATGTGAAGTACCCCAGGAGTTGGAAAGGAAAAGGATTTTCCCTTCCCCTCCTGTTATGACCTTTTATGTGTCCGAAGCTACAAGCCAGATCCACAGGGGCATTTGAACTCCTAAAGTAGTGACTGACACCAAATGGTAAGTGAAACATGGAAGCAAACGTCAAGTACTGGAGTATAACTACAGGCTCCAATCATGAGATTTTATACATGAAGGAACAGGATGGTGACTTTCATGATTTGCAGCTTCATTCCTTGCCTCATCCTATTGCTGCTAGAGCCAGCACCTTTCTCATACTTACTTTGCCCTCCTAAATATCCTTCACTAGCTCATGCTGACTTTTTTAAGGAGACGATACTAGAGCCAGAAGCCACCTCCCACTGTGCATCATCCCCTTCCAGTTGCTACATTCTTTATAGCATTGCAGTATCCAGTAAGGGCTGCAATATGTTTGGAGTCAAATGTTGAAATACCTTGCTGCTCCATTGCTACTGTCTCCTTGGTACATATGATCTACAATTATACTTGCTCGTCTTAATGCCATTTACGCTACTAACACATGCTCAGAGCCACTGTTCGTTGTCAGCCCTAGCCTCCCACAGAACCCCCACTCTGGTCTGGCTGTAGGTCAGGTGTAACATGGAGCGCTCCAGCACCCAACTCCACAGGGTCAAGGAAAGAGCAGCAGTGGAGCAGGAGGGAGAAACCATGGAAAGGAGCCCAAACAGAGAGGGAAACACATTAGCTAACACTAGAGTAAACCCATTGGTTAAAACCCACAGAAAATACATCATTTCAGTGCACTGGGTTGCAATCACAAACATCAAAAGATTAGGGGAAGGAGTACTTTATAGAGCAAGAACTCCTCACTACTGGCAGAACAGACATAAGAAAAAAACCCTTATCTTCACAACCTGCCTGCCAGGCTCAGAGGTTTTGGTCAGGATAACTCCTTAGTTCTCTCAGCAGCCCCAGCCAAGAGCAGGGCAAGCTGACAGTGTGCAGCTGCCAGGGGTAGGCAGGGGGGCTACAATGTATTTGCAGCATCTTTCTTCCCTAAGAGGATGAGACTCCTTGCACAATGCTGGCACACACAGCAGCAGTGGCACAGACCCCGCCTGCAGAGGTGGGTAGCTGCACAGCCCAGCCATGCCTGGAGGAGATACCTCTGCCCAGAGCCACCAGCACCTTGTAACTCAGCACTGGCTCCCAGCCCAGCCAAGAGCCCTGGCACTTTCTTAGCCCATCTCAAATATGCCATGGGAAGCTCAGGGGGGACAGAGACATCTCCCAGAACCAGCTCTGGGGGTCAGCTTCTCTCCGCTGCCCTTCAGAAGCCCACATAATGTGAGACACATCACATGCCCAGCACTGCCATTCAGAGGGACCTTGACAGGCTTGAGAGTTGGGCCCATGAAAACCCCACGAAGGTCAACAAGGTCAAGCGCAAAGCCCTGCACCTTGGTAAGGGCAATCCCTGGTGTCAATATATGCTGGGGGAGGAAGGACTTAAGAGCAGCCCTGTTGAGGAGGACTGGAGGGCACTGGTGGATGAAAGGCTGGAAATGAGCCAAAGTGCATTTGCAGCCCAGAAAGCCATCCCAGGCTGCATCAAAAGGAGTATGACTAGTGGGTCAAGGGATGTGACTTTCCCCCTCTACTCTGCTCTGGTGAGACCCCACCGGGAGTGCTGCATCCAGCTCTGGAACCCTCAGCACAGACACAGACCTGCTGGAGTAGGTCCAGAGAAGGGTCATAAAGGTGACCAGAGGGATGGAACATCTCTCCTATGAAGACAGGCTAAGAGATTTGGCCTTGTTTAGCCTGGAGAAGAGAAGACTCCAGGGAGACCTTATTGCAACCTTCCAGTAACTAAATGGGACCTAGAAGAGAGTCAGAGAGGGACTTTTTACAGTACACTAAGTATGTTTAGTGATAGGACAAGGAGCAATGGCTTTAAACTGAAAGACAGTAGATTTAGATTAGATATAACAAAAAAAAAAAATCATAATGCGAGGGTGGTGAAGCACTGGAACAGGTTACCTAGAGAAGTTGTGGATGTCTCACTCCTGGAGGTGTTTGAGGCCAGGTTAGATGAGGCTTTGAGCAACCTAACCTACTGGGAGATGTTCCTGCCCACTGCTGGGGGTTGGGGATGCAACTAGATGATCTTTAACGTCTCCACCAACCCAAACCATACTGTTATTCTATGATTCAACTAGGTTTCTTGGGGAGACCTACTTCTTCCCAGAAGGCTTAAAATCCTAGTGGTAAGGTTAGTTCCTATATGCTTAACATAATCTGCAAACAAATACACATTGCTATTTCCCAACACCAAATTTTCCTCCAAGAGTTTTGTCAGTAGCTGTGGGTGCTGAGGAAGTAACAGGACAGGCAGTATTGTCTTGTGTGGCCTGGGAGTTGACCTTGGTGAGGTCACTCTAGCCATCAGTCGTCCTGGTTGTGATGGCCACATTTGATGGATTTAAAGTTACAGAAAGAAAGATCTGTGCTAAAGAAGCACCTGTGACACTGCTTACCTGGCAGTACCACCTTTATTCCCACAGAATTGGAGCTGACAGTGGCTGCTGACTGCCCCAGCGGCAGAGTGTTCCTTCTCCAGACCTCCACCACACACTGATATGTCCCCTGGTTGGCAGCCATAGCACGGTAGAGGTGCAGCCTGAAGGAGGTGGCAGCCTTCATCAGCTGGGCTTTCTCCTGGAAGCGTGCCTGTGCTGTGCTCCAAGCCATGGTGCCATTGGGAAAGACTCGGACCAGCTCGTGGTAGTGGCCAGTGGGCAGGCTGGGCTGGAAAAGCCACAGTACAGACATCGGCACCTCCTCGAGGGTGTAGTTGGCGGTCACTTGGCAGTCAAGTTCAAAACTTTGCCCATATCTGACAGTGGCAATCCTGCTTCTCAGTGTGGCCTGCAGACTGAGACCTGCTCAGGAGAAGAGAGCTCTTGGTGCCAAGACAGAAATCCTGCCCTGTGCCATCTTGCCACCACCCCTCCCATGCAGTGCTATCCCTGCTGCCCCAGCCACCACAATCCCAAGCCAGCCAGAAGTCCTGCCACTCTACTGCCTGTGTCACTCTCCCCAAGTTTCACTGCGCTCGTCCACCCACACGCAGTCCCTGGCCCTCTTCAATCTCGGATCCTGCCCTCACACCTCCAGCCATTCCCAAGTACCCTTCTATTCCAGGCTCCCGAGTTCTACCCTATGACAGGGAGCTGGGCGCCCTGTGCTGCTGCTTCCCTGTTTGCTACTCTTTTCCACCATCCACAAAAACCTAACAACTCCTGTGGCCCCACCGGTGATCTTGGGCACCTGGCCCAGCAATAACCATGGAAAAAATAAGCTAAGTCACAGACAAAAGCAGCCCCTCCATAAGAGCACCCAGTTCCAGCAATCAAAAGAAGAAATGGTGTGAGCATTGCACACTAAGGAGGTTTGCAGCTATGTGCTCACACAGGAAGGCAGGAGAAGTGATCAGATGCTAGCACCATCTCTGACAGAGGCCACCACACCATTCAGCAAGTGTCTTTATGGAGCTTAATTACTGTAAGCAATTACACTGCTAAAACCAATATTTTGTATTTCAAGTTAAGGAGGCAGTCAGAAAGACCTGCTGAGTAAACTACTGTCTTTCTGACCTCTGGGCATTTTAGCTGTTATGTCCCACTTGTCTCTCCAAAACATCTCATGGAAGACTCAAGCACCCTTCTAGGAATGGGGAAACTGAAGCACTCCAGGGCCCAGTGATCATCCCCAGCTCATCCTACAGCAGCAGTGGAACTCAGAGCACAGCAGGACCTCTGACCTACCCACATGCACCCACCCACTTTTCCAGTCTTGCCTCCAAGCTTGTCCAACTTGAAACACACAGAAATAAGGATCGTACAACTCACCCATGGAGCTGACTGTCACCGTTGTCTCCCCCTCCTCTGTCCAACTCTGGCCTTTGATCCACTCCGTTACTTTGCATCCATATCGCCCACCATCGCCCTCGTCCAATGTGCTGGGGATCACCAGGGTGAAAGTGCCAGAGCTTGCTTTCTCCAGCCGGAGGCTCCCCTGAGTCCTATTGCTGTGGTAGGTGCTGCCCAAGCTCAGGGTGCCATCCCATTCCATGGTGGCCACCAGCACTTGAGGACCTGGATGCTGTGGTGGTAGGTGCCACCACTGCACAGACACAGGGCTGGTTGCTCCTTGCACCTGGCAAAGGAGGATCAAGGCATCTCCTGCGATGACATGTGGCGTGCTGGTAGACACGGACAGGCGCATGTGGCTCTCTGCAAACAACAGTTACTGCGTGGGAGAGGATGTTGTTGTCCTCAGAGAAAGCTAGCGATACCATGGCGTTAAATGGAAAGACCAGGTAAATCTTGGCATTTGAAAGGAAAGGAACTGTCTGATATATTCAACCAGCCTTTTCTTATAATTTTGGAGAGGGTTCTGTGGGTTTTCTTTTTTTTCCATTCTTTAATGTCTTTACTGAGACATTGATACTTAAATAAATATTGAGAAATAGAATCCCAGCAGTCAGCTCCTACTATATCAAAATAACCATCATCTAGCTATGACAAGGAAACCAAGAGTCTCCTACACATCTGTCTTAGAGTTTTTTCTCACAAGCCATCCCTCCAAAACAGAGAGAGCACCCTAATGGAAATGGCAATGATTCCCCCATCCAGAAGTACCTGTTCTTCTGGGTCATCCTGTGAGCCTTGGGAGCAGCAGCAGGTGTTGAACACAATTTTCTGTACCGAAGGCACAGGAGGACTCAACCTCCCCAGAACTGTACCTATTTGCCCCAAAAATTATTGCAAAGATACTGAGCTAAAGACTTACACTTTGTTCACAACTACTGCATCTGCCATGCAAATGTTTACCAGAGCAAGTGCTTTTCCCATTATTATCTATCAAAAATCTATTGCACTTTTGTGTTCTTGGTGCAAACAGCAGGTATGTTGCCCCTGCTGAAAGGCCAGACTTGATGTGTTCCCCAGTCAGGGATCACTGCAGGTTTTACCCAGAAGAACAACCATTAGGATTTACTAACCTAGTGGTTTCACATCGACTTGGATGCTTGATGACAGATTGGATTGGATGATATTGAAGTCTCCAGGAGTCTTCATCTCCGAAACAGAGCAGTGGTACATACCGCTGTCCTTCAGCCCCACCTCGTAGATGATGAGGACATAAACTGTGTTGCTTTGCTTGAATGCCCGCAGCTGCCCCAGCTTGGCTCTCTCCTCATATTCTTCCTTCCAAATCAATACGCCACGGGGGTCAACCCTGGCCACTTCCACACTGTTGAGGAGCCAAAGCACTTGGAATTGCCTGCTGCTGCTCTTCTGGGCTTCCACCATGCAACTTAGCTGCAAGGAATCACCTTCAGAAAGGGAGCTTTCAGCAGCAGTGATGACCACAGAGAGATCTCTGCCTGTAGGCAATCAAAGGAAGGGTCCTGAGTGGCTCTGATCATGCTTCCCTCCTGCCTGGCAGAATCAATGGCCATGCAGAGGTAAATGGGAGGGTATTCTCTATGGAAGCATTTTCTTTGATTAGGAAAGTAATCAGGATGGAAAATTTTGCCCAGAGCCCAGGAAGCACCAGAGCCCCAAGGAGGTAGGTCCCCTCTTCAAAGCAGGTAGCCCCCCAGCAAGAGCTGAACACCCATCAGTCCCTAATTCAGCTCAGGCTGAACCAAGGGCTGCCCTAATCCTGATGAAGCATTAACTTTTGCAGGGGGCTGCCCCATCTTGCTTCCTGGAGCTGTTCTGCTTCAAGAAACAAATATCTTTTAAAGCAGAAAAGGGAACAAAGTGGAGCTTTTAACTCTGTTGTTTGCAGTGGGAGAAGATGTGTGGGTTGGAATACAGGTTGTTCTTCTGAATCTGATGCTGCTGGTCCCATATGCTGCAGACCTCACTGGCTGCTGCAGGATGTGGGCAAGAGATGCTCTCAAAGTTGGGGCAGTTTTATGTTAGTTCCTACAGCAAGCAGAAATGTCAAAGGTTGTTGTAGTGTGGAGAGGGAAGGTAGGAAAGCAAGAGGAGGTGGAGGTCAACTCCTAGCCCCTATCCTGCCCTGATACTGACCAGCAGCAGGTGCCAAGCAAAGAGAGGGAGCACAAAGTCATCTCTTTGGCAGACCCTCTCGGGCAGTCAGCTGCACCTGGTATAAGGATCCTGTCTCTGGGTCCTATATGATTCACCTTCCTCACAGAGTATTCAAAGCTTCTGACACTAACACCCCTTGATTCCTAGCTTTAACCCAGCTGGAGAGCAGCTGCAGGCAGAGACCTGCAGGGTGCTCTGAAACCCTGTGCCATGACCCCACACGGTGGTGGCACAGCCAGAAAACAGTAGGCAGGACTGAGCCCCAACTCCCAAGCCAGGCAGCCTGGTTCGTGCTGCTCCATCAACCTGGTCCACTGTGGTGCCCCCATACCTAACACCACGGGAAAGGCTGCACACTGTAGCTTGGAGGTAAAATAGATCTGGTTACAGCACACCAATTGAAGGGCTTAAATATTTTATTGAAAGCAGAGTAGCCTGTGAACTTAAACACTGGTTGATAAACAGATTGTGAACAGGAATTCCAGCCACTACAGATATGTTTGGCATTCCCAAATATTTGCTGGAGAGTTTATAGAAACCTCTGGAGCAGTTTGCCACAGCCACAGTAGTCGCTAGCTCCCAGCACTGGAGGAAAAACCCTGGCCTTGCAGGTGTGATGTTCTGGAGGGCTTGTACTCCTGCCACCATTCCCCCTGGCAATATCAGCAGCTCTAATACAACCACCACATTATCCTCTTACCATTGTCGCATCCCTCCAACTCACTGGCTACCACAGTGCAAAGAGTAAACTCTGACAAGGTTTCACTATTTCTAAACAAAAGAAATGGGTCGCTTAGTCCTTACTCATTCATTTCTTTGGTTTCCTGTTCTGACTCATCACCCTCCAGCGAGACACCAGTTTTGTCTCACCACCCTGGCTCTGCAGCCTCCTCCATCCACCCAAGGCATGGGGACATGGTACAGCACCTCTCCAGGCACCTTTTCTGTGAGAGGCTCATTCTCATTTTACTGCATGCTATTGCCTGTGTTAAAGGGCTGTCAACTAGACCCAACCTTGCCTTTGAGGTGAAACTTAATGGCAGGAAAGAGATTTTTCCCCCTTTCTCTGGGCACAGCTAACCACAGGCAGCTGGAGGAAGAGTAGGTTAAGGGACTGCAGCCAGGAACGGGCTTGAAGCGTGAGGGAGAGCAGGCAGGGTGCTCAGAGGAGCCACAGCAAACACACAGTGCTGCAACCGTGTCAGGGCAGTGGGGGAAAGAGATTTCCCCACCAGTCCTGAGCAAAGTGATGCACAGCTCACAGATGCCAGGAGCCATGGGAAGCTACTGGGCAGAGGGAACAGGATGTACCAGGCAGGGACAAAGCGGAGGCAAGTTGGCAGCACTGGCAAGGGGTTGTTTTTCAAACTTTCCTATTTTAATTCTTCCTCTATGAAGTAAAAGGTCTGCCTCCTCTTTATAAATACTTAATACTATATTTTCTTAGAGCATAAGCTTGGTGCAGCCATCACAAAGCCTGTCCCACAGTCCCATATATGAACTACTAGGAGGAGACACAGGAATAGTCTAAAAAGCAGCATTGCCTGTTGCCCTGGAGGCCAGCAGACTTGTGACAGCACAGACAGGACAAGCCACCTCCAGATGACACCACAGCCATGCAGCACACATAGCACATCCCCATACCCCTCAGTGCCTGTTACAAAGATGTTGTAGTGTGCATATGACTTACGTATTTTGTTTTTTTGAGGCTGTAAGATCCTCAAGGCAGTCTAGCAATGCGATCTTCCACACACTGGAGCTTAACAATGCCAAGAAGCCAGTGCTGCTCTAACAACTCACATGGGCCATTGCATGCAAGATCACTGCCAGCATCAGAGATTTGACTGCATGAACCTCCAAAGTGAGAAGCACCAACAGCTCCTAAACCAGAGTCTGCCATGGCCCCGAGTTCAGTTCACCCCCCTCAGCATCCAGCACAGGCAGCCAGACCTGCAGCAGAGGCAGGTGAAGGCCATTGAAAGCTGCTTCTGTGGAGCCTTGAAAGCACAAAGGAGTTGGACTCAATGTGTGATTTTGCAAGGGCCTTACCCTGGCTTATGACTGTCAGTGACGTCCTCTCTGTTTGCTTGCGGGAGATGTCCTTCCACGTCTTATCAGGATCCTCAATCCACTCAGCTGCCTCACAGTACAGCTGCCCCTGGTCAGATAGCTCCACTCCCACAATGGAGAGCTTGTATGTGGTGTTCCCAATCTTGTTCAGACGCACATCTCCTGCCAGAAACCTCTGCGTGTAAAAAGGCCCTGGTCTCAAGACAAAATCTTTGGAGAGTGTGAGGACCTCCTTGGTTTGGCGGTCTCCCGATCCCAGAAGATTGTACCAGCCAACAGAGAGATGCGTGTGCTGGGCAGTGGACTTGGACACCTCACAGACGAGCTCCACTGTGTCCCCTTCTGGATGGGCGAGGATCTGGGGCACCATGGAAGCCAAGAGGGTGTCTGCAACCACTGAGCATGGGGTAGAAACAAAGAGCAGCTAGACCTCTTGACCTCAACAAGCAACCTGCCAGCCACTATAAATCCTTGACCAGGCCCTAAGGGACTTGACAATGTAGAATAAGTATCTTTTGTAGGTGACTGGCAAGGCTTCCACTACCCAAGGTGTGAAGAGGTTAAAACCTCAGAAGAGACTAAAGTGAAACTTCTTTGCAGTACCTCTTCATTCAAAACACAGGCAGTATTAAATAGGTGGTGCCAAGGGGATTAACATCCAGCACCTCAAGCGCAGGTTGGTACAACACCATGAAAAAGGAGGAAATGGGTGATTACCAAGTGGATGTACCATACAACTACAAAGACTTGGTGGGAACACAGTAGGGCCTTGTCCTTTGCCTCTCCACCCCATTACCTTCCTTGTCCCCAGGGCTCTGCAGAAGCTGCTATTTCCCTCCATCAGATAGTATCCCACTTGGGTCAAATCCCACACTCTGACCTAAGAGGACACCAAGAGCTACCACGCAGAGCCTGAAAACTCCTGCCCTCCTAAGCACTTAGCTGTGAAATGGTGTGTCTGCATCAGAAGCTGAAGTTAAAGTCAGGCCATGGGACAACAGAGGCTCTTTCTCCCTTCGTCCTGGCTGGGAGGCAACAGCCAGAGCAACCTGCAAGTGGAAATCTAGGCATCCCTACCTTGGTCAACCAGGGGTAGATTACCAATCCCATGGTGGAGAGAGAATGAAAATTTATGTCCACAAGTCCCATTAACCACCTCTTTACTCATCTGCTCCTCTGTCAGAAACCCAGAGATGAGATCTTCTCCCCAGTGCAAAGGTGACAACAGCAGAAACCTGCCTGGCAGGGAGCAGGGCTCTCTTTCAGGACCCACCTGAGAGATTAGTCTTGGCACTGTAGCTCCCAAAGTACCTCTCGTCGGTGTTGGGCGTGTGGCACTCATACTCCCCAGCATCATTGTCCTGCAGGTCGGTGATATGCAGCAGGACGGCGTCTCCCTGCACCCGTTCCACGTAGATCCCCCGGCTGCGCACACGCTGGGTGTAGATGGCGTAAGGAAAGGACGGGTCGACGGTGCTCACGATCTGCACCTCACGCTCAGGAGCTGAAGGCAGGTAGACGGACCACTGGAAGTTCTGCTCTGCTGGGCCCTGGTAGCCGCTCACCTTGCACCACAGTGTGACGTGAGACCCCCTCACACGGTAGAGTGGCCCCTTCTGAACTGTCACCACCCGTTGGCCAGTGCTCAAACCTGCTGGCAAACAATCAGCACATGCAGTGTTTGCAGAAAGGTATGATATCCAAGGGCTCCACACGCAAAACAGCAGTGGGTATGGACGTGCATGGGACCACAATGTAATATGGAAAAGAGTTCCCATGCAGACTCATTCTTTGAAGCGTGAATTCCAAGGGACTTCACACCCCTGGAAATTTTAAGAACAAGTCCTGTAACAACAGACCCCCAAAATTTCATATCTTTGAACACAACAGGTGTCAACACAAGAGCAACCAGAGCATCATAGAGGGCTGTCAAGCCTTGTTCATGGCTGGAAAGCATCTCTCAGCCAGGTGTTCCAAGGAAGCAGCAACCAGGTACATTAAAAGTGCTGAGCACTCAGGACCTGCACAAGCCAGGGGGTAAAGGGAGCCTGTTCCAGAGCTGTCATCTGCCACAGAAGAAGATGCAATGCAGAAGCCAAGGGACACAAGACAGTGGAGGGAACCAGTAGGCAGCACCAGCGTTCCACGGACAGAATCTGGAGAGAGGGCCAGCAACAGCTCCTCTAAAGGCAGGGGAGCACCAGGTGTCAAGAGCTCCCTCTATTTCTGCTTGCAGAGGGTTTGGAGGGTCAATGGCCAGCCATGCCGCTTCCTCTGCTGCAGAGCTCCCAAGGGTGACACTCACTCTGTTCTGATGCCCAGCATGCACAACAAGCAACACATCCACAGGACATGGGCACCAAGTCAAAAACCAGCCATGGAGACCTGGCCAGAGAAGAGAACTTGTGGCAGCACAGCCTAAGAAACACTTAGAAACCTCTTCCCAAGGGAAGGGGGATGAAGTAACCCCCTCCCTACACCTCGTAGCCATGCAGTGGGGCATGCACATCCCCTCACCAAAACCTTGCCCGGGGCTGGGCTATTGCATTAGAGTGAAAAGACAGTGGTGAAAGGAGAACATGCCATCACATCTCTTCCCACAGCCACTGAGCCAGACTAGTGCTGGCCACATCAGGGCTGTCCTGGCCCCAGAGACCCAGCTAGGTGCCCCACTTAGCCACCCACCTGCAAAGGTCCCATCTGCACAGAGAGGGTACTTTACTTCCCCCCGCCTGCCCCAGGCAAGTCCCTATCATAGCGCAGGGCACTCACCTAGGAGGAAGAGGAGGAGGAAGGCAGCTGCTAGGCACCACGTAAGCCCCATGGGAAACTGCTCTACTTGAATCTTCTCCCAGATGGGTGGTGAAAGGCTTTTGGTGGTGACAGCGACAGCCACCCTGCTATTCTGAATGCAGCAGGGAGGAAGCTGTCCGGCAGTGGTGGTTTCCTCTGCTTAGAAACTACAAGGAGATGTCGGGGAGCGTGGTACAAACAGCAAAGCAACACGCCCCTGGGACGTGACAGATGGCACCCCAGCCCCATGCTGCCTGGATAAGGGTGATGCCCAAGGCCCCTCCTGCTGCTGTGTGCTACCAGCTGTGGCTTTGCTGTCCCAGGGTAGCTCACAGGCTAACCCTCTAATTCATGACTCCCGCTAAGTTGCACAGAGTAGCTGGTTTCTTGCTAACAGAGGAAGCAAGGGGCCAGAACCGGGGGAGGATGGGGTCAGATTTCTAGGGTTGAAGCTCCCTCCAGCTATTTATTTTTCACAGCTGCAGACAGCAGCATGACACCTCAGGTACAGGCTGGGCTGGCACAGTTCTTCCCAGGGAGGTTATTCTCTCTCTGTACTCGGCACTGGTGAGACCGCTCCTTGAATACTGTGTTCAGTTCTGGGCCCCTCACCACAAGAAGGATGTTGAGGCTCCGAAGCGAGTCCAGAGAAGAGCGATGAAGATGGTGAAAGGGCTGAAGAACAGGCCTTATGAGGAACAGCTGAGAGAGCTGGGGTTGTTTAGCCTGGAGGAGAGGAGGCTGAGGAGAGACCTTACTGCTCCCTACAACTACCTAAAGGGAGGTTATAGAGAGGAGGGAGCTGGCCTCTTCTCCCAAGTGACAGGGGACAGGACAAAAGGAAATGGCCTCAAGCTCCACCAGGGGAGGTTTAGGCTGGACATCAGGAAAAAAATTTTCATGGAAAGGGTCATTGGGCACTGAAACAGGCTGCCCACGGGGGTAGTTGAGTCACCTTCCCTGGAGGCATTTAAAGGACTAGTGGACAAGGTGCTGAGGGGCGTGGTTTAGTGTTTGATAGGAACGGTTGGACTTGATGATCCAGTGGGTCTTTTCCAACCTGGTGATTCTATGATTCCCAAGGGTGGCCAACAAAGCTCTGCCTCAGGATTCAATGGGACACCCCAAGTGGGTTTGTCTCTCCCGTAGCATTCCTGCAAGCCAATGGGCTACAGAGGCTGGAGGCCTCCATTGTAACATCCAGGCCAGACAGCTTATAAGCTTCAGGAAGATCACCACACTGACAGAAATTGTCTGGGAATGCTCTCCTGTAAGCACATCCCATGGGCAAGCACCCAGACAGAAGGGTTCCAAGACCAGCACCACTCACGAGAGTGGTGAGACCATGGGGAGCTGCACTGGAGGGCTGAGGACAGGAGGGAGCTGGCCCTGGCTCCAGATGCAAGCACTGCAGTTAGCTCAGCTGCCCTGTGGCACCCCACAGTCAGGAATTCCTGGCCTGGGGCAGGCTGCTGCTCCTGCCATCAGGTGTGGGGGACAGGGTGGGAGGCTGACAGGCACACATCCCAGGCAGGAAAAAAAAAAAAAAAACAACCCAGCCTCTTGGGCATGCAGCCAAACACAAGCAAGGTGGCAAACTGGAGACATTCTCTGGAAAGGCTTGATTGGTTGTTGGGGGTTTTTTTTGAGGGAGGGTGGAGTTTGTTTTATTTTGTTTCCAGAAGAGATTAGTGGCACAAAGCATTTACCCCTGAGCAATACCACTCTCGCCTTGATGCCACTGCACTGACTGAATGTCTCAGAGGAGCAGTACTGTTCTGGAGAAGGGTGGTGAAACGCAGGGCTGAAACCTATGTGCTGACTCCACAGAGGAGGTGAGCACATAAGACAGAGGCTGCAAGCAGTGGAGTGCCCCAGCACACCTGTTGGTTAGGAGGACCCATGTCCCATGGCAGTAGGACACAGCCATGCACCCTACCCACAACTGTGTGTCATGTTTTCATTCTCTGCTGCAGGACCAAACTCCCCTATCTCAGAAACAACGGATGAAGTGATTTACTTTTCAAGAGGAATTCATTGCCAGCAGTGCCCCAGTGATGATCCTGCTGAAAATAAGCCAATTTACTTACCACTGCAGAGGGTAGAAAAAGCATCTCTGCTACAGCAACAGTAAATGGAAAGGAAACTTGGAGCTCAACCTCAGTGAGCTTCCGGCAGTCATTGTGCAGATAAGCATACACATGGGGACAGTTTAACTCCAAACTTGCAACTCTAATGATGCATGAGTCCCTGTTTACATTTGGAATAGAGAAACCGGGGAGAACAGGATTGCCGGGCCTGGCCCTATCACTGGCACTGATGATGCTCTGTGGGCAAAACCAACACCTCCCTCTTCCCAGGACTGCGCAGTCTAAAGCTCCCTCTCTTCCTCCCTGGGAAATCAATGTAAACAAACCACTGAAGGGAGGGAAAAGAAAGATGATCAGAGAAGGCTTTACACTGACAGTATCACTATTAGAAACAACATCACTGAAGCTAGATCCATGGGGAGAAAGATCCTCTTACTCTGTTTTCCTGGAGATAACACCAGATTGGATGTATAGAGGGTCCTTGGCCATACCTACAAGGAGCAGAGGATTTACTTCCTCCAAGCCAGGTGGTGCATGTGTCCATACACCTCTCCTGGGAAATGGAGGTGCTGCACCAGGGCCTTGGGGATTAAACACGAATGACCTCTAGCCCTTGGCATAGCCTGGCTACCACCAGCACCTGAGCAGCAGGACCACCTCTCGAGACACCTCAGCAGCATGCCACCATCTCCCACTACAAAGCACAAGGCTGGAGATCAGACTTTGGCCTTCACACAGGCTATGACCATCTCTGATTGCATGCCCCTGTAGCCATTCTGCTTCCTCCTGCCTCCCCGGATCCCTTTACAAACACCCTTTTTGGATGCTGCTTAGTCACTTTGGGCCAAAACTTTCCAGGAAAAGTACTACGAAAAAAGCACAGCAGGAACTGGCAACATCCATAGTGACTTGGAAACCTGCTGACCAGACACTCCCCTTGCACACTACAAGGAGCCTAAGGATGGATGGGGAAAAGGCAACATGGGATCCTACAGCAGGGTAGAAATGCTACAGAAGAAGCTGTTGAGGATGAAAGAAGCAACCCTACAGTCAGTGTTGGTTTTGAGGGGGAACATACTGCTAAGACTCAAAAGTAACTAGGCAAGCACACTGGAGAGGTTACAGCCCAGATCTCCTGTCTGGCTTTATAACCCCCACGAGATCCCTCACTGTATTTGTGGTTTCTTGTGCTGCAGCCATTACGTTCTTTGCTGGCTTCCACCCACTGCTGCAGAGGGCACAGCCTACCTCACTTTCTGAAAAGTAGCAGCGAACCCCACCTTCCAAAGGAAACCTGACCTGAAACTATGTCTTGGGCAAACTTGGCTTTGCACAGGAAGAGTTTTCAGCTACTGAAAACCACGCTTGCTCTGGGAGAAAAGAGCTTCAGCTTTTCAAAGTGGGGTTTCCCCCACTTTGAAACAGCTTTTGGCATTGTTGTGCAACATCCCAGGTGAAAGCAAACTGCTTTGGGAGAAGCAAACTCTGGGGTCTCAGCAACATCCTGCCCTCTCCATTTCTACTTACATCAACAAGCAGCCTGGTGCTCCCTGAGCACCAAAGCACAGGTAGTAAAGGAGCTAGAGATTAATTTGAAGCAGCAAGGTCCCAGTAGAGAGGCTGATGGGGGCAAAGATAACACAGCCCTCTCCTTGAATGACCTTCCCTGGAGCAGCAGGCATGGGAACTCTGCTCCCTAAAGGTTTTTTGGGGGGGGAAAGGCATATGGTGCTTTCTTGGCTGAAACCACCTTGGTACATTGCAAAGGGTAGCTGCAGAGAGCTTCCTGCGTTTCAGGCTGCTCTTGTGATCAACCAGGGAGAGGGAATACAGCCCAAGGGTGCAGGCTATGAGAAAACTCTCTAAAAATGCCTCCTCTGCCTTTGCTTCACAGACCTCAGGAGACACGTCCGCTGCCCAGAAATGACATTGCCATATCCCCACAGTGACCAAGGAGGGGCAGGATGAGGATGGAGGGAGGGATTGAGGTTGCAGCCTTGAAAGCAAGAAGCTGGCGCCAGGCAGAGTGGGGGACACAGGGAAGAGTGCAGCATTAGCTGGGATAATCTGGCAGTCTTGGGGGATGCACCAGAAGCCTACAGATAATCAGGAAAGCTGGCGCAACAGACTTTGAAGTCTGCCATCAGGTTTTCTCAGCCGGCTCAGACATCAAAGGCAGCTGGTTACTTCTCCCAATTACAGAGCAGGAGCTGACCGGCTGCCTGGCTTCCCCAAGGCCATCCAGCTCAGCCGCAATCCCTCGGGCACGCACTCGTGGGCAGAAACATCCTCAAAGAGCACAAATGCTTGTACTCCAGCTCCTACTGGAGCCAGGCTCACTTTGCTGGGAGCTTGCTTCACAGCTATGTGAACTTCCACCTTGGGCTGCTGGAGCTAAGCAAGATCTGGGTGGATAAAGATCTCCCTGCTGACGTGCTGCTGAACCAAACCACTTGCCAGTCCCATGGAGACCAGACAGCCACAAAACCAGGAGGAAGTCTAGAGAAGGTGACAATAGTAGTGATCTTTTCTCATGGTGGTGGGAAGGACTGCTTCTGTTGCCCAAATCCTGTGTGTCCTGAGCCCTGATAGGACATGACTTCAAGGACAGTCTTCATGAGCAAAGCCCACAGCAGCCCAGAAAATCTGTTCCAATTGTTTTGTGCAAAAAAACATAGTACAATTGGTTCAAGAACGGAAAGAAATTTTTTTAAAAAGGCAATTGAAATCTAAGAGTAGAACAAGCTGAGAAGCAGACAAACACCAGTCCTGTGCAACTGCAGTTCTTTAGGACTCTAGCTGGTCTCAGTAGGTGTGAGCAAAAAGGGCTGGCCTAGGAGGAGAATGCCCACAGCTCTTTTTGGGTCAGCTAATGTTTTTGTTCACATTTCCACTATCATTTCTACTGCGAGAAGCCAAACAAACAAAACTGGCCAGGGCACTGCTGAGACACCAAAGTCCTTCAGGAAAGTGGGATAGGTTCATGCTTTGCTGCCACAGGCGAACATGCTTGCTCTGAATCTGCTCTGCCAGCAGGACATAAACAGAGGTTGAACCACATGCCTCATTATCCTAATAAAATGCTTTTTAGCCCCACTCTACCACCCCTTATTATATTTTTTAAATCTTTTACCCACACAAAAGAGCTGAAAAACCTTACTCCTCTATAGCCATAGCTCCATCAGTCTTTGTAGTTTGGGTCAACAGTGCATAAATCTCCTAGGCTTCTCACATTTGCTACAGAAAGCTCAGGGACAGCACAACATGCTGCTGGGGATCAGGAGGAATGCTGCACCAGGGGAGATAATTCATCTCCTCCCTGTCAGCTCCTTGCAGTACCATGGTGAAGAGGAATCGTCAGCAGCTGTCCTTTCCTGCACCACACCAGGCTACTCTGGCTGTAGCCTTTGGCTCCAAGGTGGCATAGCCTGCTCTCTATAACTCTCAGCAATCCCCCACTGCAGCACATGCACTGATTCCCAATGGACAGACGCAGTGAGGGCAGAGAAGGGGAAGAGAGGAGGGAGGATAAGAGAGGGAAAGAGGGAGAGCAGTCACAGTGGGCTGCCATTCAGTAGAAACTTTGGTTGGGGAATACAGAACAGTATTACGTGTTTGGAGAGAAGCTAGGTTTTAATATTAAGCTGCTTATTTAGGTCTCTAAGTTATGGAGATGCTGCACTTCAAAACTAATTAGATTGACAGAGCTTGGATTCGATTACAGGATTTCCAGAAGCAAGAGGGTTTAAAAAAAAAACCCTAAAATTAAATAGCTGCCCTGGAAATGTTAGCAAGGGAATTAAACAGCAATTGCTGCAGCCAATTGTTAAATACATCTAAGCTGGAAAAAATGACAACTCCAGCTGCCAAAACCCACTATATCAGTGGATGTGGTGGGGAGGTGCTCTCCTAATAGGCCTGAGTGGAAGATGCATAAAATGCGTGTTTTCCAGTCCTAGAAGTAGGCAGAGGGTCTCCAAGGCCCTTTAGGAGGCACATGCCTCCCTCCTATGGCAGCATGTGAATCTGAAAGCACATAAATTTTTCCCTGCCCTGAACCTACTACAGTGAGCAGAGCATCCAGGAACTGTAGGTAGGCAACTGCAGGGCTGGTGCTGAAGAGGGAGAATCCATAGGTCCCACAGAGCAACACAAGGGCTACCCAGGGAATCTCTGCTTCCAACACAGACAGAAAGCCCAGTCCTTACCATCCAGGACAGTAAAGTGCTGCCTGCACCAGAGAAGTGTGACCAGCCCACCACTGCTACAACGTGGGAATGATACACAGCTAGGCTCTGGAAGTAATAAAGCAAGGCAGCAATGGCAGAACTACACTTACAGCTCAGTTAGTATCAAAAGCCACTGCTCATCTACCCAAAACTACTCTCCTCTATTCTTGTCCACTCCTCCGAGATCACAAGAAAAGCAGTAGTTTCACAAGGTCCAATAAGTCCTTTTTAAAATCCCAGAACTGTCAGCTTCAGTTCCTCTCAAAGCTCTGAGGGATCGTTCATGTGCACATATGAATCTTCTCTTCAAGTACATATACCCCACAGTGCCCAAAGAAATTCAGCTTGGGGCCCGAGAGTTTGCCAGAGGGATCTCGTCTCAAAATCTAGTATTAATATGCTGTCTAGTGGTCGGGATGTGTTCAGCTACCAGACAGCTGTTCCTGGCCTTGCAGTAGGTGCTCTGTTCCTACATACTGCCTTTTCATCTTTCTCAGGTTAGGGTAAAGCACTCTGGACAACACCACCACATGTTGCCCTCATTGCTGCACAAGCTTCCCAAGAGCAGAACACAATGTAGGCAATACTGATGTTGTTGCTGCTGGTATCTTCCATTTGCACGAAAGGAGGATGTTTTGGCTATAGTCACAGAAAAACTAAAATATATTTATGCTAAACCAAACAAATTTCCTTCAAACAAAAGGCAGGACCTGCAGTGAACTCCAAGAAAAGCCTGTGGGGTATACTGTTCTGATTAAATGGAGATGTCAGGAAGAGTTGCAAATGTACATAACCAGATCTCACTTCTTGGTGCTCAGATTGTCAGTCTCAGTGTGAAAGCAACCCACCTCCTTCAGTGTTGCCACTGACGGGCTTGATAAAGTATGTGCCCAGTACTGCAACACAGCAGCAATTATCTTGCTTTTGCCTGACACCTTCCACCTAAAAAAAGCCTGCAGCACCTCTGCTACTCCCAGAGACTTAGAGAACCTCTCTCACCACTGAAACATAGGCCTTAGTCAAGCTGAGAAGAGGTGACACTGAGATGACGTGCTGCTGCCACCACTGGCACAAGGTAGGGGAAGCCTTAAACACAACAACCCCGTGCCCAAAAGTCCCAAGACTCATCTTGTTAACACTATATACAATCAGGCTGAGGAAGGGGAATTTAATCAACAATAACTTAAAAATCATCTTTCTGGATGAATGCAGGGGACTATGCAAGGCAGAAGAAAGAGTGAAAGAAAAAGATAACGGCACCTCAGCACGTACATGAAAGGCTACAGGGAAAGTCATCAGCTTTAAAAGGACCTTAACATCTTATTTCTAAAGAAAATGTATACTTCTGCCAGGTTGGGTACTCAAAACTCAGCTTCTGAAGGGGCTGTCTCTGAAACATCAGAGGTGGACACTTCTGAGCTAGGAGAAGAGGCAATGCCTGTCAGTCCACAGTGGTGGGGGGAAGAGAGTAGGCAGTGACAGAAAACAGCTGGTAAAGTCTGTTCCTGTGGAAGAAGGCCAAACAGCTGATAAGGTAGAGAGGCATATTATCCTTTTCATAGCCAGAAGACTCATCTTATAGAAATGATTTCGCTCTAAATATTTCAAGAAGCCTGGTCACTTACTATTGGTATAGCTACTAGAAGAGACTGGACACTGTGGATGAGACACTAGGAACCTCAGAATGAGGCTTGGTTGACTCCAGTAGTCACACAGCAGAAAAAAATTGCATAGCTGAAGACTAGGAGCCTGCACAAGAATAAAAAACACTAATTAGAGTGGATTGGACCCATCCTAGTAACTGTCATACAAGGACTATTCTTATACAAAGGCAGACATATTATACAAGTGACAAAATCGAGATTAAAATCCATCCTGAAATGGTTTTCACAAAAAAACATAAGATATGTGAGAATGGCTGTCACAGATCTTTAAGAGCACCATGTCTCTTGGTTGAACAATGGGTTACAGGTTTCTGCCGTGGCTGCCTCCGTCCTTCCCCAGCCCATCACTAGAGGGAGCTACCGTTACCACCTCTCTCAGCTCCTACTTGCCTGACCAATACATTTATCTTGCCTAATTCTAATGTCTTAGGTGAGCTGTGCTTTCCTTTACAGCTAATGGTAAGAAATGGGTACTTTCAGGTTTGTATTCCAAAATGTATGTCTCAAGTAGGTCAGGGAGGTGGTTGATTCACCTTCCCTGGAGGTGTTTAAGGCATGGGTGGATGAGGTCTTGAGGGACTTGGTTTAGTGTTAGGTAGGAATGGCTGGACTAGAAGATCCGATGGGTCCCTCCCAACCTGGTTGTTCTGTGATTCTGAGATAAATTGCATTCTTTAAGTATCTGTTTCTCAAGACCAGGGCGGTCAGCCTGGGTGTTGAAGATGAATCCCGTCATCATTATACTGAAAAATTGCTTTGTTTCATACTGGGTAGTGTTCAGCACAGTGGTCACTTGACTGGAACTCACAGATACCTAGCAGCATTTACGTTATGATAGCAACCAGCCACTCAGGAGAAAGAAGGCAAAGACCACTTCATTAAAAAGAAAATCTGACCCTTCTGCTTTGGCAAAGGGAACCTGAGTCATTTCCCCATCAGAGGGGCTAAGTTTCTGCGCATATTGTCTGGAGTCATCATGAGTAAAATGATACATCATTTACGTGCATGTGTATGTGGTGCCAACCGTGCAGATGATCTGTAGTGGGCATTGGGCTGGAGTTCTGCAGCTTGAGCTCTCAATACATGATTCAAGGATATACCACATCACCACACCCCTGCTCTTATCCAAGGAGTTGAGCACAAGGGCATGGTCCTTTAGAGATACAGAGAGACAAAGACAAGATGCTTCTGAAAGGAAGAACATGAAATGAAAGAGGGGTGGCAGAGGGAACAAAGAGTGGAGGAAACGAGCAAACAAGGTTGGGGACAGAAGGAAAGATGGACCTGAACATCAAAGGGGAGGCTAGTACTACCTTATTTGCATTCAGAACCTGCATTGGAATGTAGCCACATATAGCTTTCATCAAACAGATACTAAGCAGCATGGATATCTTCCCTGTTTACCATAGCCCTAACATCTCAGCATAGCTACACCATGCCCAGGGCCTTTGTGGAGTTCAAGTCAGCATAGAAGCAATCATTGAGACTCCTTGCAGGCTGTTGAACATACCAAATCATTGGTAGGATCATACAAACAAGAAACCAGAGGGTATCAGCCCACTGAAGTTGCCAGAAAGAAACAAAACTTCATGTCCATCTACCTGCAGCTTCATTATTTGCTTTCGAAGCCAGCAGAGGTGCATGCAGACTAAGTCTGCAGTCTCGTCTAAAGCCCAATACATGCTGGAGTTTATAAAATTCCACATGAACAAAGTATGATTTCACTATGTCTGCTTTGGAAAGTCCTGCCTTTCAACCCCATTGGCAGGGGTGGAAGCAGACATGTACTTACACTTCTGGCACCTTGTGGAATGCAACTTGGCTGCCAGTGAGAAAATATCTTGTGTTTGTGGCAGCTCTTCTCAGGGACCTGGAAACCCACAGAAACTGGCTTCTTCAATAAACCAGGCATCCCCCTGGAGCTCTCACTATCAATCATTTGCTGGCTACAGTCTAATGCTGTTTTCCTCAGTAGCAGATCCCTGGCAAGAAGCTGTCTGATAGAAGGCTACATACTATATTTAAGGTGTACGAACATTACCTTACACAGGAAATCAGCATTGGCATTTTCTTCAGTTAACACATCCTGCAGCTTTGATCAGTTGCTAAAAGGCTCTTTCTTGAAACGCCATCTGTCCTGATACCTGTTGTGTCAGCCCCCTGCAATCACAGACATGTAGAAAATCCCACTGAAAAAGCAAAAGCCATACATTTCTTTGGAAGATTTTAATGACCAGACTTCATCTTCATACAACAAAAAACAAGCAGGTCTTCTCATGCATCCTACTTGACACTAGCCAGCTTCAGCTCAGTAGAGGCTTTAGGACTGCTCCTGAACCCAGGAGAGCAGCTAGCCAGAGCCAATACAGCACAACCAGGGTCTGCCGTAGAACATAGACAGCCAAGTGCATTGTCTGAGCCTGGTGTGGTAGAAACATTTAAATTCTCAGGCTCTGGCACAAAAGTGCTTTTCAGGCTGCCTCTATGACAGTAGGCAGCTAGATCCCTCTACAGACAAGTAGCTGAGCTAAAATCATGGCAGATACAAGGTGATGCTGGAGATTTGGTCACTCCCATCATTCACTGCATTTCTTCTGCACATTCTTCTTCATCTCCAGACTTCAGTTTTTGGCTTTCTTCCTTATGATTAAATCCTAGCATACTTAAAAGAACATTATTAAGATCCAGGTCATTACAGGGGATGGGGGAGGCAAGAGGATTTTGTAAAGCTAATCCAGGCCTACCAGTAAGCTGTAACCTGCACAGCTAGAAGTCAACAACTGCTGTCTCACAAGCATGCCACTCATGGACACGTATGTGTTAAACACCTGCCAAAGGCTCTGCTGAGGGATCAGAGACCATTTATGACATTCCTCTATCTCAGTTGATGGCCCCTGTAACCCTTTAAGAACTTACAGCTTGGTGTCATCTCCCAGCCTCATGTAAGCACACTCTACAGAGAGCCTCTTTCCAAGCCAACTGTGACACCATCTGGAAAGAAGACAAAGGTATACACTTTGCTGCCAACTGGCCTGCACAGCAGCCATCTCAGACAGAGAATGTTTCAGTCTGAACACAAACTCACCTTGTCAAAGCCTGTCTTGGCCCCCCAAAACCATTTCTGCCTCAAGCAACTTCTTGTTGAAAAGCAAGTCATCTTGCTGTATTATCATGGTGCCCTTACCTTACTGAGGGTGGGAATCACAAATTCAGCCATTGGTAAGGGAAGGAGGAAGTTTACTTCTAACACTACTGATTTTCCTCCCGGTGTCTGAGAAATGAGAAGCTTCAGGAAGGGTTAAAGGAAGACTCAACATCTAATGCCTAGGTTTTACAGCAGATATTAAACACAAACTCTTAACTGTGACTTCTGGCTCTGGGTAATCAAAAGGATAATTCCCCAAAACCAGGTTGACTTACAGTGGGGCAGAAATAGGATAGACTCAGAAAGCAATTATGTTCCCTAATTTATCACACACATGTACGCAAATATTTAAAACTTTCTGTAAAATAGGGCTCATGCTTATTTTACAGGGTAAACAGTGCTGGAAACAGGAAGGTAAGGTTTACATTTGATACCCTTGCCTCAACAACAGTGTCTGCATCCATGCAAGGTAAAAGGAAAGAACTGCCCATAGCTCAGATATCCAGACCCACAGCACAGACATAATGAAAAAGGCTTGCTCTTTATTTTAAACATAAAAAGAAACATTTTACACAGCGTTGTTAGAACTATTTGGTACCTGCATTCCAGAACTGTGCCAAACATTTTCATTATAACTTTGAAATTAAAACAAAAGAAAGAAAATATCTTGCCCTTCTGCTACATGATGTTCAAGCTTGTCCTGGATCAAAATTCCAAGTGCCTGGAGAAATTTACCAGCTTAACCAGAAGAATTTGCAATGCAAACGGAGAAAGATCAACGTGAGCCCTTAGGATACTTTGACAATACCACAGTTGCAGTAGGGAGGGTATAGATGCTTGCACTGCATCTTAGGGGGGTGGCTCCTGATACTTGGAAGGTTTAATACACAACCAGATGCACACACACCTTCACTCACACAGGAAATAATAATAATAATAATTAAAAAAAACCATGGAAAGTGACCTAGAATTTTTTTTTTTTTTTTTAGAGATAAGATTCCCACCGTATTTCAAAAAAAGGGGATAATACAAAATTGGCACAAGTAGAAGGAAACCCAGGGGGGTAAGTCTAGCCCCTCAGCCTCTAGCCTTCCAATTACAGCTAACACAAGGAAGAAAGGGATGCAGCATAGCCTTCCAAGGGACTGGCAGCAGTATGAGCTAGTGGCAAACTTGCTTCACTCGGAATGACAAAGATGTTTTTCTATGGGCAATGAAGGAAGGTCAGCATTAGCTAAGGACATGGGGACCTTTCACTAGAGGAGCAGGGAGCTCCAACCAAAATAACCCTGAGTTTTTTCCAGCAGGGAGAATGTGCTGTGTTGTGTGCTTGGG
Source organism: Coccyzus lansbergi (assembly GCA_033558105.1). NCBI lineage: Eukaryota > Metazoa > Chordata > Aves > Cuculiformes > Coccyzidae > Coccyzus > Coccyzus lansbergi. The sequence continues at coordinate 5,443,571 of JAUMJK010000156.1, forward strand.
AAGAGCTGGTGGTTCCCTGCTCATTCATTCCCTAATTATTGCATTACAGCCACGATCCCCTCTCCCAAAAACTTAAACAAGAGTACATCAACAAGGAGTTGGTCTGCAAGGACAGAAAGTGACTAATGCTGTGCTTCAAACTTCACCACCACTAACCACCCCTCCCAAGATTCCCCAAGTGTCACAGACCTTCTGTGAAGAAAGAAAGCAAACTTCAATGCAGGAAAGAAGCTTCTAGATCAGTGTGGGAAGGACAGTCAGCATCCAAAACACCATTATGGTGTTTCACAAGATTCAAGGAAAAAGCAAGATTTCACTATAGGAGACAGACAGGAGAGGAAGAAATTCTTGCTATCAAAGTATCTGAGTAAATTCTTCCCTCAACTCCCTTCCTTTGGAAAACATTGCTACAGATTTCTGGGCTTTCACAGCTGAAGATAGAGACTGCTTCTGCCCTGCTCCTTAGCAGAAGCAGCTGTGCCTGCTGTCTGCACCACAGGCCTTTTCAGAGCTCTTCCAGGAAGGAAAACACCAGGTCAGAAAGAAAGGTTGCTATGAATGTTCAGGCCAAAGTTTTCCAGAGGTTTATACGTTTTTGGATGTCCCAGTTTTGGAAAACTACATGAAATGTATTAAAAAGACAAATATGTTACAAGCCTGAACTCTGCAAATCAAGTCCATTTTGAAGACGTTTCACGCTCAGCTTCCAAAAAATCATTGGACACCTCTATGCGCACACATGTATACATATGTGACTACATGCATGTTTCACATGCCAGAAGCAGAACAGCTTTCTAGAAAAAGCCCTCACATCAGCCTCAGAACATAAGTCACAATGCAAGACAGGAAGGAAAAAAAAACCCCAAAACAAACCACAAAGACAACTTACTGAAAAAAACACCACCACCCCACCTTGCAATAGTTACAGGGCTGAGTATAAGGTTCCATGAACACTGATGCAAAATGAAGCCTTCATAGCACGGACACTAGATGCGTAGCTCTCCTGGAATGTGCAGTGGGATGAGTGAAGAAGATCATCTAGTACATAACTAATGTCTAGATTGGCAACAGCACACCACAGCCACTACCTTCCACAGATGAAAGCATCTTTTCTTTTATCTTAAAAAAAAAAAAAGAAACAGAAAGGATTAAGCCCTGGCCTCAACTCTATATTTCTCACCCTTCTTGATGCAAGCCAGATCCTAGCTGTAACATCAGATTGCAGTACAGTCCTGCTTCCTTGTTTGTTTATACACAGTATCTTTATATTCTGAATTTATTGCTTAAAATACTAGCTGTGCCAGGAAGACAGAACTGCCTGGAAAGGAGCTGGTTAGGGTACATGGAAGACCAAAGCAGGACTTCTATACTATAGCACCTACGAAAAGGTCTCAAACCTATGGGGAAATCCCTGCTGCAGACCCATCCACACAACAAATGGTTGGGAAGCTGAAGGATTCTGGCTGCCCTCTTGGGCTTGCTCCTATTCCTACCCTGAGCTTCACTTCAGCTACTGCAGATCTCTGAATCTGCTCATAGGTTCAAGGGTTACCACAGAGTGACTGGCAGAAGCAGCAACAGAGTCTGGCCTGTGCATTTGGTAATATATAGTTTACAAGTCTTCTATAAACACCATCAGATGGCCAACTATAGACAAAGATCCACCTCATTTTTATTTTTTTTTTGTAAGTCACACCACCACTAGTGGGGCAAGGTCTCCTGTCTCTCCACTGAAGCCAGCAGAAGGCTCGGTCTTGTCCCTAGACACGTGCCCCCCTGCTACAAGCAGAACAGGGTCTGAGGCACAAAGTGAGCAGCTGTAGTGGGGAGAAAAGAAGGCAGAATGGCAGGGTAGAAGGTGGCTGTAAGCTGATATCCAACAAATGCTTGTCTGAGGATTGACTCTTCAGGGTTGTCAAGTTTGTCCCTATTCACCCCAGCTAAGAGCTCTGAGCATGAAAACAAAATAAAAGAAGTTTTTTAATAGTATCTCAAAGAACTTCAGGCAAGTTATGGTTTGGGGTTAACAGAAAACCCTTTGAAAGCCAGGAAAGAGAAGGCATGTCGATAACCATGTACCAATTCTTTGCTGGAACAGCCTTATGAGGCACCAGCAGAGGAACCTTCTTCAGCCTTCAACCCAACACAGAGAAGTCTGAGATACTGAGGCAGACAGAGAAAGGAAACTGTAGGGTATGATGGAGATAAAGGGGAAAAGTAGATCGGTTAATACAATTAAAGTCTAACACTTCTACCAGCCCCTTTCCCATCCATCGCCCTGACCATTATGCTTTCATACAGAGATATCTTTTCAAAACCACAGTGGAGGGGAAAACACCAAACTAAAAACCTTAAGTGAATTTTGTCACAGGGCCCTGCAAAAGGCTCAACAGTTTGCACATTAAAAGGGCATAATCCCTATCCAGAAAGTGCTGCTGGAAAAAACTCCAAGTTGCTAAATATGGCCCGAATGCTCTCAGGACATGATGTGTCACAAGGAGAAGCTTGAGGTCCAGGCTGAAATCGGAGAGGAAATACACCGACTTGTCTGGGCCTGTGAGCGAGTGTCTCAGCACAGTCCAAGAGCCCTGTGAGTCTCTTCCAAAATTCAAGTGTGTCTGGCTCCCATGCTCAGTCCATTTCCATCGACATTAGCCGGCGACGCTCTCTTCTTGTCTCCTGCACTTCCTTCTTGCAGCACCAACGGGAGCTGCAGTAGCCAATGAGGCAGGATAAGAGTCCAATGACAGTGGCCAGACCAAAGCCGATCAATAGGGGATACTTGAAAGCATTCAGAACTGAAAGAGGAAGGCAAAGTCATTAGATATCACTGAGAAATTCAGAGATTCCTTTTATTTGTTCTTGCCTAAAAAAAGAAGAAAATTTCACATTATTCAGTTATGGGCAGATTAATTATTTCAGAAGGAAATTACGCTGATTTTCTTTCTTGATTTGTCTTTTGAGGTTTGGAAAATTGGTTTCTTACTGAACTCCCTTACCTCCTCACCCTACTTCTGCCTTCATCATTTCAAAGCCTCGGGGAGGCTAGATAGACTAGAGGAACCTTGGAATAAGATAGCAAAGTAGAGCTAGTTCCAAGAGGTATCCTGTTCCTCTACACAAATGAAAGCCTTGCAAAGTTTCCCCATTAGAAGCAGTCTGTGGCCGTATTCTTTGCAATGTTTCCAAAATGTAAGAAGTGGACTCCTTTATGCTTTATTTGATTAAAGCTACTTGTACAGTATACGCAATGCCATTCATTAATTCTATCAAACTCCAAAATTGGTACCTAAACAAGAAATTTGATTTGTAGGCACCTACCATTCAGTTAAAAGGCAGAGTCAAGAACTGTAAGGAGTTTGGAAAATACAGTTATAATAGTTATCGGCACAGCAGGGAGAACAAAACCTTCTGATTCCTTTCAAGTTCACTTTGAAGTTCAGCTTCCCAATATGACCTTTCCAGGAAATATTGAGAAGAAAGCAACTAGCTCAAAACCACTTGTGTATTAATTTTCCTTCTTAGCTACATGCTGAATGAAGCTTCTAGTACGCAGCTTGCTTCTCAAAATCTAGCAACTCTTGCAATTCAGATTGGAAAGCAAACAAGACACAAAGTGCAGGGAGCTGCCGGTCTTGTGGTTAGGGGAGGGAGGATGTAGTCAGGGCTCAGACTTTGTTCTCAGCATTGATATTAAACATAATGCAACTCTGCTTCAGCACAGGACTTCCTATCTACAAACCAAGGCTTCCTCCTACAGGTAGCAGAAGGGTTAACACTTGGAGAGAAGTTATGCCTTATGCCTTGACTGAAAGATGCCCCAGGTACGCAAAACATGACCAAGTGATGATCAGGAAAGAGAACACTCCAGTCTGATGAGCAAGCCTACCTAGTCTACAGAGCGTGGAACCAGAAGTTGCAAAACAACAGGCAAAGTCTAATGAGATTATCACAGGCACCTTTGAAAACAGCCGTGGGGAGTATTTGTCACAGAAAGACATAACAAAGAGTCACATTGCATACGTTGCAATCTCTTACCATCCATTTTCACAGAGAGAAAAATGGGTTTGGTTTTGATGTCAGGTTCCCGCTGCCATACACCAGTGGCAGACCGCACCCACGGGGTCACCACACAGTAGTGATTTCCAAAGTCGTGGTCCTCACAACCATGCACACGGAGTCGGAATTCCAGTGGGCTGATTCTCTCCAGACTGAGATCACTGCTCCCATTTCTCCTGCTCTGGGTCACAATCCCTCTCCGGTCCACCGAGGCCAGCAAGACAGGTTCTCTGTCCAATGCAAAGGAGCGCACAGCAAACCAGGAGACATCAAAGGACATATCATCTGCATTTGTGGACAAAGAATAATTTGGATGTGTTGGTAAGATCCGAGAAGTATTCATACTCCCACTCTTCAGCAGAAAGGTTAACCTGCAAGCAGCATAGCCAACATCGGTCTGACAGCAGAAGGAAAAAACCAACAAAACCAAAAAGAGTGCCCTGAACATGTCCTTTCTAGAAGGATTTGAGCGGTGAACTGTAATGAAATGCACTGGCAGGAAGAACGTAACTGTACAGAAATGGTGACTTAATGGTGACAGATTTTTTTTTTTTTTTTTGTTCTCCTGCCTGCCATCCTAGCATTTATAGTTTATCTCTGATGTAAGTTTTCACCAAGCAAGCCTAGTCTGATACCAAGTTCTATATCTACACTGAAGCTAAAATGAAAAGGGGTTAGAAGTTCTAGGCATTTGTCAGAAGACAGTGATTTGCAATCGCTATCTTCATGCTGGGCCAACACAATTACACAGTTGGAAGGCTCTTTCCAGAAGGCCCCTTCCTTACATTTAAGTCTGCCTAAACAAATACAGAAATTCTACACTTAACAAAAAATAACGACAAAACTACAAAACATTTAGGAGCAATGCCTGACTACAATGCTTCTATATATTTTTTTTTCCAGAGTTGTGGGTTACTGTCATGCCTTGCTGGCCATCACGCCCTGTACAAGTTTTACCACCCAAGGAGATGAGTCTATAAAATGCATTTGGAACACCTTCCACATTTAACACAGCTGACAGGTAGTCAGAGTTCATCAGCACATCTAGTACTTTCTACTTTCACGCAAGATCCTATTGATCCCATTAGCAGATCTCAGTCTAACCATATTAGGCTGATGTAGTTGAGTAACTACTTTAAAAATCATTGCTATTCTTTGCTAATGTGAGCCCAGCAACATATGTCAGAGTCTGAAACCTGGCATGACCTAAAGCCTGGACAGGAAAGGTTGCTCACTTCTGTTATCAACAGATCGGTCTTCCCTCCTGGCATACTAGTAAAATGATGGGCCCAAAGTGGAAACAGAGGTTACTTTTTCGGCCCTCAATTTTGGGTACTGATAGCATGTGTACACAGGAATTAACCTTCTCACATCTAAGACAGTTCCTGTAATATGTCAAACCTCCATTTGCTAGTATTGAGATCTCTGAAAAATACAGTATTAGCAATCTGAAATTTAAAACTGATTTTTCATCTAATTGAGTTTGCTGTTCTCTAAACTTCCACTATTACTGTACTCACATTCTTTGCAGATACAAGTGAAGATAATTTTAAAGCCTCTGTCAGGCAAGTTAACATTTCACAAAGGAAGGGAAACTTAATATTTTAAAGTGAAGTGAAGAGAAAGGACATCCAGCCTTCTGCCGCTTGTAGAAGAGCATCATCTGGATGGATGTAACATTCCTCCTTATTGCAGACAAAACCCACCCACTGTTTTACCCCATTAGGGTAAAATTAGCTCCCCTGTGAAGCCCACTAGTTTTAGAAACGTCTTCAAAAACAACATTAAAAGATGAAAAAGCAGATGAAAGATGCTAGCTGGCTAAACTGTTTTGAGATATCAGTCAGCTTCCTGCCCTGCCTGCCACTGCCAGCTGCTCCAGGTGACAGCACAGAACCTCAAGAGAGCACCTTGCCTGTTTCGCAACCCTACATCAGAGGTAGATTTCCCAGTCCTGCATGGAGGTTAAACATAGGTTGTATGGACCAGCAGCCCTCACAACAAGTGCTCTTCACTAGTATGCTACAAGTACTACTGCTAGTTACTTGGTGCAGCACTCGGGCAACCTCCCTTGAAAGCCATGTTAATAAAAATTACCATAAGCACACGTTCAGTTAACAGGACCAAACTTTAACCTCTGCTTTGTGTACTCATCCAGCTGTAGGAAACAGGGCCTCTTCTGGAGAGAGTTCTGGTTCTATAAACTATTCTTTGCCTCTGCTGTGTGTTTATGCCAAATATGGTGATAACACTGGTTTACAGGCAGTCACGTTGGGAATGACCAATTCCTTCCAAAGATCATCAAAACTACCATCAGCTGGTGTTTCCAGGTACCATAAAAGCATATGGACACCTTCCAGGTTAAGTCCAACTAATGTTGAACACATCACTGCACTTGCTAAAAAAGGTTTAGCCTTCAGATTCCCAGGCAACTTGCTACCTTTGAAGAATTTCTTCTTTTCAGTTTCAGTTAATTTGAGGTTCCTTTCCTTCCACATACAAAGATGAGTGCAGGCATTTGCTGTCATTTGGAAACAGCGGAATCTATCTTCTGTAATTACAACATGGGACAACACTATTATGCCAACATATTTTATTAGTCAGTATACACAGTTTGCAATTAATGACTCACTACAGACTGTCAGAGGGAGGATTTGGCTCTGAGTACTCTTTGTCACTATCCTTCTTGAAATAGCTTAACACAGCAAAGCCATCTGATTCATGTCTATATATCTCTGGGTTTTGTGCAATAAAAAAAAACCACAGGAAAATTTAGCAAAACCAGGACGTAAATCAGATGTTCTCTATACATGAGTGATGAACACACCTAGCAGCTCCCAACTGCTAATAAATATGTAGTTTTACTGACATAAAACGGATCACACAGTATGGTTTCAAAAAGCATCTGTACTATCCTATGCACACCTTGCATCAAGGTCACTCAGAATTTTTGTCATCAGTCTTAAAAAACCCACAAGCACAAGAGCCACACTTGCACTTAACATTACAAAGGTTTCTTTCATCAGTTCCTTTTGTGCTCTGCAAATGCTCTAGCATGGGACACCTGGGCAAACTGTCCCACATTAGAGGGAAGCATAACATCCCAGTGCTAAGACCAGAAGACCATCAAGGAACTCAAGTGCCCCCATATCACACAACTCAGCAGCTTTCATGAAGGAACACAAAGCACTGGAAACTGGATGTTTCAGAGCTCTGTGAGCAGAGTAATAGTGGTGCTATGCTTCCTCCCTTCCTCAGTCAGTCAGGATCATCAACATGTAAAGCACATCTTTATGCACATTTAAATTTAACACACAGGACTAAGCTGTCTGGGACTTAGCTACTTCCCTGGCCAATCACTCCTCAAAACGGGGAATCCTATTTCTAGACCAGCTCTTAGGAACCATGCATTTCCACTGCTTAGAATGGAGTTCTCTCAGCATCTTGTTACAGTGCTGAATCACAATTTTGAGACCCTTTTTGTTTACCACATTTAAATGAGGTTGAATAGGGCTTCCTAGAGAGCTGAGCAAACCACTTCAAGCCATACAAGAGGTAAACAAGATGGTTTTGTTAAATTCTCTGGAGTGCTCACTGGGTCTGTCTGGAGCAGATAAAAAAAAAAAAATCTCCTTTCAGGCACAGTAAGTAGTACTTTTAAATCCCTAAGCACATAGCCCAAGAAAGGGTGATCTGGGAAATCTGGAGAGATCATTTCTGAAAATGTGTATTCAACAGAAATATCAAAAGTAGCTTTTATATCTTCAGGGCACAGAAGAACTACTATTCCCCCCTGACACACATACTCCCCTCGTATCAATTCGAAAAACCAACCACAGCTGCCAAGCCAAAGAAGCACTTTAGATGGAGCAGTTGCCATCATGTACTGAGCTTAGTAATACACACTCCATATCAGCAGGGTCTCAAAGAAGCAGAGGAAATTAAAGCATGCAGTAGTCATGCCAAAACCTTTTCCACTCTTTAAAATTTCCCACAGGGTGGGTACACACAAACAGAGTATTGTGAATTGCCTCTACCAGACAAGGATCCATACCATAAATAACACTTCTAGTAAAAAATGGATCCATCTAATTGTAACAAAAAAGCACATTGACAAAGATCATTGGTCATTTAACTTCTCCTCGGCTCTTTGGAAGCACTTTATTTTTCCAGTTGTGCATACAAAAGGAGAGAATAGGTGGCATCTGACACCTCCACTTATTACAGGAATCATAAATACTAATCCACATACCTGCTTGCAAAGTTTAGTGCCTATGTGGTCAGGAGCAGAGTTGTTCAGACTGTTTGAGTGTGCATTTAACAAGATACCCTATGACTTTCTGGATTCTTCTTTGCTTACAAGAGGGCTCAAAACACAGCCCTGCAGTAGGTCTGACACCAAAAGAGTAAATGACCTCTGAAAGCCACCATGCCCCTCAGGAAAAGGTCAAGTGCAATTCCTCTGCTCTCCTTTCCCATCACATTCCCAAACGGAAAGACCATGTCTGTACTGCTGTCATCTGTTTCCTTCTAGGGGATGCTAGCAACTCTTGCTCTGTTTATCTGATTACCAGGTGTAGGCTTTCCCTAGCAACATGCCTCATTTCCCCACTGGGATTAGACAGCCCTGTGTATTTTCAGTCTGTCTAATGTTTGGCACTCATTTAAAAATCAAGTTCTCCATTCCAGTTGTGAATTAAACTGTGATACTGACTCAGCATAGACAGATCAGAGATGGGATACGAGGGAGCAAGCTTACTGTTGAGCAACTACATCTGTTTGTTCTCATATGAGCCCTTAAGGGCCATCTTCCCCTAACCCGTCCCACTATCCCACTGCTCTGGTCCCCTCCATCTCTCAAGGCCAAGAAGGCAGACTGAAAAATGATGTCTGAACACTCTACAGCTGTTGCATAGATTCCAGCTGTTCGCTGCAGCTCTTCTGCTGGTCTCATCTAGAGGAGCCGCAAAGGCTGGGGAAAGGCCAGCTTCTCAAGCCCATATGTAAGGCCCAGATGGGCTTCTTCCACTCAGCATGGCTGGTTAGGCCCCCAGTCCTGCTCATGTAGCAAGTGGGGGCTCAGAGCGTAAACTGAAAGGTTCCCTCAGAACTTGCCACAATTCCATGCTTTATTTCATTCTAGGTGTATTGGTTGCCTCATTGGTTGCCATCAGAGCCAAAAAAAAATAACCAACACCCTCCCTTCCCCCCAAGGATAAAAAAACAACCAAAAAACCCCAGAGGCAAAGATCTGCCATGTTCAAGATGACATTACCCAGCTGTGGAATAGATTACAGTGCTGACATTTAAAACTCTGCACTCATGACTGCTGGAAACAGTGTCATTTCCAACTCCAGTCATTACATACCAATTCAACAGACATCCAGGAACTCTTATGAAGTTGCCCTGTTAAAACTTAATTGTGCTCATGAGAAGCTCCTGGAAGATGACACCTTTTTCTTCAATCACTCTGATTATCCTTGTCAGTACTTCTTTCAGTCTCAACCCACCAAACATGCAAAAATCCACCACAAACCCAACTGCACCAGAACACTGACAGGAAAGGCCCATTGTCACTAAGCAGAGTCTTTCCAAGTCTTAAGTTAGTCAGGGATGCTGAGGCCTCTTTCCCAAGGCAGCTCCTCCAAGCTTACTTTAGCTGTTGAAAAACAGCAGAAGCTGCATCTGCTCCCTGCCAGTGGTTATTGCTTTGCAAAGTAAGCCAGCTGCTCTAGGTACTGCTCTACAACAATACCTGTAAGAGCTGGGGCACACTTCAACTTAGATAATGTCTCCTGCTGAGCAGAAACTGAGGTATATATACAGACATACCTCGCTACTGACAGTGTCCAATATCCCGGGCTATGAGTCTTTTGACAGCAATAAAGTTTACTCAGCTTTTCCTCCCTACCAAGCATTTCAATAATACAATCTAAGGACTTCTATCATTTCTTCACAGGCAGCACACAACTGTAATCCAGCAAATTGCTTCTCTGCTACAGTTTGATTTAGTGTACAACAGACATCTTTGAATTTCAAAGTGATGGGCCTTCACTAAGCTTGGTACTTCATCTCATCAGCTACTACATTATAAGTAATATTTTCTGCACAGACCCTCTTTTGTAGCGGCTTACGTGTAGATTTCCAAGTTTGGCATGAACTGCAACATATTTACATTAAGATATATACATTTATATGTTTATATTTACATACATATTTATACTTTCTTGTTTTTAAATACATTTTCATATATAGAGCATGACTTTTAAAAACAAGCTTACTCCAAAACCAAGCTTTGGGTATAATAACCAGACCTATTCTCAAAGCATTTTAATGAAAAGTAGCCCAGACAATGCTTGGCAAACAGCTAGGTTTTGAGCAATTCTCTAAACTTCTCCACTTTTCATAAAAATTTGTCTTTTAAATGTTCACTATTATTTTCTCAGCAATTAGGTATCATGTTTCTTTCTTCTTCCACACAAAAAAGGCAGCTCACCTCTGAAGGTATCAGCAATAAAAATTCATTTTTTGGCATTTAGGCTGCAGTAGCCAGTTATTGTGATTTTTAGATTTAAATTAAGCCTTAAAGTCACTCTGAAGTGTGAAGTTGACTGCACAGGTGACTTTACAACTTGTTTACACATAACCGTTTTCTCCTAACAGGTTTTGCCAATGGACAAAACCTGTTAAAAAAAACCTTCCCAATTAAAAGAAACAAGAATAGTTTTCATGGACTACCTAGTGGTTTTAGGTGGACTGCCACTTGCAGGGTCAGACAGTACAGACAGCACTTGGAGGTTTAGCAATAAGAACATTCTTTTTCCTTTCCCATCAGAATGTGAAATAAAGAACCTTGGTTTAAATTGGGTTTTGTAGAGCAAATATGTTCTACTGTATTTATCTAGTAATGTTCTCAATTCCCCAACCTTACTCAAAAGACAGGGTTGTAAGTACTGGTATTATTCTGCTAGTGAAGGCAAATGACTTACAAGTAAAATAATTTTGCCAAAATACCTGGCTCGAGCGGCATTCCTTCCGTTGTGATGATACACAGTAAGTCTGCCAGTTCACCCTGGTAAACCGTTGGGCTGTCAGAATGCACCGAGACGTTAAACACAGGACCTAGAAAAGAGTAACCACAATTATTCAAAACAGGCTTTTCTTCAGCGTCCAAAATCTTTCTTGCATCTTTTTGAAGTATTCTCTGCTAGTTTGTGATGATAGAGCTCTGAAGGAGGGATAAGCAATCACACACGTTTTTGTAAAACATTTATCCATTTTTAGCCATTAATTCATGCACTAAGACAAAGTACCCAAATGGCTAGAGCTATCATCCGATGCAGAGGCTGTTGCCTAAGTCTACCATTCTGCATAAAAGGAGCTGGTTTTCCACTGCTGACTCCACTAACAGCACAAGAGTTCAGGTCTTCAGGCTAATCACACCTGGATCTTTTTAGCTGAGGCTGTCAGCAGAAATTCAACAGCAAACCAGTATTTTAACAATACAGACAGTTCTGCTATAGAACTGAAACACTGACAACAAAAGTGCATCTGATAACACTTTTCTGTGGGTTTTCCTTCAGTCTCTCCAACAGACAGCTGATTTTGTAGAAGAGTTCTCAAAGCCGAAGGGTACAGTAATTCCCTCAGTTGCAAAGTGGTGATGATATCAATGAAACCCATTAGGTTGTTATGAAATCCTCAAACATGACAACAACATGCAGCGTTTGACATATGAGGTACATATGTTAAAAAAACCCAAAATTTCCCCAAATTTTAGCAAAAGCTGCATCTCTAGTGCAAAATTAACAAAACCACCACTCCTCAAATATACCATCATTGCTAGCACTCTATTTCACAGGGCAGAAATTGAAGAATATGTCAAAATACCTTCAGTGTTCCCTCCACTAAACAACGCAAAAGATGAGTAGAACAGAAGTTGATGCTAATAGTGGTCTCCACGATGGCTTTGGGGAAGCAGTCAGGAAACTCAAGAAGTAGTTTGGGACTAAGATTAAAATGTAACCTTTGTTACCCTCCCTGGACTCCATTAGCTGCTATTATTACTTGGCTCAGCTATCTCTGGGACAGCAGCAGAAACAATCATAGAAGATAGCTGGGACAAGAAAGAAATGCCACTGAACATTCGCTCTCCTTCACTCTTGCATGCTATTGTTTCAATACAGGAACTTTAAAAAAATTTAAATCCACTGAAGATCTGTGGCAAACAATGCTTTTGACGGAGAACATTTAAGGAAATCATTCAAGCAACCCACTTTTCCCTTACCCTTCCAACATGTTTCCACAGAAAGCTATGCTCGTAACTCCACACAATGCTTCCAAACTGAGCTTCTGGAACAATACTTGGATGTGTTATGAAGCTGAAGCCGTCACTTTTTGCGAGACTGTTCTAGACTACGGAGGCCTGACTTGTTTTGGTCAGCAGAGATACGCATTATACTAAGAAATTAATTCCAATTCAATAATTACTCCTGTGGCATCCAAAATTATCCCCACAATTTCCACAGGGCACAATGTGCTGTTCTTTGTTATACACCATAAAACCCTTTACAGCCCTGTCCTCCACCACAGAAACAGTTGCAATTTGCACACAAGTGCAGTATGCAGACCCAGATTCCAGAGGTTGGTACACACTTCAACACTAGAAGTCCTCTCTAATAAAGAAAAAGACTGTGAGTAAGCAAGGACAAAAGGGTGGTGGAGACACAACAGAGGTTATACATGAACTACTGGACTAAATCCCTACATGTTTAGGCTAGAACATTATTTAAGGAAATAAATGACCCAGAACACTTTAAAGTGTAGTTGTTAAGGTCGTGACTTCAAGTGCAGGCTGCAGACCTAACCTAGGCTCAGCACGATGGGATTCTTTCCCGTGGAAATGGAGAGAGATTAATCTGATTGCTTCCTCATCCTCTGTCCAAACACTTTCCTTGCAAGTTTGATTTGTTTCCTGACATTCACACACATCCCCAACAATATTCCCCTTGCAACCTATTTGATTATTCATCTTCAGATAAAACAAGACATTTTCCATCATTTTCTTCGTAGTTGTGCAGATAGAAGTTCAAGGTCCCAGGAGACTAAAGGCAGCATGGACCAGGACACTCCAACCAACTGTAACCAGAAAAGTCTCAAGCTGTGTGTGAAATGTTACAGTGACAGAAACAAAGAGACTGTCAAAATCTGCCAGGAACAACCCAGCATTCCCAGCACATACCTTCTGCTGCACTGATCAAAGGCATAACAGTACTATGGTAATCCTGGTACTGTCTATAGGTCGGAGTCTCCTAAATCCCAGCAGCAAGTGAGGTTACATCATGTCAGGAATAAGGAACATGCTCTACTCCAAACAGGCTCTGCCCTGGATACATACTGGCAGGGATTGAGTAAGTAGAATGAAATCCATGATCTCAACTTTGTCAGGTTAAGGACTGGCTGCCTTACCCAAATCCTGGCAGGGTAGACAAGGGAAGACACAAGATGTGCATAGGTAGGACTTTTCAGGTCTTATTCCTAGGGTGAAATTCCAGGCATCTACTGCATTCAACAGGCACTGGCTTCAAGCCCTGACCAACAAACGACTAATGCAGGGTGGAGTCTGAGCTCTCCTAGCCAGGGGTAAAAGCTAATCTTGTTTGGTCACTCAGCTAGGAAAGGCCATTTATCATGATAATGCATTATCCTCTAAACACTCTCCAGTTCTGGGCCACTAAGCACATCTCTACCATGGTCTCCCACATGAAGAATCAAAGTTTCCTGGGCAGTAAGAAGGCTGCCAGGCAGCAGATGTTGTCATTTTGTGATCATACTTCCCCTTGGTAAGCCACAAACAGTTGTTTCCCTTTGTTTACTTCACTACTATGGTACATCTCCTGCAAATTACCATCTGCACTTACAGGGAGAAATCACTGTCCTGTGTTAGAAGAAACAGATTTCAAAAGAAAGTCTAGACATGTGTCAGGAGTTGTGTTTTTCTCTCTCCAACTGAAAAGTGGGGAGAAAAAATTTTTTCTTTTTTTTTTTTTTTTAAACCAAAGCAAGTTTGTTACAGTGAAAGCTTCCTAGTTCAGTGTGGTTGCTATTTCCCAGGAAGAGCATTTTCTCTGGAGTATCTCAGGCCTTTTGCCCACATGCCCTGAGCCCTCGGGAGTGAAAGAACAAAATAAAGAATTTTCATAGATATTTTTTTCACTCTCTATCAGACCTGAAAAGGCAGGAGGCTGTTTGCAACACAGACCCATTAGTCGTGAGCTGGACCACAATGACCATTTAATTTCCTACCCTCCACCATAAGGTACACTTGATTTAGAGTTGTAGTCACTACACAGCTTGAGAAAGACTCACAGAAGCTGATGACATGGCTCAAATCCCTTACTAAAAGTTATATGCATCACATCCTTCTCTATAGAGGTGCTCTTGTCTAGATTTTGTTTAGTTTTATTCTAAAAAACTCAACTGACCAGCACTTTGAACCTAATAATAGCTTACCTGATCGACGTCTACACCTTAAATATTTTACTCTGGCTTCAGCTGAAGCTGCCTGGCAGCAGGATGAGAGAAGTAGGAATGAGCTGCATGCTGATTTCAAACAAATGCAGCAGCAAACCAGTATTTGTTAGTAGGTTACAAGCAAAGCTATCACCCTTATCTAACTGGGCACCTTCTTCACTGCAGGCTCAAGAAAAGCCCTTGGGCAAAAACCAGCACCACAGCAAACACAGGATGCTCCCAGACACGTTTATAAGGCTCCTGAAGACCTCACAAGAGGTCACAAAGATGTCACAGAAATCTTCTGCAAGGTATGGACCCTGTTGCCATTTTTTTCTCCCCTTGACTATCACACCACAGCATTCAAGAGTCCCAGGTTCTGGACTCCAGCAAACAGGACTTGGCACAACAGAAACTGAAAAACAAGTGCTTTTTAAAAGTTTTTACCCTCCAAGGGAAAAAACCAAAAAATCTCAAGCCTAAGCTCACAGATGTTGGCGTATGGTAACAGGTAACTCCCAGAAGACACTGATGACACTGACTACCAAAGTCTTAGCATCATCATGCTCAAACACTTGGAGGCTTGGGGAGGCAACATGAACTGTCCTTCAATGTGATCTGAATTCATGCTACATTAACACTGAGAAAAATAGAACTCTACAGATAACAATTGATGAGGCTCTGCTCACTTTGCCACCTGTATTTAGCAGTTCGAAATACTGTTATTGGCACCTACTGGTCACTCAGGAGAAAAAACAAATCAGAATTAAGCTTCAGTTACAGTATTGACAGATCACACATGACCTGTAAAGCTCATCATAAATAAAGAAAAATTAAGTGTAGGAAAGCTATTCACGAGTTTGAAAGCAGAAAAATAATTGAAAACTAGAGCATAGATGTACAAAACCAACCAGCATTCCTAATCCTAAAAGCTAAGCTTCAATGTTCCCTTAAATTTCCAACTTTTGTTGAGACTTTTGATTTAAGCTAAGCCAAAAATCTCTATTCCTCACTATAGTAAAGCCATATATAACTTCTTTTAGAGATTGTATCTAAGGTTTTCTTCTTTATTAAGGTAATAACAATTTTATGTCAGAAAGCGCTGACAATCAATAAAGAATAAAAAGGTTTCCAGAGCATTTCTTGACTTCTGAATGCTTGAAAAACACTGTATTATTTGAAACAGAAAGTGAAGAAATTGAAGTTAGAACTTAATGGTACAAATCTAGAACTGCTCAAAGTAAAAACAAGTTCCAGGATCAGGATTTGTTTGGTGTAAATTCTTCCGAACATCCTCTTTCACAGCAGATCTCATGGCTCAAACCATTGATTTCATGCAATCTAGGAAGGAAATTCCAGGATCCAAATCCTGAAAATGATACAGTTTTCAGCTAAAAAGTGTATTGCAAATTCTTCCATACATATAATGAAAGGAAGAAGTCTTTATAAGCTGCACCAAATTTGATTTATTATTTTGTGCTCTATCAGATTCACACCGAACAGGCTGCATTTTGGAAAGGAGTTCATATTTATTGAGGTCATTTACTCAGCTTAAGAATTTACACATTGGAGAAAAATAAAAATTCCTGAGCCCTATCTACCTGATATCTCCCCATTCTCCCTGCTTTCCTTCACTGCTCAGTAATCCAAACACTTTAACTCTGCAAGAAAAAGGGGGAAAGGATGGAGAATAACCAAAAGCCAGTTAACATCTAGGTTTACAACAGAAGAGATCCTAATCACCTAGGTGACATTTTGGCTTTTTCTATATCATTTTATCCAGTGCTTCTCTGAAAAAATAAGGTACAGTCTCTCCATGGACATTAGGTACTTTTATTTTCCAGACAAGTAACGTAGAACAAAGAAAGCTCAAGCAACCTGACTGGCAACAGAAATCCAGAGTCAGCCATTCTACCCAAGAAGCCTGTGCCTAGTCCATTACCAAGCAAGGAGGCCACAATTACTGCATGCAGCTTCCCTGCTTGCATTCAACCAGGCACCGCAGGCCACAACAGGGAAAAAAAAATGATGCAACTCACAGGTTCTCTGTCTTCCAAAATATTACTCATATCTGCCCTGGCATCAAATCATCTGCTGTTGAACCAAGAATCCCATGACCTGCCTCTCTCCAGATAATGAGTTCCTTCACCCACACTATTCCAGCTTCCTGCCCCCTCACAGAGCTGTCCCCTAACAAATTTTACCACAAGCCTCATAATAGCTGTTACGGGAAGAAGCCCCCGGTAGTTTACTCTGTGGTTTCTACTTTAAGCTACATATTAACGCACATAGACACAAAGGCGTACGATGACAAAGCATGTTCCTGCCCAGTAATAGTGGCTGGAAAATACCAACCTTTCTTGCCAAAGAGTTTCTGCTGTACTGCTCTTCATTCATTTCCATGATTAAGGTTTCCTTCATTTAAGAAACTTTCTATTCTCCTTTCTAGAAGCCAATTATCTCTCAGGGTCATTGCAGGGCATCATTTCATTTTAATTGCAAGTTCAACATCAATACTCAGATCATATTTCAGCAGCTTTCAGTTTATCTCAGCTCCTTCCAAAGTGAATGATAATACATTGCTGTGCAATGAGCTCATATGCGGATATAATCCAGAGTTGAAGATTTCATCAAGACCCTTCCTTTAAAAGTTCTCTTTTATTCTTGCCTCTCCAGAGCTTTCTGCCCTATGCTGAATGGCACAAAGAGAAAGCTAGCTCAGGGCACAGCCAAGCCCCAAATAGTTCTCTCACATAATCTACTTATCAATATGAGATGAAAAGCTTCCTTCTCTCCGTTTCCCTCAAAGGAAAGGAAAACAAGTCACTTCTTTGGAAATCCCCACGAATGAATACTGGGCAAAGACACTCTAAACACTAACCTGGATTGCCAGGTTCAGGGTAAAAAGGATAGAAAATTAACGGACAAATGCCAAAGAAGAATTTATGACTCCAGGATAAACCTGGTTGACTTCACAGAGACCAGGTGCCTCAGCATTAAAAAGAAAAGCTGCAGATGGAGCCCTTTGAACTAGATACCTGTACACAGACCAGCATAAGATAAGTGCACTGATCTCAAGTAAGTTTCCAGCTATTTAACTCACACCTTTGCTGGCCAGCTCAGCTAAGGCCGACAGCAAAGGGAAACATGAAAAAGACACCCTCTCTCTTCTACTGCTCCAGCCCTTGCAGTGGCACTGCCACTGAAGAAACACCTTCAGGAGACCAGCAAAGAAGTGAGAGACTTCACTGGGGGTGGGTAGGATCGCAAGTCTTACAAAAGCTACCTTCATACACTGGATTCAAAAGAACAGCAAGGATTCAGAAGACAGGTGAGACAGGCAGTCCAGGCTGAAAGAAATGTTACATACACATACACCATCCAATAGCTCAGGAGGAGAGTGGATGCATTTGTGATTCAGCAGAAATGATGCAATGAAATTAAGAGAAAATTTCAAGACAAGCACTGGCAGCTGTTCTTGTCCCTCTCATTGCTGGGCAACCTTTGAGAAAGAGATGCCCAAACCTCTGCTCTAGACTGGGAAAAGAAAAAAGAAGCACTGAAGAATACTGAAGTCTTCACAGCTTCCCTGTGTCCCCTTTCAAACACTTAGCTTGCTTACAGCTACTGAACATACAGCATGCATTCATTTTATGAAATCAGTTTAGTAATCCATAAGGCCAGACCAGGGGATTCGCAAGATCCTTTCTGGTCTTAAAATACATGCAGCTGAGAACAATCTACCATTGATTGAATATGTGAAAACTAATGACCTACGAGCCTTCTCACTACCCCTTACCCCCTCCTCCTTGACTTCCAGCTTGTATAATTCAGTAGGCAAAAATCTACATTTTTTTAATTCAGGAAGTTTCAAACAAATGCCTTTATATTAACATTTCAGATCATGAACCAAATGGAATAAATACATCCCTCTGCAACAGCAAATGGAGAAAGAAGAGAGGAGGTCTCTGCTTGCAGCCAGAAAGTTCTGCCTTGAATGGAAAAAAATCTGAGCAAGACATTTTCCGCAGATGTTCATGGAAAAACATTTCAGAGCACTGCCACATTTCAAGCCTATTGTGGCAGGGAACACTGAAACTTCATGTGAGTAGTCCCCAGCTCACATATAAAAAGCTTATAGGCCTCCTGCTGTTCAGATAGATCACACTACACAATGCGTATGCATGCTAAAATCCCCTCCTTGAAACACTCAATTTGGATCTGGGAGGGAGTCGAACTGGAAGAAAAGCTCTCCAAGCCTAGCAAACCTCCCCATTCCCTATCAGAAGATAGCTATAAAAACCATTTGAGAAATAAGTTCCTGCTGTCACTAAAAGCTTCACATTAAACCCTTTAAGGGCTACTGTCTGCTGAAAAGCTGTTACAATATCGATCATCTCCCCACTTCAGTCTCACGGTGCAAACTGAAAACTGCTGTCGAAGTCCAAGCCTCCAAAGCAGGAAAAGACTGGAATACCTTAATATTTTTTGAAGTAGTCTTCCTTTTATATTCCTCCCCAACATAAACAATTACAGTTAAAATACCTTTTTGTTACACTTTGAGAACCCCCAAAGTCAGGAAAACTTCACGTCAGTTGCACTATTAGGGACAAACACATAAGCAATTCATCACTCTGATTTAGCAGAGCAGTACACCAGCTTTTACAGTTATCTGTAAGAAGACTGCATGCTCCTCTGCTTTTTCTGATGCTTTCCTGTTACTCTCTCTCCTCTAGTTTGGGGGAAGTCTTTCATTCTCCCTAGAAATTACTAGCTACCTCAGCAGTTCTACCTCTTACTGTTCCCATTAGGGAAAATCCGGCACCAACTTCTTTTCTGGAGAACAAGGAGGGCTGCCTGTACCACAGGATGCAGATAAGGGCATGATATCTGAGCTCTGCTTGTATAGTTGCCCCACAACTTTGCCACTTGCCTCCATCTCCCTGACTCAGCCTCAGTGTGCATCAAAACCAGCAAAAAAAACTGAAGTGACACAAGCACAAAATGTCTTCTGTATCGTGTACCCAGTTCAAAAAAACTTACAAATAATAATTTCACAGTTAGTTCATACTAATTGTGGTCATCACATGTCCTCATCATGCCTAGAGATGAAAGTCTAGCAAGGACGTCCAAGTAACAACTGAAGGACTCCACCAACTGAAGAAACGAAGGTATTTCAAGCAGATTTCAGCTACATGCCAAGATTATTTTGGGAAATAACTCTCTCGTAAAATGTGCCTGGGATATCTCATTTCTCTCTTCAAATCTTTTGTAAAGAATGAAAGGCTGACAGGGCTTCAGGACCATCCTTTCCTTTCCCCCAGGCCTGCTACCAGGAATTCACACATTCCCAGGGCAGTGCTACAGGCCACCTCCCTTTCTTTACTCCATGCACCAGAATCCTATCTGGGTGAAGAGGCTGGGAATAAAGAGTGACAGCAAAAAGAAGTCAAGACTGCAACACATACACTTCCCTCTCTTGCATAGCTCACAGGTTTCCCCTCTTAACTGTGGATATTAATAGCATCTCACCAAACTCTTTTCGTGGGCGTTCAAAGTGACGTAACACAAGCAATGTTGTGAGAGTCATCAACCATTACTTTTGTGCAACAAGTACTCCACATAAGAGGTCAGAGGGGAGGGGGTTGATATAGATTTCATTCTTGCTGGTTTCTGGCATCACTGCTTTGCTGCTTTTGCACTTTGTCTGATCTATTTATCAAGAGGAATAAGGCGAAAACTATAGCCATCCTGAGATGACAACAAGCAATATTCATCCATGACAGTGCTGCTCTAAGAAGTGTTTGGAATACAGTCAAGTAACAGATTATTCTCAGGACAATATCATAAAACTAAACAAAAAGCCAACCATAACTTAACCAGAACTGAAAGAAGCATTGGGCTCAGTCAATGCCCTCTCTTTGGCCACGTTAAGTCAGGCTGCATCTTGATTAGTGTTTGTATCAAGATGCTACATTTCAAAGCACCTCACAAAATGATGTTCTCACTGGGAGGCTGTTCCTCTATGTTCAGCCCTTGTCCTTTTCCTACTATACCTCACAGAAGGAAGATAATTTTGAAAAAAAAAAAAAAAATCACCTCATAGAGAATGCTTAAACTTACTTATGGATGCAATCAGAAATCAGGCTGATCCTGCCTAGTCGCACACATATCTCTCTTCTAAATACCCTAAATCTGCAGTACTATAAGCAAAATAACTCATTTGAAGAACAGGAACATGAGAAGAGGCCTTCTCCCAAGCTGTGCTTGTGAATAGGAATGGAGGAGTGCAGAAGATTTGAGATAAAGCAGCTCACTATAGAGCTCCAATATAGGATGCACCTGCAGGCTACACTGAGAGCTCTTCAAAACTGCTCAAAAAGTCACCAGAATGGTTTACCAAATCATGAGATGAGCCCTTCACTCTTAAGTGTAACACCATTATCGAAACAACTCCTGCGGCACTTCCCACACACAGAGCATGATAGGAAATCAGTGTTAACATCCATCTCTGGCGATCCAAACCAATGTTCTCCCTCCCTCCAGCAATATATCACAACAGGTATGCTTCTCAAAAATCTCAACAGACAGGCTGAAGGCAAGGGTTTCAGCAAGGATGTGAGGAACAGGAACACCTCTGGGTACCAAAATTAATCAAAAATTGTGGAGCTTTACTGTCCAGCCACAAGGGGACTCTAAGGTCTTCCAGTGGCAGGATACACTTGGTGAGACAACTGAAATGCTACCATTGCTTATACCAGAGTATTTTCTGCAATTACATCAACAGGAAGGTGTGCTCAGACAATTTAATTCTGTGCTAATCAAGTCTGTTTTGGAACAGAAATCCAGTTTATATTAACGTTATTCCAAAGCAACTGCTTCGTAACAGTAATCTAGTGGTAAAGCTGGCAAATGTGGCAGCAGTTATTCCATAATGAGAACTGAGCCTGAAGGACCATAAAAGCTGCATTAGTAAAGAAAAAACAAGGGGCTACAATTACAGCTAGTTCATTAAACATCTTTCTGTAAACAATCAATAGCACAAAGGACACAATCACCAGCAAAAGAGACAATCAAAGCTTTCAGCCATCATACCACTTGGAGATCCCCTCCACGTTCCCAAGAGTACGTATTACATTTCACAGAGACAGGGTAACCACTGAGAAAGCATCATAGAACTTTCTCCCTTTCTAACTTAGACACACAGCTGCCAGACTCCATACCAACCTGATGTCTGGAAGTCTATCTGGATAGGGTTGGATAAGCCATTCACTGCTTCACGCCACATGCCACCGCCACCTGGAGACCAGGCAGTGACCACACAGCGATACAGCCCAGCATCAGAAATCTGAGTCTGATACATCCTGTAGCGGAATTCATTCTCCTGGACCTTCTCCAGAACCACACCATCCACACGAGTCTGGTCTGTCCAGTCTTCCAGCCGCACTACTGAATCCTGGTTCAAGGAGATTATGCGAGTGGTTCCATTGGGATTTGACTGATCTGTTAGCGGCTTCTCTGCTGTAATAAGGACAGAATAGCGTGGCGTCTTGATGTTTTTTGAAGATACTTTGCATGTCATCTCAAAAGTGTGGCCTGCTACAAAGAATGGCTTCAATTTCACTGCTTCTACCGTAAGCGTGTAATCTGAAGAGGGAAGAAAATAAGCAGCAAGAGAAGGATTAATAAATAGGTGCAGATATTTCTGCAGCACTTTTCAATATAGAAGATAACAAATAAGCAAAGGGTTTTTTTTGATTTTTGGAAATACAAATCCCAGCACATTTATCTAAACACATATGGACATCTCAGAACACTACTCAACAGCGCGCACACACCGGTACAAAACAGTTTGGATCAAGATGCAAGAATTCAAACAATATCTAACTGCTGAACAGATAATGCAATACATGGGTGATAGCACAACAGGACCTCCAGGATATTTTTTTTATTCAGGAATAAAGATATTAGTCAGACAAAACACAAGATTCTCAGTTTTACACTAGATCTGAAAAAGCACCATCAGTGGCAGGGTACAAGGACACTGCTGAAGGACTCATGACTACTGACAAAAGCTGCCACTAACTGAATCTGAAGCACTTAACATGGCTTCTTTTACTTCCTTTGACAAGCTACCCTAACAGCAAGCCAGACATTTAGCTGAATTTCCAAGATCAGCTGAAACTGCATGACGAGCATTGGTGGTAACACAAGACCAAGCTGCCATCTCCAGCACCCCCATACACATACACCTATGTTCAAAGAATTCAGCATAGCTCTGCCTTTCATGTGTGTTCTTCTCCTTTATCTTCTCATGAATACACCTGAGTAACAAGCCTACCAGAAGCCTTAATGTTTCCCAACAGTCCATTTGACATCAAGAATGCCAGCAACAGTTACTGCTCCATTTCCTTCCCTTTCTTCAGCATTCTCCAAGCCTGCCAGCTTCTCAATCCCAAGAATCACTTAATTACAGGGTTTGGGAAAATTATACATCTAGGAGAACAGCCTCAAGATACAAAAAAACGACGAACTCACAGTGAGAAAAGGAGGAGTAACTGAAATCAGAACCAGATAAAAGGGGAGGGAGTTGCTAGTTTCCTGGCACTACAATGAAGATATATCACACACACAGATGTTCTTCCTAAGGAAAGGGTGCTGGGGCAAAATATGCAGCTTACACCTACTTTCCAGAGTAGTAGTATAGCAAGGATCCAGTCAGTCTGATTTTCTGGACTTAATTTGCTGCAGCATAGTCTTCCTTCCCCCTCCTTTATAAAAAAAGCTGTAGACATGTTAAAAAACTACACAGACCACCTTTATGCAAGGTGAAACTTCTCAGGAAAAGCAGCAATAGTGAGACTGCAACACATTCCCCAAAACTGAGCTAAACGCAGTAATATTTATGACCTCCCCACAAAAAGCAACAAGATACTTGTCAGGATTACATTTTGCAGTGTTTTGCCTTCAAGCAGCAGATTTCACAATGAGTAAACACAGCCCACAAGATGAGAAACCCGGTATGACAACTTTAAATCAGTAGTGTATAGAGCAGATCACAGTACAAAGCTATATAAAGAAACAGCAGGAGCGAGGATGGCTGAGCTGCTTCTAGTGGTCTAGCTGAGCACAGAATTACTTGATGCTCCACATCAACCCCCCCCTCACGCTTCCAACTGGTATGCAAGTGGGAATACAAGACTTGCACATTTAGGTACTCAAGTTGCACAGAGTCATTCTGTTGCATTGTGTGAGAACTCAGACTTCTTATTCTAGATTTCAAACCCATTTTTTTCCTTATTCTGTGCCCATGTGACTGATAGCATCCTCTTCACAGGGCTGCAGTATTTTGGACCCCAGCACAGCTAAGCTTGCCACATATTTTAGGAATATAGTGGACAGTTCTATTTTGCTCCAAAAGCACAGCTTGCTATACTCTGCCACATGTTACTGCTTTCTAGACCTGGTGAGGTGGCTCTGGACAGAAATGCCTCCTAACACAACATTCTTTAGGCTATTGACCTTTGTGTTGGAGCACTGGGTCCTAGAAACCAGAAAAGAAATCTTGCATTTGGCCTGTCATACATGTGCTTAAGAAAAATACCTTTATGTGATCAGAGCAGTACAGATGTAGCTGAGAAAAGACGAGTCTTCCTGCTATCTGGGCTCCAAATGCCTTACTTCAACTATTTCCTTGAGCCACAGGTCAGGCAGCAGTACACAGGGGAGTGTCTTGTCCCCTGTCAGGGTAGAACAAACTTTGTCCCCAGACAGCCTTTCTTGGCTTTCCATTTCAGAGCAACAGAAAATACTGCTTTTCCCAATTATTTTGTTAATAAAAAAATAAGAAAAGGGTGGTGGTAGCATGGCAGCAGAAATGCCATTTGTAGAGTTTCTGGAAAGGAACATCTAAGATCTAGAGATGCAGCTGTAGAGCAGTGATAGAATTTAAAAAGGTTAGCTATTAGGAAGTTGAACAGAGAACAAATAGATATATGGAAGGCAGAGGTACTTCCCCTTATATGAGGCCATAAGAAATGCAGACCAGAACAAAGAAGGAGACAAACCCTCCCAGCATATACACATGTTGAATATTCCTTGTTGTAAGAAAGTAAAAAACAATACGTAGTACAGTAAAACAAAACAAAAAAGCCCCATATCCTATCATGGAGAAACACCTGGAACACCATTCCTTACAGTAAAGTTCAGCAGTAGAACTGCTCTACTTCAGTAGCGGCAGATGAAATGTAGTTAGCACTCTACCCTCCCACCTAGACAAGCATGTAGCTGTCTCTGCATGTAATAGCACACAAGTTATGGGAAATAGGAGAAACAGAAGATTGAGCACTTAGGTTAGAAATAACAGTAAAGTGCACCAAAAGTTAAGTGGGGAAGGGAAGCATCTTCACGTTTCCTATCTTAACAGAAACTACTCATCAGATGAGCCAGAAGTTAAACAATATCTTCTTCCAAGAACTACAGACTAAGATCTCATTTCTAGCCTTGTAAAAACTGGCAAGGAAACAGTATCTGTCTCTTCACCACCCTGCACACCTGCCCCTCTGCACATGCACTTGCAACTGCATGCAGAATTTCATGTCCTTCTTGTAAAGCTCCGTGAATGAAAAGCACAATAAACCACATCCCACTCAGATACATACAGAAGGCTGGACTCTGCACAGTTTATGTTGGGAAGTGTAGGGGAAGAGGTTTTAACTATAAGCTTCAGTATGGTTTAACAAGTCTGGGCACTACTCCAAGGCACAGGGCTAACAGCAAAAGAAATCCTAGCCAAATAATTCAGATAAAATTACAATAATTCAATGTACTTTGGAGCCCAGTAGTACATGCTTCTGCCACTCTGAGTGGCTGAGTTATGCATTCTTGCTCTCTACCACAAAGTGCATACTCAGTTCAAGAGAACTCCCTGGGTAGTGACCAAACAGAGCATTCACCTAATCTATGCCAGCCAAATTGTTAGAGAAACCTAACAGCTACAAAGACAAGGAGACTTTAATGCCATCTTGATATTCATAAAGGCTTCTTCATCCCCCAGTGCACTAGCTAGATTGCAAGTACAGGGAATACAACAGACACTGAGGTAATGACAGCTTTCTCTTTGCACGAGGAGACTCTACAACACCCTGAGGCACAATTGTAGCCCCACCAGCTCCAATACCAAGTGCTCTGAAAGTACAGCAAGCACACCAAGACCCACACTACAACTCGATAAACGTATACACAGCGTAGAGGCTCTCCCCACTGCTGTACAGACACAACTAGCCCACCCTTACTGGCCTGTTCCCCTGACAAGCAAGAAGCCCATCCACCCCTGACTGGGGTTTGCACACCTAAATTAATGCACTTTCTTGCTCTGACACTGAAACTGGCACATAGACTGGGCAGCTTGGTGCCATGGGTATGGGAATTTCACTGCATGTCTGCGCTACACTGTCTACCATAAAGCAATGGTAAAGACAAATGGGTGGCAGAAATACCACCTGTTCTCTACTCACAGGACTTCCTGAAAAGATTAAAGATGTCCTTGCTCCCAATTAAATGTGATTGTAGGGTCTGTGCTAGCATTTAGGACAAGTAAAATCATGTTAAATACCATTATCTGGTACATTAGAGATAGAACTATTAACAAAACCCAAAATAATAGTACCTTTAGGACTTGCAATTTCAACTAGAAGATAATGTTCTCTTTTGCAAAGAATTCCATGCAAACCCAAAGATGACAATGCTGGTTAAGGAAACACGTACCAATTCTGCTTTCCATTGTAAACAGCAGCTGTGTTTTAAATACAGACTGCTCACACTCAAATTAATAAATAAAATTATCTTTTAAGCTGTCAAACTTGTTTCTGGGTTGAAAATCACCAACATAGCTTGTCAAGAAAAGCCTCCTCCCTTCCTTTACCCCTTTACACCGATTGGAATTTGTACTCTATATAGGGGAAAAAATATCAATACAAGTGATGATTTTAATTTTTCAGGGGAGATAAAGATGCTTTGTCACCTTGGCAATGGATTGGGTAGAAGAAAGAGAGGAAGAAACAAATCAGGTAGATCATCAAAAATCTATGATAGCAATTGGCTGCATTTGCAAAGCTGTGTAAGTAGAAAGATATGTGAGCATTATTGGTACCAACAGAACAAAACAGAAAAAGCAGATAACAAACCTCAAACTAAAACAGGAAAACATACAACTTATACAAACACACACAAAACCGACTGCCATCTTCACGTGATGTTTACATTTCAACATCCCAAGCAAAGGTTTTCTTATCATGAGCACCCCTCTGAGCTGACTGACCCACAGACATGATATAAAACCACTTCTTTCTCAAAACTCAGAACAACCTTTTCCAATGTAGGATTTCTCTAAAGACCTCCCTCCCAAGCACTGCTCTACAGTTAACACAGACAATGCAAATAATTATATAGTTGGAAGAAAAGCCTCTGTGTATGCACAAGCTATCCAAGGAAAAGGCAAATTTCTGTTCTCTCCTTAGGCAAACACATGGGAGCCTGGCTGCTCCCTTTTATAAGCACTGGGAGCAGTTAGGGACTCAAATCACCAGAGATACTTGTCAAAACAACAGTCAGAGAGCAGAGGCAGCAGTAGATTAACTCCTTCATAGTTGCTGGTTACAGCACTAGTCTCCCAGCTGAGTCTGGAACTCAGGCAAAAATGATAATGCAGAGGACAAAGCACAAAGAGAAAGGCATCTGGGGCTAGACTGCTGAAAGAGCCAGGTGTGGGAGTGTGGATGGGCATGAGATGTAGAGGGAAAGACAGGGAACCAAACCTATATATTGCCCCCTCCTCCCCTTATGTACATTAAGAGGTGCTTTTTCAGAAGATGTTTGCAGGAGAGCTCAACTTCACATCGTAAATCCCCCAACTCCAAGTTTTGCCAACAAAATGTTCTTTTCAGCATGGGGACTCTAACATTTACATTTGTGTTGCAAAATTAGCAGAGTTTTTGGAATAAAACCAGAAACAAGGGAATGTTCACACCTGTCACGGTTTGTTTTCCCTCAGAAATGTCAACACAGGCTGAGACTTTTCAACTCCAGCTGGTCTCTCTAGCTGCTCCAAAGACGATGATCCATTATGCTTGTGTGCACATACACACACACTCCGTGCTGGGACATAACAACTGAACTAATTGTGACCAGTATACAGCATTAATGAAAGAGCTCACTCCTGCTGGAGAAGCCAGCTTCAGTGAAAAAAACCTGACCTTTTTGTGGACCATGCTCGGTCTGGGAATGAAGGGAGTGCCAAGCAAGCAATCCACCATTTTTCTCTCCACTGAAGCATAATCACAGCAGAACCTCTCCAATCCTCTCTTTAAGGATTACTCCTAAACAACTTTAAACTAATTTCAAACTGCTTGTCTCTGAAATACAGTGCTTTGCCTGTGAATGCCTGGCTAGACTGTTAAACAATTCTATTGGGATAAACGCAGCTTAGCTACAGATTTTTGCCAAGACATTTCATCTTAGGTTCTCCTATTCCTTCTGTCCCTATCCAACACACCCTCCTACATGACCTCTTACCTAAGCCAAAACTATTGCCCTACAAGACATCCCATGCTAAAATACTTAGATTTTAAATCACTGTTAAATTATTCAGGTAACTATATTTAGCTTCTAAGAAATGCTCTCAGAATCAGGTTAAATACTGACCAAAGCTAGTTTGCTTCAGCCCTAAAAAGGCCCAGATCCATGAAAATCATTTAATGACTTTGCCACCCACTTTTTTTTTTTTTTTTTTTGAAACTCTGGTACTACTATGCCCATGAACTTCCTGAGAAGTGCCTTCTAAACATGGGCTTGTAAGAGGGAGAAAAACAAACTGGCAGACAGAGAAGACGAAGTGAGTGACATTCCTCTTTTCACCTCAAGACAGCCCAGTTGCTAGCAGGAAGATGCATTCGAGAGAGACCGAAATACTCCAAGTCCCGAAAGGACGGAATGACCATCTATCACTGCTGAATGCCACCCTTGCCACAATGACAGTTCAGGTCCTGAAGTCTCAGAATAATTCGACTGAAGTATCTCTGCTTTGCACTCCCACACCAAACTGTGGCATAAAACTTGTGAGAGCTGTTGAGTAGTGACTTCCATACATAAACAACAGGCCTTTACACAAGGTTGTGCTTTTTTTCTCTCCATAACAGAATACCATTAGAACACCTTCTGGTTGATAGGCCTACTCAAGAGAAAACTATCTCTGCTCTTCAGATCTCTCAGTGAACGTGTGCAAAGTTCCTACCTTGTGTAGCCCAGAAAATGTTGATAGATGCAGAAGTCACATCTTTGCTCTTTACCCAGCTACTGTTGCGGTGCCTGCTCCACGCAGAGATGACACAGAAATAATCCCCTCTATCATTTTCTGAAGTCCATTGGATTCGTAAACTGAAGGTATCAACAGACTTCTTAAAGAAAATTATTTCCCCATTATGAGTCCGTTCTCTGCTCCTGTCCCCAAGCTGCAGAGTCCAGTCTGCATCCATCGTGGCCAGGAACTCCTCTGACACCACATCATCACTGCGCAGGCGCTGCCTGTAGTACCAGGAAACTGTGAAGCGGATGTTTGCTTCAGTGTCTTGTGCATTTGTGATCCTGCAGTTGAGCTCTGTGGGGTCATCTGAAAACTTGGGTGTTTTAGAGGCATTCAGAAATACCTCATAGTCTGGCTCTGCAGGAGAGGAAGCCCAGAATAAAGAGGTTAGACACAACCAGAAGGGAGAAAGTACCAGAACCCATTGATATGGCTAACTTCCAACATCCAGTCAACGAAAGCTCCTCAGCTAGAAGCTAAAAGCCATTTTTAGCTAAAATGCTAAAAGCATTTTTCTTACAAGACCTGAGGACAGGGAACTTGGACTCCAACTCTCAGACTTGCACCACACACTGACACAAGAAAAACCTGCATTTCCACACAAGACCTTTCATTTCACATGTTTAGTCAAATCATTTCAGAAAAATCAGGACTATGATCTCATGAGCAAAATCATTCTCTTTAGGTCTGGCCCCAAGAACCCACCATGTGGGTCCAGTTTCAGACCAATCAGTCTGCTTTTGCACCTGTTCAAATGCCTGGGGCAGGCCACAGCAACAGGAGAATGGTTATTTCCTAGCTTTGGACTGGCCAGAGACATGCAATTTTCCCAATTTCTCTCCAAGTTAAAAGGCCATTCCCCATCCTGAAATGTCCTCTTTTCTACAGTTAACAAATCCCATCATGCCTCTACAATACAATTTAAGAATGTTGAAAACCAACCCAAAACCCAAACACCTCACCCACACAGAAAAAAAACAGGGAGCATGGGTACCACCACTGGCACAGGCAGTACCAACAGCAATGCACAGTAAATTTGTGGGCAACACAATAAATACTAAGTGAGTTAAGAATCAAAGATGTATAGCTCAGAAGAGCTTCACAGTCTGAATAGAGAAGCATTTGCTGTATGCTATGAGGCTGAAATAACTCAAGCTTGAAAAGGAGTGCCTGAAATTCATGGGTTAAGAATGGGGTTGTTGTATTAAACCTGAAATAGCTGGCTGTCCAAAGCCTAGAAGCGATAAGGCAGCCGCGTGACTATTTTCTCTCAGACTACAGAGATAATAAAGAAAAAAGATTACAGCAAGAACCTCACACCACAAAGGAAATACATATTTATTTACTACTGGAGGAGTATTTTTCTGTCTTGCTGTCTACTATAATTCAGAAAAAAAGACTAGCTTTCCAACTGCTTGGCCAATACTCATCACATGGTTTTTACACGGCAAGTGCATTCAGCGCTCTATATTTATTTCTTCCTTTATGTTTTATTTGGCATTTTGCACTCCTAGAAACAATTAACCGAAGTTATAATTGGTACAGAGAAGGCAAGCCAAGGCTAAAACTTAGGCTTAGCTCACCAACCAGCCAAGATAATAAAGCATCTTAATAGAGCTGCAAACTGTATTTGCACATGCACTTTTGGACTTCAGATGCAAAGGATAAAAACAATTGTATCAAGCAAGCTGGCAGCTGCTGCTATGTCAGCTTGCAGAAAAGATCTCTCACCATTAAGTGTTCGGTGTGCGGTGTCCTTGCATCTAACAAAACCAAGGTCATTAATACACACCAGAACCTAGAGTATCTAGTGATACTGATGGCGAGTTTCTGCAGTGTTAGCTAACACACAAGCATGAAAGTAATAATTACATAAGGCCATAGTACCTACTATCAGTGAATATATGTGCAAGTTTCTCTGCATTTTCAGTATAAGGCAAAATAAAAAGAAAATGCACAGAATTCCTCTACTGCAACCAAGGCATAGATTATTAATGGTGGCCACAACTAACTTTTGGCATATGCCTCCACATATCCTACAGCTACACTACTCTTCCTGTCTCATTCACAAAAGACTCTTCTTTCCCAAAGCCTTGTGATATATTGCCCATGCTCTACAATTTTCTTATCACTCCTCCTCCCCTTCTTCCAAAAAAGAATGCATTCAAGATCAATTAATATTTCCACAGCAACAAAGGCTATGAAAGCAGAAACCCATCTCTGTTCACAAAAATAAGAAGGAAAAAGCTGTAGGAAACACAAGTTCCTAGAAGACCACTTCACGTTTGTTTTATTTGTGGGCAGGGGAAGAACCGCTAAGAAGAGAGTTCAGGTCTGACAGCACCACTCCAGATAGGTGCTTCACCCTCACAGACACTCAAACAGAGGATTTAGAAAGAATAAAAGGCTGGCTGGATAAACCTCATTCCTCCACTCTGTCAGCTGTCAAAGAACAGCCTCACTGACAGTTCAATGACTTAATACTTCAGCAGCTCTTAACTTCCATTAAGGAGGAGGAGTTGGTGAATTCTAGATGCAGTTGAAACCTCGAATGCTGAAAATTTATTCCACTTTCCTGTGCCCTAGCAACCAACTTCTGCTGAAGAGCAAATTTTATTCTCTCTTGTTCTCAAATAATGTCAAATTGGAATAGAAAGAGTAAAGAATAGTCCTACAGGTACAAGCACTACAAGAGAGTAAATGAACACACAATGTACATCTGTACACACGTGAACATGTGTGCATGTACACACATGCATATCAGTGGGACAAGAAGGGAACACTCACAATGTGCAACTTGAATTGCTGAATAAGGACAGGAAATGAAGACATTCATCACTGGTGCACTTATAGCACACATTACAAGTATACTTGGAAACGGCCACGGCTCAACTGTTCTGTACAATGTTAAAATGCAAAATTTAAAGTCATTGTTGCTGGGATTTAACCTTGTGACACAGCTATTTATTTCTGAAAACCCAGCTTCAAAGCAGGCTCTCTATATGCTAGACTCATTCAGTAAATTTATGTTGCAGGAGCTCTGCCTTTGTATCTGGACAGTACCACCAGTTTCTAATGACAAGAGGCTCTGAACACTGAAAGGGTTTAGGCTTGGATACTTGCATCCAGTCAAAGCTGGGAACACACATGGAGTACTACACCTCTACCAGTTCATTCCCACCTCACACCTACATTCATTCATACTTCCAACACAACCAATACTTTGTGAATTTTAGCAGATCAAAATTTAGATTTACAGCATCCTGCAACATCACCCCGAGTTTCACTGCTTCTAAATTGAAGCTATTCTCTCCCCAGGATTAAACTAGGAGACAGGATGGATAGGCTGACATATCTAGACCTCATTTTAAACCATGCTTTTTAGAAGTTTTGCTGGATTTTGATTTTTAGTATTTCATAGAATCATAGAATCCCTGTGTTCGAAAAGACCTTTGAGACCATCAAGTCCAACCATATCATGTCCCTACGCACTTCATCTACCCATCTTTTAAGTAGCTCTGAGGATGGTGACTCAATCACCTCCCTGGGCGTTGTTCCAGCACTTGATAATCCTTTCAGTGAAGAAATTTTTCCTAATGTCCAAGCTGAACCTCCCCTGGAAGAGCTTGAGGCCATTCCCTCACATTCTATCACCTACTACTCGGGAGAAAAGACCGATACTCACCTCTCTACAACCACCTTTAAGGTAAGCTGTAGAGAGCAATAAGGTCTCCCCTCAGCCTCCTCTGCTCTAGGCTAAACAACCCCAGTTCCCTCAGCCGCTCCTCGTAAGACTTGTTCTCCAGCCACCTCACCAGCTTCATTGCCCTTCTCTGGACACACTCCAGCTCCTCAACGTCCTTCTTGTAGCAAGGGCCCGAAAATTTAACTTCACCAGTCCAGAGTACAGGGGGATAATCATTTCCCTGGTCCTGCTGGCCACGCTGTTTCTGATAGAAGCCAAGATGCCATTGACCTTCTTGGCCACTTGGGCAAGCTGCTGGTTCATATTCAGCTGGCTGTCAATCTACACCTCCAGGTCCTTCTCTACAAGGTAGCTTTCCAGCCACTCTTCCCCAAGCCTGTAGCACTGCACAGGGTTGTTGTGTCCCAAATTAAGGACTCGGCACTTGGTCTTGTTAAACTGGACCCAGTACTAAACCCTGGGGACACCACTTGTGACCAGCCTCCAACTGTATTTAGCTCCATTTACCACCACTCTGTGGGCCTGGCCATTCAACCAGTTTTTTACCCAGCAAGGTGCGCACCTGTCCAGGCTGGTGGTAGATAGTTTTTCAACTAGGATACTGTGAAAAACGGTGTAAGAAGCTTTACTGAAGTCCAAGCACACTACATTCACAGCCTCTCTCTCATCTATCAAGCATGTCACCTTTTCATAGAAGGTGATCAGGTTAGCTTGGCAGGACCTGCCTTTCATAAACCCATGCTGACTGGGCCTGATCACCTGGTTCTCTTGCGTGTGCTGTGTGACAGCACTCAAGATGACCTGTTCCATGACCTTCCCCAGCACCGAGGTCAGACTGGCAGGCCCATAGTTTCCTGGATCCTCCTTCAACTCTTATTGTAAATGAATGTAACATGTGCCAGCCTTCAGTCCAATACAAATTCCCCAGTCAGCCAGGTCGGCTGGTGGATGATGGAAAGGGGTTTGACAAGCACCTCTGCCAGCTTAATACTCTTGGGTGGATCCCATCTGGAGCCATAGACTTGTGAATGTCTAATTGGTCAAGCAGGTCTCTAACCATTTCCTTGTGGATCATGGGAGCTTTGTTCTATTCTCCCTGTCTTCTGGCTCATGAGGCTGAGTACCCAAAGAACATCTTAAATTACTATTAAAGACAGAAGCAAAGAAGGCATTAAGTACCTCACCTTTATCGTCATCCTTTGTCACTAATGTCCCCCTTGCATTCAGTAAGGGATGGGGATTCTCCTTGGCCCTCCTTTTGCTGCTGATATATTCATTGAAAAACTTATCTTTCACAGAATTGGCCAATCTGAGTTCTATTTGGGCTTTAGCCTTTCTGATTTTCTCTCTACATAGTCTCACTTTATTCCTGTTGTCCTCCTGAGATGCCTGCCCCTTCTTCCAAAAGCTTTCTTCTTTTTTTCTGATATCCACCCAGATCTCCCAGCAGATGGGGATGGCTTGCTCTTGCATCGCCAAGATTTCCTTCTTAAAAGGCATCCAGCCCTCTTGGGCTGCTTTGTCCTTAAGGACTGGCTGTCTCCCATGGAACTTTATCAAATCAGCTTTCTGAACAGTCCAAAGTCTGCCCTCTGGAAGTCCTAGGTGACAAGTAACTTTACTTCTCAGAATATTTGCATAAAGAGATCTCCAAAGCTTAGGAGTTCAGCTGGGATAATGTAAAGCAAACACTTTACAATCTGCAGCATGCATAAGGGACAGTGGATTCCCAAGACAAATCTATTTTGGAGAAGGGGTATAGGGAATGATACTGTCAGCCTGCTCCTAAAGGCCATGCAGGTCAGATAAGCCTGTTGAATCTCCTACCTACAGCTTCTGTTCCTTATTCAGTCAACAAGTCTTAAATGAACTGTCAAACACACCTGCTTCTAACCAGCTTCTTGCAAAAAAAATGTGGACATTGATGGTATTAGAACTGTAAAACAACCAAGAAGAACTAAAGGATAAAGGAAGGAGAAAATAAAGAGATCACAAAGTTTCCATTTAAAAAGATTTTTCACCCCCCACTGGTGATTTAAAAGAACTTGCTGCAGAAATGCTGAAGTAACATATGGAAGCCATAACTTCAAGTATACAAATAATCCTTTGCTTGTCCAAAAGGCTTAATATCCACTCGTCTGTAGGACTGAATGATGAAAAATGCAGAACACACAGTGGGATGTTAAATACTGCAGGAAAATATGTTTTAATGACCACTAAGCTAATCAACACTGCTTGCATTGTTAGCCACAAGCCAGGTCTATCTCAATCCTCAGTCACGCTACTCAATACCTATATGACACAGCCTCATAAAATGGACTTGTGTGTTGAGATAAGAAAATAAAGCAGTATAAAGTCATGTTTCATTCCAAATCCATACGCAGAACATGATCTCTCTCTAGTGATTAAAACAAGAAAACGAAAACAGAAACCAAATAACTTTGAAAGCTATTAAGAGTAAATTATGAAGTTTCCATTTTAAATAATTGACAAAAAACAGCAGAAACATCTGATATCACTGTTTTCACAGCCCAGATAGAATGCCTTTTGCTGGATCAGATATCTGCTAACAGTTAACGAGGAAGGTGAAAGGGGACAACATGACAACAGGGACAGCTTTAGTGTCTGGAAAACAAGGCAGGCTTTTGAGTTCTGTTTCCCAATTGCAGACTGTCCAATGACACCAGAAAGCGGAGTGTGTGGGTGAGACATACAGTAAGGGATCCTAAACGTCTGTAATTTACAAACTCCAAACAACAGATCAGCATATTTATAGGTTAGCAAGAGAGAGACACTGCATACAGATGATAGATGCAAACAAGAGACACTTGCACAGAAGACATTCCGCAAGGCCCTCTCCCTTTTGTGATGGCACCAAGGAATACATGGTATCTTACCCATGAAGTCTGAAATCACTCACCTAATGCGGTTACCACCACGCTGACTGGTGCAGATGTCCTTTCCACCACCTTATGCCAGCTCCCATTGTGCAGTGGTACCCAGACAGCTGCTTGGCAGAAGTAGTAGCCAGAGTCTTCCACATCCACGTCACGCACTAAGAGGTGATAGGAGTTCCTATCTACACGGCTCAGGCTGATGAGAGTTGAATCACTGACAACAGAATCACGGTCCATGCTCAGCAAAACCTGAGCATCTGACAAGGTATCATCAGGTGATGTAGAAAAATACCACATCACCTCAGCTTCAAAAATACCACTCCTGTCTGTTGTGATGTTGCAGGTAAGATCCAGGGAGTCTCTTTCAGTCAAAGACATATTGCTTGTTGAGATGACCACATCTAGAGCTTAGAAATAAAGAGGCAAAAAAGCAAACAATCTTTTTTTAGAGTCCACGATAAGTTATTCAGGAATTCACATTCTATTACAGAAACTACTGAACTAGTTCAGTAGTCCTACTTTCAAATGCCTGGTGAATACTGAGCTGTGTGGTCTATTACAAGGGCAGTACACATTACCAGTCAAGAGAACGTGTACAGGATTTTCCATTCTCACAGGAGGGTCAAGGGGTTTTGGGACTCCCTCAGAAGATAAAAGTCTCCACTGAAATCACTAGGAAATACATTTAACTCGTTTTCTGCTGAAATGGTTTTGAGCTCCTCTAGCAGAACATATTTAGATGAGAAGCAACCACGGCTACATACTGGAGTCCTGACTAACCTCAGGTGCATTGCAGAAACATGAAAAGGAAGGAAACAGGAGGCAGCAGTAACTGTTCACTCCTCCAGTTACTGTTCTGACCAGCACACACTGGGGACTTCTAAGTGGCTGCTGGCATTTATTTAAACACATTTAAAAAAACTCCTTCACTGACCAGTGAATATTTTTAATATTCATCACACATACAGTCACAGCCAGCATTCAAGTGGGACCTTCTGCATTTCGTAGGTTACCAGGCTGGCTATAGCTTTGTTAACAGAAAGCCATGGGATTGAGTGTCAAGACCAGGACTAGAAAAGCTGTTCTTAGTTACTGGTCAGAAGTGAACCACGAGTGCTCTGTGTGTTCTCCATAAACCTCAGGGCAAATCAATCACCAAGTTATCTGGCCACCACATGTCTTCACTTGCTCACTCCCTCTATGCTACAACATCTAAAGATGAGACTTGGATCTCAGTGCAGCATCGTTCCCACAGTGTGTAATGCAGCTGCTCTTAAAGTCTCAGCTGAGGCCAGTAGACAGCACTGGCTTTTCTCAGCAGATCTATGATCAAGGCCACGAGCCAGAATACAGATTCCTGTCTTAAACAGGCAGCTATATCTCTGATGCAGTTTAGTGACTTCTATGTAAAACCATGTTCTACTATATAATAGGTACCAATGTGAAACATTTTATAGGATTATCATCAGGAAAGACAGATACTGAGCAGCCAAACTGAGCAGCCACAACTACTGCCAATAAAACCAAGCAATACTCATCTCACCGAGTACCACCTGACAGCACAGAGCTGTCAAACTGCACAGAGGGTAGCAAGCCCCACTCGAGTACTAAACGCAAGTCTGATGAAAATCTCATTGGGACTTCCCTTACTGTCTTATCATGAGATTAGAATCAGTAGGAAAGCCTAGTTAATTTAATAGACTAATACCAGAATACAAAATAAGACTCATCTGCAAGTATAAAAGCAGCATTTCTCCAAGGAATAATTCTGCCTTCATGAAATAGTGATGGGTATTCAGAATGTGGCAGTATTTGCATATAGAAGGACTCTAAGAGTACTTACTCATATGTATATTGTCAATGCTCCTTTTATGGTTACAGATATGTATGAAGGCCTCACTTAGCATTACATACCTAGTGCGCAAGCACTATTTAAAAAAGACATACAAGAACAAATGGAGCCCAAAGATGTCATGATTTTAGGAGACAAAAGTGATGGGCAAGTAGATTAGGAGAACAACAAAAGGGGAAAAAAACCCCACAGGTTACACAAGTATCCTGTGCATGACACTTTCATTCGATATATTAATTCATCTTTAGCAGGCGGGGGTATTTTGATTTTGGTTTTTTTCTTTAATTCTGTTTCTACAAATTTAACCCCACATTTTACAGTAGGCTACAATGAGGGAAGTGCAGCAACCAGGTATACTGTTTACAATTCAAGTTCATTTTATCATGCAGGTGCAGAGGGCTCAGGTGTCAGCACAAGGGCTCTTCAAGTCCTACTACAGCATGTGTGGGCAAAAATTTCCACAACATTCTGTTGGAGA
Organism: Coccyzus lansbergi; assembly: GCA_033558105.1. Taxonomy (NCBI): domain Eukaryota; kingdom Metazoa; phylum Chordata; class Aves; order Cuculiformes; family Coccyzidae; genus Coccyzus; species Coccyzus lansbergi. Next base: position 5,481,434 of record JAUMJK010000156.1, read on the forward strand.
ATAACCTATCTCATTTAGCATAACTTGAAAAAAAAGCCTTCATGCCTCTGACAAAATGGCAGTGCTACCAGTAACAGAGCGAAATATGAGGACAAAACACCCCTAAACAAAAATGCATACCCAAACCACATTAAAAAACTGGACTACTACCGACCATGGTAATCTTTGCCCTGTTTTCAGCCACAGATTAAATCCTACCTACTTAAACAAATCTCTTCAAAAGGGTGTCAAAATAGAGAGTTACAGCTCTTAATTAAGCAAGCTCTGTCTCAGCGAAGTGCACGAGTAACATTTACTGTGTAACGTACACCCTAAAAAAGGGGGACAATTTGATCCTGTCAGATTTCACAGGCTAGGTTGCACCAGGACTCTAAAACTACATCCAAATGAGCTACCTTCCGAAAAAAAGAACACCTATAAAAATCAGCAGTTCTGGATTCCCTCTACAGTGATCAAAGAATTACAAAAAAGAAAATACATCCCTACTGCCTGAATATTTCTAAAATATCAGCAGAATCTCACATTTCTGAGGGACCATCATTGCCTGGTTTTCCACCTAATGAGTGACAACATGAGTCAACCCCCCTGCTTTCCCTCCTTCAACTAGCAGTGGTGATGCTAAAACAATTAACAACTTGATGCATCTACTCCTGAAATCTATATGGGCCAGAATATCTCGATATCCTCAGCACAGCACTATATGTATTTTTGTCTCCTTAAACGCATCATTGGGTGCCTCATTAACAGGATCATTACTATCCTAGACCCCTGCCAATCGAGTGGAGCAATCAGACCAGTGATAAAAATTGATCATGTTAAATTCATCCTTCATCTTTTCTCTTCCTTCTGTGCTATTTTTTATAAACAACCTACAGAAAAGGTTCACATCTGTCACTGAATCACAGTCCACTTTTACAGGGGAAGCGCAGCTTTTTAGCGCTATGGGACAACCCTATGTCAATAAAAGAGCAGAGGGAAGGTTTGGGGTGCTCAGGGGTTTAATACAATATTTAAGAAACATGAAAACCAGAGGCAAACTAAAGTGAACTAAGGATGACAGGAAATCTAGGTCTAGGTATCTAAGAGGTTCCAGTCAATCCTTCCATGCGATCATCCCCATTCCCCCCAAAATAAAAGCTAGAAAACGCTTAACTTAATTTTTCTATCAACTCAGATGTAAAAAGGCTACCTAGCCAAACAACACCTGAGGTTCTCCTGGAATACACTCTCATTTAATTCAGCTTATCAAGTTTCTGCTTTCAAAGTATCACAGTCTCAACATAGAACTGCCGTAGCTACAAGCTAGGATCCCAGCCCATCAGTAACACTCACCAGTCCGTTGGATTGCCACATTTGCTATTTCCACACTCTTCTCCTGAATCTTCTGCCATGAGCTGTCTGCCCCTCTCACCCACTCGCTCACAAGACACCTGTAGGCACCTCCATCCCCTGATGAGGCCTGGGATACAGATAACCGATAGGTGTCATTTGCTCCTGTGTCCAAGCGGATATCTCCGTTACGGTAGCGCTCTTCATAGCCAGGACCCGGCTGGAATTTGCCCTCGTGGGTCAGAGATAGGATGTCCTGCCAAGACAATCCACTTCTGATCTGCCAAGTCACATGCAGATGAGTATGCTCTGGTGAGGTGGTAATTGCTGAACAGCGCAACTTGAAGGAGTCACCCTCAGACAGCCTGAGAGACATTGAGGATCGTGCTTTTGAACCACTCACTTGTAAGCCATCAGAAATCACTGTTCAAGTGAAAAAAAGACCAAAAGACACAAGTATCATAAAACAGAAGCAAGAAGAAAACATCCTCACTGACCTGTTCAGATATAGAGCAGTAAAATATCACAGAGCAATGCTGGCCAATAATTCCTCCTTCCCCATACATATTCCACAAACAATGAAATTCAGCTGAAAATCCATTAAAGGAAGCGTTCCACTTTAAACAAGCCAAGACAAACATTCAGATTCATTTATCCTTCTCCTTGCTTTAGTTTCTCATACAAACATCATCATTCTGACTATTCCCATCTCCATAATCATCTTGATTTTCATGGGAGTAAAACAGAAGACATTTAAAAAAAACAGTCTCCCAAATTATTACTGAAAAAATCCAAATGATAGAGAAAAGCTAGGACATGACTGCACTATCAACATTCAAAAGGGGGAAAGGAAGATTTCCTCCTTCATACAGAAAGATCCCTAAATGACAATAAGTAAGAGAGAGAAGACAGGCTGTGTTTTTTACCTGAAGTTAGCCTCTCTACCCAGAGGCTTAGGGACATTAAATATTTGTAGATGTCTTCAGAAAATTCACTGCTTAGTTTTCCCTTTTTTATTTACATATTTACTAGACAGAAAAAAGGAAAGTAGTGTTTATAGTAAACAGTCTGCCTTTGCTTCTTCACCTCACTTGCCTTTGCTATCATGCCTCCCAATTTTTAATTTTGGTTTTAGGAGAATTAAAAACAAACAGGGAGAAGGAAAAAAAATAATTACAATGCTCATAAGCAACAAAAAGTCAACATTCTTAAGGGTACATCTATAATCAATACCAAAAACAAATTTAAAGCACACCTCACTCTTCAGAAATACCTTTCACTTGGACCTCTGCATCATAATTTCCCTGAACGGTGGCATCAGTGCTGGGTGTGGAGCATTTGTATGTCCCTTGGTCAGTTGGCTGGATGTTTTTAATCACAAGTTCCACAACATCGTTGCTGCTCCGTCTCAGTTTGATATCCCCTTGGCCCACGCGTTTTTGGTACTCCTCAGAGGTGAATGTAGGATCCCAGGTACTCACTATCCGCATGAAGTCGGTCTCCCGGGAGAACTCCCAGTCAAAGTTCTGTTCACTGGGTCCATCATAATCACTAACACTGCAAGGGATCGTCACCTCCGTGCCCATGACTCGAATAAGAGGGCCTTTGGGCACCCTCACAACACGCCCTCTGCAGAAAACTAGGCAGAAGAATAAAAAGAGAAAACACATAGTTAAAGGAATACCAAAATAGGCTTCAATCAAACAAAAATTGGAATAGAATAAGGTTGGGCACCCCACTTTGCAGAGAGCTAGAACTAGTAAGAGCAATATTTTCCATTAATATTTAATATCATTGGAGCAAAAGCCCCTAAACGCACCATTTTTAGTAAGGGCAAACTTTGTTTCATTGCTTATTTAGTAATATATTAGGTAACAAAATAGGGAGAGAAATTGCAAGGTGGTAAAAAAAAAAAAAAAAAGAAATAGATGTAATCCAATGGGTAGTAGTTCCTCTACTACAAGCCAACTGCTACGTAAACACCTAGACAACATTAATAAGTGGTTTTCATTACTACAGTGAAGGTATAATCTAACCAGGCATTTTCATAAGTCTTCTGCTGACCTCAGTAGAGGGTTTGACGCAGGAAACTAACTGCAGCAGCTAGTGAGATAAACAATATACTTGCTGAGCTGCTTTCCTCTCTTATCGCTCTGTATGTCTTCTTGCTGTAAAGCCCCACTCACTGGTTCAGAACCATCATGCTAATAGGTATCCAGGTATGGGCAAGGAAGTTAGTTTCACGGAGACAAACCACACACTGTGGAACTTGTCATCAAGTGCAGCTTGCCCCCTCAAGAGCAGAGAGATGTTAAAGGATCAAGATTTCTATGGGCATTAAAAAACTACACAAACTACTATATACACTGAGTCTAAATACAAGAGAAAACGCATACTTTAACTCCACTTACAGTTCAGCAAACAGCTGAACCAAGGACTGACGTTGTCTTTACCACCCTAGCTCAAAGGTCACAGCACGTTTTTCATTTTGCAGGTTGTTCACTGAGTTTTAGTCATAATAGTTCATTTTCCTCATTACCACGACCTTCTGTATCCATCATTAATATTTCATTAAACTTCTTCGTAATGCAGACTGGGGTTAATCTCTTACCATTATAACCCTCCCCGAAGACTGTACCTGAGCAAGTGATTGATTAGTCCTAGTAAGGAAGTTGGACTTTTCTGCACCATTCACATGTGAATCAAAAAGAAAAACCTCCATTCCCAATGTATAGTTCCCCAAGCATGTATGTTTAAGAACATCTTTCTAAACGCAAGCATCATATGGTAAAGTCATTGATACAGAAAAATAACAAAAATATAGAAAGCTGCAGGGCTCCAATGTATTTCCTCACTAGGTCTCTTAAGCTGCAGCCTCATTCAATCCTTCAACTTATCTTCTTACAAGTAGTAAGAGCAGCAGGTAAGCTTTAAAGCACTGTCTGACAACCAAACTAGCTTCCAGCAGACCAATGTGAGAAGTCAGCTCAGGATTCTGATTGAGGGCATTCCTCAGATGCTGACATCTCTCTAGAAAATACTCTCATGTGACACTAAAACAAGCAGACAACACTGTTCTGCACGTGTCTTCAGCAGCAGGCCCACATATCATGCACTGCACTAATCCAGTCTAGAGGTGAGGAAGGCATGACTAATGTGTCAAGGGCTGCACATTTGTGTTTGAGATTAGCACCGCTCAGTGTCTCTTCTTCCAAGGTCACTAAAGACCCTTTGACATTAAATGAAGGTAGGGGGTGAACAGTACCTTCATCAAGAGAGGGCAGGTCAAAGGAAAGGATAGGGGGTACAGGGACTTCTCAACAGATCTGTGGAGTCTGTACCCTATTGCTATAAAGCAATGACTATCCCCCTTCTCACAGAGGTTGCCCCAGAAGGAATTCCAGTTTAATGCAAAGTTGAAAGGAGGGCAGTGGAACAGGCTGTGGGAGAGTAAAGGGACAGCCTGTAGCAGTTAAAATGTTGTACTTTGCAAACAATAACATTTGTTACTGCTAAGATAAATCAGGGTTTTCCTGAGGCAGAAGCATACAGAGACAGCATCACAATAGAAGAGAATGAGAACTTACTGCAGAGCATCCACCCACAGGTAAGGAGGAACACACACTGGACTGACACTCCAAGGGTGAGCTGCCCTCTTAGGTGACCCAAGAGGCTCAGTATCAAGCAAGCTGTGAACTCAGTATTCTGCTTATTTGTCCTGTAGCAGTCAACAGCAAGAGCATCCCTAACTACTAAATAAGGTGTTGTGTTCCTTGCTATGCATTAAGGATTAACGTTTCATGAAGATGCAGCAGAAGGCAGAGAGCTACAGGCACTGATCTTGGCAAGATGCAAGCTCCATTTCACACTAGCAGATAAACAAGGAGCTTTTACAAAGATTTCATTCTAGCAGTGCCCTGCATTACTTGCATACACTGTCTCCATCTTCCCAGAGCAAGTGAAGTTCAGCTTTTGTAATAGGAGAGCTTTAAACTCTAAATTTGATGGAAACTTTTTTTTTTTTGGTGACTCCTAACATATTTCACTGTTAATAAAATGTGACATTCCTAATGAATTCACTTGAATTCCATTTAACTGTAGAACATATAGAATCATAGAATCACTAGGTTGGAAGAGACCCATCAGATCATCGAGTCCAACCATTCCTGTCAAACACTAAATCATGTCCCTCAGGACCTCGTCTACCCATGCCGGTAGAACAGTCTATACAACTAGTGACAGAAAACAACAGAACTTTTGACAATTCAGTATGGTGTCAGTGATACTGAAAAAAAGCATATTTAGTAGGAACTCAATAACTGGCTCTGTATCATAAACTGCAATGCTGAGCATCAGCCCTGTTGGAGCACAAGATTAATTGCCTAAATACAAAACTTTATTTTTTCAGAGTCAACAGACAACCAAATGAAATTCCAAGGAATTGTTTTTGAAAACAAGAGGTAATATAGCTCCTGTAAGGAGGCCAGTAAGCACGTACAAGGGATGGGACTTGTTCATTGACCTCATTAGACAGGTGACAGGACTACAAGGCTACACTAGTCCTTTTGCAGGGCTGGGCCAGAAATACCCAAAAAGTAGGGCAACCTTTGTGGTTGTTTGTCAAGTCCTTTATAAGAGGATTCTCCCAAGGGAACACACAAAATATTCCACCAGGCTCAAGGTAAAATAACAAACAGGGTCCTGCCATATTAATCGTACAGAGACAAGATAGCCCAGACACAGCCAAGGCAGCTTTCAGCTAGTATTTGTTCCCTAGCAGTAATCCATGAAATACTTCAATTAATTCGTCCCATCACCTAGATGCACCATCTAATTGCTGTCACTAAATGAAAGCCTTTCAAAGAGAATAACAAAAGTATTTGACTGAATAGATAGACTGTGAAGTCAATTCGACTACATTAAATAGCAATCTGTCATTTTTAGGCTAACCAAGAAAACAAGGCAGCAAAATTGTGCGGGATCTACAGAACAGGCGGTCTGTTTAAACTCTCGACAAGCTACACAAGTCCTCAAGGAAAGACCTGGCGAGGATTTCCTCTTGCATTAAGGACATTGATATAAATGAGGGAAGTCTTCTAGGAGCTTCATCTTCACGCAGGTTTTGCATCTACATACCATTTATGAAAGAACAAGATGAGAGGTAATCTGCAGAGTTGCCCGCAAGGCTAAGAAGGTATTCTCACTGCAAAGAACAAACTTCTGCTTCAGCACTCTTACACAAGGTGTTTCCTCAGCCCGCACTAGACAGCTCCATCTAATAAGAAAACACGTTCCCTTAGCAGCTCAGAGATGGAGGTCGACTCTCCACGCCTGCTATCCAAAGAAAATGCAATGTGACGTGCAGTAGGAAGCCAATTAAATCCAAAAAAGTAAGAGCTGAAGAACGAGTAAATTGGCTCAGACTAAGCACTTGAGCCTCTGCATCAGAAAGACTTAGAACACACAGTCCAGCTACTCAACTAAGGCAGTCATAGGAGACACAGTGACAACTTCGCTGATGCCTTTCATCTCCAAAGAGCATTCCGAACAAAAGGTTGTTTCATTTGCCAACTAAACATTACCGTGTCTAGGAAGAAAATACAATGCCCCTTAAGTTCACAACAGTTTATGACAGGAAAAAAATACCACAGCCAACTTTGCAAACGGTGATAACAATTTTCCCTCCTTGAACTTCTCCATTTATTTTCAACCCAGGCATCACTTTGCTGCAGCACTGTGTAAATAAGGGGGTTGAACAGGGACAACCCCTCTTGTGCCACACTTGAGAAGAAGCAACAGAGTCCCCAATATTAAAGCCGAGTACTCTGCCTGCTATTTCTAGGAAAATCCCAAATCTCCCACTTCCATCCTGCACTGCTTAAATACAGTGTTTGCAATACATTAAGTCTTTTCGCAAAAAAGGGGGGCGGGAAGACTTTATTTTTGCATCTTTTCTTGTCCCACCAAACAACGTGTCCAGACAAATCACCTTCCTCAGTTTTGAAAGAAAACTGAGCAGGTTCCTGCTGGGAGGTAGTCAGTGACTTTTCCTATTGGGCAGGCAGGTGAAAGGACAGACAGTATGCCACATTCACAAGCTCTTCTCTTGGGAAGGAGAACCAAAGCATATCAGCTTTGGGAGACTATAATCTTTATTTCCAAACTTCCTCTTCTTGCCTTTCCTCCCAGCTCTAATTATCACCAGGCTGCTCCACATCAAAACCATAATTGAACAAATGAGTTATAACGAGAAAATGAACAAGTTGTAACAAACATGCCTTCAATGTTTGAAAACCTTTCAGTACTGTTACTGTAATTATCACTTTTTTAAATATAAAACATTATTTTCCTAGAAAGTAGCACATTTACACAAGCAGCATGTTGCTTTGGGATTTCGTCCTGGTTTTAAATGTAGCAATTAAATTTTCTATCCTGCATTGTATACACACATCATGGTTTAGCCCCAGCTGGCAACTAAGTACCACACAACTGTTCATTCATTCCAACTCCCAGCAGGGATAGGGAAAGAGAACTGGAAGGGTAAAAGTGAGGATACTCATGGGTTGAGATAAGAATAGTTTCATAATTGAAATATAATAAATTCAAACAAAAAGAAAAATAACAAAGAGAAATAAACCCCAAGACAGACAAGTGATGCAAATTAAATCAATTGCTCACTGTCAACTGACTGATATGCCCAGCCAGTCCATGAGCAGTGGCCCCACAGCCAATCTTTGCTTGGTTTGATTGCTGAGCATGGTGTCATATAGTGTGCAATACCTCTTTGGTCAGCTGGAATCAGCTGTCCTGGCTTTATTCCCTTCCAGCTTCTTGTGCACCTCCTACTCTGCTCACTGACGGGTGGTGTGAGAAGCAAAAAGACTTTGACTCAATCTAAGCACTGCTCAGCAGTAACTAAAACATCCCTGCATCACCAACACTGTTTCCAGCGCATATCCAAAATAAAGCTGCATATTAACTACTAATAAGAAAATTACCTCTACCGTACCCAAAACCAATACAGTATGATGGCAGGAGTCAGAGAGATAAAGCAGAATCAAATTAATGCCTTTGAGTATCAGAAATGCAGCTAACTAGTGAAATCTCTTTACTGGTCTCAAAAAGGAAAGAAAAAGAATCCTAAATAAGTGAGATTCTTTACTATTCCTGCTTAACACAGGACAACATCACATTCTTCTTTCTAGTGCAGACAAACACACATCAGGGGTCGGGATCTATGCTCCCGACCCCTGCTGTGCTCTTGGTAGGCTCTTGCTACTCTTTCCAAATTACAAAATTCAGACCACCCTAATAAGCAGAATCAACCAGCACCTTACAACCAGACAGCCTGTACAGAGAGGGAAGACAGGTTTCATTCTAAAGAGACAAAATTTAATTCCTTATGTTGAAGCTGTAATCACCATAGTAGCCTGGAATCATCTGAAGCATGCAGGGCTCCCTCCATACCTTGCAAGCCAATGGTACTGTTACACTTCCCTGACTGCAATACTCCCTACCTAAAAAAAAGACCAATAGATTTTTATGGTTTGAAAGATCTGCAGCATATCATCTGAAGATATCGGAGAAAAGCGAATGAAAGAGTCCATGAGAGAGACATTTGTGTTCTTTCCCAGGCGGCTAGGATTCTTTTTTTAGATAATGTAGAGCTCTTATCAGAAGGAATTAGCCTGGGTGTAATTGCTTAAAACCCATTATCTCTATCAGGATGAAAAAACGCATACTGCATCTTAAATAAGGCCTCAGAAATGCTATGAAACTGCAAGGCATTTGGACTGCTCTATTTGCCACACAATCTGAGATATCCCAGAAAAGCCACATCTCCAACACAGGGTGAAAAAGCAAGCATCTTCCCAGATGGATTCTGTTTATAACATGTGGGCTAAGATTCACATAAAAGGATTAAACCAGCACATCTTGTGCTGCACAGTAATGACCTGACATCTTCCTCATTCATTCCCCACACCAACCATCCCCAAGAAAAATGATTTCAAATGCACCTAAGCAAACCACAAGGCTTTCACTAGGACACAGTTCTTGGTTCTGTGATAAGTACAGAATGGCTTGGGTAAGAAGGGACCTTTTAAGATCATGTAATTCCACCCATCTGATGTAGGCAAGCTCATCTTCCATTAGCCTAGGTTGTTTGAAGTTCCAGCCAATCTGACTCTGAACATGTCCAGTGACAAGACGTCCACAACTTCTTTGGGCAACCTCTTCAAGTGGCTCACTACCATCATCATGAAAAGCTTCTTTCTTACGTCCAGTCTAAACCTACCTTCTTTCGGCTTAAAATCACTGCCCCTTGTACTGTCACTACAGGCTTTGATAAAAAGTTTCTCTCCAGCTTTGTTATAAGCCTCCTTTAAGTACTGGAAAGACTACAATAAAGTCTCACTGAAGCCTTCTCTTCTCCAGGCTGAACAACTTCAACTCTCCCAGCCTTTCTCCATAAGAGAGCTGGCCACAGTTCTTTTGATGCAGCCCAGGATTTGCAAGTGCAGATTGTTGGCTCATGTCAAGCTTCTCATCCACCACCACCCCCAAGTCCTTCTCTGCAGGGATACTCTCAACCCATTCATCCATCAGCCTGTGCTCATATTGGGGATTGGCCCATTACAGGTGTAAGACCTCACACTTGGTCTTGTTGAATCTCATGAGGTTCACACGTCCATTCTTCAAGCCTGTCAGGTCCCTCTGGATAGCATCCCTTCACTCTAACAAATCAATCACACTACTTAGCCTGGTGTTGTGCACAAAGTTGCTCTCGGTGCACTCCATCCCACTGTTTACATTGTTCATCTAGATACTGAATAGTACCAGTCTTAAGACAGAACCTTGAGGGACATCCTTTTTATTTATCTCCATTTCAACACTGAGCTGTTGACTGCAAGTCCGCAGATACAGCAAATCAATTCCTTATCCATTGAACAGTCCACCCATCAACTCAGTCTTTCTTCAACTTAGTGTAAAAGGCCTTACAGAACTCAAGGTAGACGACATCAGTTGCTCTTTCCCCATCCACCAATGCAGTCATTCTATTATAAAGGACCACCAGATTGGTCAAGCAGTTATGCTATGGTGCATCTTTTGATTTCCAAGAGACCTTGTACATAACTGTTAGATGTTTGCTGCCCTATATGGCTTCGTACCCAAACTCTCTCTGCCATTGATGAAGAGAAACTCTCAAAAACTTCTTGCTTGCTGCTATTTGTAGTTAGAGCCTAGGGATACAACTACCTGAACTCAGCAGAAAAATTAAATATATTCTCCATATTTCTACCCCACCCCCCCTTTTTTTATTAGAAAGAAACCCACTTCCTCTCAAAACACCCTCCACTCTAAATACACAAAATACACCAGCACAACAGGCCAGAATAGCATCCAATGAGTCAGATCCAATCTGTTCTACCTGACATAAAAGTCTGGATGACATCACTTTGGATAAATGTATAATAATTGGCACGTTCCAATCTGGAAATGGCAGTCAGAAGGCCTTGTTGTCCAAAAAGACATGGACCATAAGAGAATAATACTTCACCATATAAAACACACTGTATCACTGCAGATGGCTTCCCAAAAGACTCCATTCTGTAAAAACTCCACTGAACTGCCCCACAAGCAGGAAAAACTCCTTCCTCTGCCATGTCTTTCTGCTAAGGCAACTGCAACAGGCAGAATTGCCTCTCTTGTTATCTCTTAGGCTATCAGCAATAAAATGCTGTTCTACTGCTCAGCTCCTCCTCTTTGAAGACCAGCTGACTGGCATCTCCTTCACCAAAGCACACAATTTATTTCAATTGTCTACCAAAACAAACCACACGAATCTACCATAAGCACTTCCATGGATAATTCCTGCTGCAATACAAGAAGAGACCTGTAAACTGCAGCAGAAGCTTGTGAGGCAGAACCAGGTTGAATATGCAGTACTAATTAGAGCCTAAAACCCTATCACCAGCTACTGACGGCATAGATCCCACTGTGAGCCACTGCTTCCCAGTCATGGGGAGAGGTAAGCTACTGGAAGGCAGAGCAAGGCATACAGCAGGTAGCAGGGAAAGGAGGTGCCACATAAATTATTCCCAGCTCTGCAAACCAGAAGGCTAGTTTGTCAAACAGAGTGGCTCTTGGCAAAGAACTGTGGCACCACTGGTCCAAACACAACACACATCTAACAGGCAGAGATAGTACTACAGGTGGTATTTTAGACTCCTCTGGATGTCAAACAAGTCCATCACATAAGATCTCCTACTTCCTTTCCTTACCACTGACTGACAGTTGAGGATAAAAGGCTGTTATCTAAATAACTATTTTTGTTAAAGTCTCCAAAAATGCAACTGGAAATAAAAATGGAAGGACAGGAAAACATAATGAAATGCAAGAGTCAACATGCTGCTGCTTCTTAGGTCTCACCCGAAATACCTGTCCTGCTAACAACATTCATTTACTTTCCTCCAAACAGTCTTGTAGAACTCCATTCTTTACACTACTTTGCCAGAGCAGCCCATTTACATTACCTGGTGACGTATTACCCAAAAAGTCCAGGTACTTTGGAAGTGGTATTTAGACTGCTGCATCAAGACAGGTGATTTTCTGTTGTTCTGCCTCACAAGCAACTTGCATTGCCAGAGGAGAGGTTCAATATGTTACATTTTAAGAAAAACAGTTGACAAAGCAGTAAAGCCCATAATTCAAAGCTGAAGAGCTAGCATAGTAGGAAGGAAGGCTACACATATTTGTAGAAATCTTATATCTAAAGCATCTCCTCATTTTCTTTAGTGGAGCGGAATGATACAGGTTAAAAACTGTAATACTCATTTTAATTCAAGAGGAGTGCATACATTTTTTAAAAAGTCCTCAAACTGCAATATGCAGAATTAAAAACAGTGCTGTTCTGCAACATGATTAACTTGAACTTATCTGTTATCTTAAATCTTTTGCAAAGCAGTTGGAACTGAGCAAGACAGTCAAAATCCACTTGCTCTATACTGCTCTATGTGGAACACAGCACATAACCAGGATGAAACTGAACTTTTCTTGGATTTAAATTGAGAAAACAATCCAGAATAGAGTGAATCATTTCTAAACCAGCATCTACATTAACTAAGGGCATACACCAGTGTGAAAATTTAAGACAAGACAAAAAAAACCTAAATCCCAGACAAAATCATGCTAAACCATAAAAGCTAATGCATATTTCAGCCAGCATTATTTTGAAAACACCTAACAGAGATGAGAAAGCTGGAAAGCTAGGAAGGGAAAAGTATTTTTCATACAATCATAAAACAGTTTGGGTTGGAAGGAACCTTAAACATCATCCAGTATCAACCCCTCTCCCATTGGCAGGGACACCTCCCACTGGATCAGGTTGGTCAAAGTCTCATCTAAACTGGCCTTGAACAACTCCAGGGATGAGGCTTCCACGGCTTCTCTGGGCAACCTGTTCCAGTGCCTCACCACCCTCACAGGAAAAAATTTCTTCCTAGCATCTAACCTAAATCTACCCTCTTTCAGCTTAAAACCATTCTCCTTTGTCCTATCCTGTACTCCCCGATAAAGAGCTCCTCCCCAGCTTTCCTGTAGCCCTCTTTTAGGTACTGGAAGGCTGTTGTATCGTCTCACTGGAGCCTTCCCTTCTCCAGGCTGAACAACCCCAACTCTCCCAGCCCGTCCTCGTGGCTGAGGTGTTCCAGCCCTTGGATCATTTTTGTGGCCTTCGTGTGGACTCACTCTAAACTGAAAGTACTTTTCAAAAAACTTTAAAAAATGTGTATACAGCAATATCCATGAGTTTCATAAATCTATAATTTCCCAAATTATACATTTATAAAAGGAAATCCAGGAACAAACTCTCCTCAAAATGATTTTCAGTATCATCATCCCCTTTTCCTCCCAGAGTAGCAGGTATTTATTTTTATTGATGTGAAGCAATCATTTGTTTTCCAGGTTATCTTTAATGTTAGGTAATATCCAACAAACACTAAAAATGCTTTCAAATATAATAAATACTGAATCCAACAAAGTCTTTAGTTTTTCATTGACATACTGGGGCGGGGAAGGCAAATCAAAACCCCACCAACAGCTGTTCAGGGTTTTGTTGTGTGGTGTTAAGTTTCTTGGCTGTTCTCTGTGCTGTGTCTTTGTGCTTTGGTTTTTTGGTGCTTGTTTTGGTCAAGTGTGTGCGCGCGTGTGTGTGAGTGTGTGTGCATTTGGGTGTGTGTGCACACGTTTGGGGAAGGAATAGGGAGGTGGTGTTTATTTATGTCCTTTTACCTGCTTAAATTTGGTGGCACTCCTGCAATTTAACCCAACAGCCCACTCATAAAGACAAAGTCCTGTCTAAAGACAAAGTCCTGTCTAAAGCCAAATGGAGTCTAAATGGGATTGCAAAATGCTTTCATAATCCAGATTTTATTAATCTTAACCTCCACTTCCAGAAAAATTGGTTTTGGGGATCATTTCAAATCTCGGTACCCAGAGACTAATTTCCCAATAAGCATTTCACTGGATGAGTGAAGGCATCAAAACCAGCAAGAAAGCAAAGTCCAGTTACAGAATTCAGCAGTCACAACACCAAACAACCCAACACATGAGGCTCTCAGATTTTCTGGTAGGGATCCTGAAGGGCAGCTTCACTCTGTTGGCATCTGCTGTTGTGAGAGATTACAGAAGGAAGTGGCTGGGCAGCAAGGTTGCTGGAATTGCTGAAGAGGGCAGCAAATGGTACTGGCCAATCTTGGCTCCACGCCTGACAATTGATTTGCAGCCATACGAGCCAGTGGAGGAATGGATCTCAGTATTTATAGAGTAATCCTTTTTGTCTGTAATTTAATTATCTAGCAGTCTCATCTTCACCATAAATAATCTCCAAGCAAGTGGTCACATTAAAAATGCCAGCAACAGATGCACACAGAATGGGTGTTACAGTATGGGAATGAATGCCTGTGCCTTTTCAGCACTCGCAGGTAAGTGCAGTAGCACAGCTATTGTCAGTTCTTTTGCTGCAGAAGGTGTACTTGGACAGATTAACTGACTAGACCAATCTCAAGCAGTAAAACAGAAGCAGCGAGAAATAGATCACAGGAATTCCTGGTTTCAGGCTTAGTGCTCCCTCCATTGTATCTTTACATACTGTTTCTTTACATAAAGATGAAAATACAAAGATACCTACAGATAGGCAAAGAAGACATAGCCAAATGCAAAGCAAGCAGTTAGCTTCTGCCCTCAACTGGTGCCCCCACAGCTCAAAAGTCCCTGAAGGACTTCATACGGGCATCTACACCACCACCATATGCATACTACTGTCTACAACCTGGAAAACCAGACATTAATGTTTTCCAAACCCTTCTCTCAAAGCCCATGTATCCAATTAGCACTTGAAAGCCAATTTCAGGTCACGCAGAGCAATACTGTTTAGTATGCTAATCTCTATGGAGCCTGCAGGTTAGAAGCACAGGTATTTTTCTCCTCTACAAGAAGGAATTGTACGCATGCGTGCACACACAGAGTATGATTTAAGAGACATCAGGGCTCTTCCTCCTTTAATACAAGATTTACATAACTAATTCTGTAATTGAGAACAGGACTGCAAGGTATTTACAGTACTTGTTGCTGGCTGATCTTTTATTATTTGCTATGGCACTGCTGATGAGAAACTCTTACCCCAGAAAAGGCAACTAGTCTAGTCTCTGGCATAAAAAAAAGTAGACACGTGAAACTACACTGTTTCAGAAAAAGACATTTTTCATTACAGTATTGTTGCCCTCTTGCAAGGGGGAAGGTCAGTGGTACACAATGGGCAAGGGGAGGAAAGAGGTCCACATAATATGAGAGGTCAAGGACATTAAACTACATCTAGAAGGCACACAGGAATTGCAGTCAAGGTTTTTAAGGAGATCTGTGTAACCCCCCCATCCAGACTGTTAAATAAAATTATCCCCAGATAGGTGTACAAAACAGCTGGCTTGAAAAACAGGCATGCCACAGCACTTCATTATTTGCAAGAGACAAATACCAAACCAGATAATTCTGGAGACACAAGAAAAAGCTTCACAAACAAAATTCAAAACAATCTGGTTGGTTGCATTAAGACTCAAGAAAAATGAGAATAAGGTATTTCAGTAGATGAAACTCAAGTTGGCCTGCTTTTTTACTTCACTAATATTTAAAAAGTTGAAAAGCTTATCTCCCAATCATATAGAGATTCAAGACTAGCACAACAGTTTACTCTAGCATGTAGCACAGCCCAAAAGAGGAAAAGGCTGCAGAGAACTCTTGGTGATTCTTGGGGCAAAAGCCCTAAAAATCATATTATGCACATTCTGAGTGTTTGTACTGGACTAGGTTCAGTGTCACAGACCAAAGACCTATTAGCACTGGAAACACAGCAGATACACTACTAGAGTGAAACTTCTAGTTCAGTTATATCCAAAGGCATCCTAATTGTACACTCAGACTGCTTCCCAGTAAAGAGCAGCATGCAGAAAGTGGGACAGTGAAGGAATTCATCTCGGAAACACAATCCTCACCCCAACTGAGGTGGAAATGAAAATGCAGGCTGTGTGCTTCTAAAGGATACTTAAAGAGCTGTTCACATTTAACTTGAACATCAGTGTGGAAAGGGGAATTCTTCCCTAAATCACAAATGTGAGCTAAGCCAGGAACAAAAAATATGGCTAGGATATGAAATCCACTCACACTTTGCAGTATCGATTATCCCTGCTGAAGAAATTCAAGAGTCAAAATCACCAAAAAAGCACGCAAGAGTCAAAAAATTGCTGGCATTCACTGCCTCTGAGATATTGAAGGCAAATTATCTGTGGAACTAGCTGTCTTTGCCCCGAATTCTACCTCTAAAAAGCTGTCCTTACATGTGAAAGGAAATGGTATTGTATACAGCTGCATACTAGAAGATTCATTTTACTGGATAATAAGAAGAGACTCTCTTAAAAGGGTGGCCAGGTATGTGCATGTGGGCAACATGCAAGGAATTCAAAACCTGCAGAGAGCTGAACTACCTTAGGTAAGACACACACTTGGTACAACTCTTCTCCCAGTTAGCCCAGTCCTGGAGAGAAACAAATTCCTCCATGCTTATGCCTTCTAGTGCAAGCAGAAAAAAAAAAAGCAAAAACCCACTTTTGTGAAAAAAGTAAGCTAGTTGAAGGAATCAAGAGGTTCAGCTTTCAGAAAACACTAAGCATCACCCTTGTAGCTAACCAAGCATCTTTGTAAATTTTCAAGTTTACAGCCTCAAGCTTTCCATCACCTCTGAAAACCTTGCCCTGTATTCAATGCAAGTAGTCTGTTATCTTCAGTAGTGGAATAGCAAGGTTCATCAGTTCAATGCCTGGTTGAAGAAGTCTAGCCACCTCCTCATGTTCCCCGACACAAACTGAACTCTTTTTTCTCTTCACATTACATGTTAGGAAGCTTTCAGTGCTACCTGTTTTGATTAACTCACAGCACTTGCAGTAGCCTCTACTCTTACCTCTACAACTGATACTGAATAGCTACCCTGGTATACAGATAGCACAATAGAACACACATTTAAGCTATGGGGAGAATTTTATGTTGTTTGGTATTTGAAAAAATCCACGTGCAGCCATGTAATAAAAGACAATATCACAACATATTACTGCTTGGAGCCTTAGTAAAGTTTGTCATCCAGCCTTTAGCTACTAATCTTCAGATAAGCATGTCTATGCACACATAATTGCTGCTGTCACAAGCATGCTATGTACAGGAAGGTCAACATCACGGGTGAAAAAAAAAAAGGAGAAAGTCAGAGATCAGCTAATAAATATCATCATCCTCAATATTTCAGAAAATGGAACTTCTGAGGTAGCCAAATGCAACACCCATGAGCCAGCAAATTGTTGGAGAAAATATTCAAGTTAAACACGAGGATACTACCCCTAACTAAGGAAGTCTCCAAGCTACACATGATCACGAGACAGCATACTAGGGTAGTAATGGTGCATGCTCACTTTTCTCTAGGCATCTGTTCTCCACCAGCAGAGGCAAGACACAAGGCTGAGTAGATTTTTGGTGTCAGTCTTCCCTCTTGTTATACTTTTAGGAAGAGAGAGTTTGGAGGGAGTGCCCTTTTACCACAGCTGCTCCTCAGGGACACCCAGGCTGGTGACTAGGTTGTGCCCAGGAATGAGAAGAGACACCAAAAATAAAATTTTTAAAAAAAAAAAAAGACACAGAATTTTCAAAAAAAACCAAAAAAGAACAAAAGAACACAGAATTTTCAAATAACTCTTAAAATCAGAAGAATGGGAATTCTTTTGAGCATGAAACGAGAGAGGTGGGTAGAGAACCAACATGACATTTAAATAGCAAGAGGAGGAGAATACAGTTTTTGAAAGATGCCCAAAGGGAAAATGTTTAATTGTTTCTTTTATGCTCCAGTCTCCTTGCAGAGCTGTTCCAAGTTACACTATTTAATAAGACAACCTACGTACAAAATAAGTAGCTGTTCATATTTGTGTGAAACTTGGATATCCTGAAATTACTCAGTAACTAACACTTTCACAATCAGCTTACATTGAAACAGACAGCAGATTGCATTCACCCTAGGCATCTCCATATTTGCTACATTGGGAAGAACAGTTATGTCCCATATTATACTGTTCAACAGAACAAAATGCTCTGCAACCAAACTTCATCCCAACAGAGAGCAGAACAGCCATTTTATGGATCCCAAACTAGTACACATACATAGCATAAGAACTGAAGGCAATACTACAAGTTCCAAATATCCATTGCAAAAGCAACAAGGTGCTGCAGACTAAGTCTCAAAAGTCTCTACCAGCCACCATGTCAACACAAAGGAACAATTCATGTCTGGTGCAAAGACAGCAACTGTCTAACAGCTTATGAGCAACATAAGAACAGAAGCAGAAAGTAGATCACCAACTTAGAAAGTCAAGGGTCTTAAAATTCACTTGTAATGCTGTAGATGGACTTAGTGACAGACTCTAGACTTAGCAGTCCAAATTTTTAAACTGTGAGAGAAGATTGTTAGCAGTACCTTTTAAGCACCTTAAAGATTTCTAGCTAATTCAAGTCAACAGGCGTCTCCCTGAACTGCCTCCTTCACTCAAGGACTAACAGTCCTCAGGTAACAAAGGAGATGTACTTAATGCACAGGGAGAGCTAATATTCCCCAGAGGTACTTTTGATTAGACTTGGAAAGCTGGAGCATGAAACATTGCCACCCAAACTGCAGAGCAAGCCTTCATCCCCTTCATAGAGTCTCTTTATTAGAACATACCCTGGAAGTCAGGTGAACTCAAGTAGAGCTGTTCACCCAGCATTAGCCCTAGAGACAATATCAACTAACATACTTCAGAATGTAAACACAAAACATTGACCTATACCAAAGAAAAAAATGAAGAAAAGAGAAATGCAAAATATGTTTGTATAATACCAACCTATACCTAAGAGGTGTTCACTGGGCACATGAGCCTTGCACTGTAGCTGCAAAAAAATCTAAACCTGAAGCCTGATCTCACCAACATTAGCAAAGAAAGAACAAACAAGAAAGGCACTGAACGCTGTGCAATATCAGGAAATTCTCCTTGCTTTCATGTTTCGTGATAACATCTGAAAAAATAGCATAACACTGACTTTTTCAAGCAATATCTAAGCCCCAGTGGGCAAGACAAAAAGGAGTTATGCCTTCATTAACACTCAGAAAGAGATGCAGTACACAGGTACTTGGACTTCTGAACAGATGGTTTTAAAAATAAAGGATCCTCCTCCCAGCTCTGCACCTAGTCATGTCCAATATCAGCAACAGACATCAATTTAAGAACCAGAACAAAAAGACTAACAAGCCCTTCATACATAAATACAACAAAAATGCTTATTTCTCTCTTAATTTCTTCATTGTGTATAAATTTAGTACTTAGAAGCTTTAAAGTACTATTTATACTCCCTGTTCATTGACTTTTTATTTCACTGAATCACAAAATGAACTGGGTTTAGCTCTCTTGTTGGTATGGCAGTCTTAAATCATGTTAACAGCACTATCCTATAGTAAAATTTGTTTATCATTAGAGAGCAATGGGAATTATTACAGTTACAGTAAAGTAACAAAGTACCTAGAAGGCACTCCTGCTGCTAGTGAAGACTGAAATAGAAGGTACAACATTTACAGAGCTCTAGTTGACTACACAACTTTTACCTCAACCTCACCCCTTGCCTCCCTGCTTAATTTTTCAGAAATAAGAACAGGTTTAGAGATTAATGATCTGAAGACCATTTCCCAGGAGCTTAAA
Source organism: Coccyzus lansbergi (assembly GCA_033558105.1). Taxonomy (NCBI): domain Eukaryota; kingdom Metazoa; phylum Chordata; class Aves; order Cuculiformes; family Coccyzidae; genus Coccyzus; species Coccyzus lansbergi. Next base: position 5,501,074 of record JAUMJK010000156.1, read on the forward strand.
CCACTTAAGATCCACAAAGTCAAATTAAGACATTTCAAAGAATTCAAGCAGAGGAGCACCAGCCATAATGCACTGCAAGAGCAGCCTACAAATGCATCCACTGTTCATAGTTTTATAGCACAAGCCTACCACAAGTCAAAATGCAGGGTACAAAGCACACACCCAGATCAAGTTTTGCCTTTCCCCAGACAAAACACAGATTATTTCAAGATCATTGTCCCTTTCACAAGGAACAAATAAGTCTTGGACAAGGGATTGTTAGGAAATCTTAAAGTACAGAAGTCCAGTCTGTCTGTAAATTGAATTCTTTGCTTTTATCATAAAAAGAGATCCTCTTTGCCAAAGAGGACTAGTGTTTATGTTACAAAAAAAAAAAAAGAAAGAAAATCAGTTTAACACTTGAGTAAATAGCTTTCCTGAGCAGTTTTAAGGTGAGGTTTTTTCAGTTGTTTTTTGGTTTTTTTTTTTTAATAGAATCACCAGGTTGGAAGAGACCCACCGGACCATCAAGTCAAACCATTCCTATCAAACACTAAACCATGCCCCTCGGGATCTTGTCCACCCATGCCTTAAACACCTCCAGGTATGGTGAATCAACCACCTCCCTGGGCAGCCTGTTCCAATGCCCAATGACTCTTTCTGTGAAAAACTTCCTCCTAATGTCTAGCCTAAATCTCCCCTGGCAGAGCATGAGGCCATTCTCTCTTGTCCCGTCCCCTGTCACTTGGGACAAGAGGCCAGCTCCCTCCTCTCTACAACCTCCTTTCAGGTAGTTGTAGAGAGCAATGAGGTCTCCTCTCAGCCTCCTCTTCTCCAGGCTAAACAACCCCAGCTCTCTCAGCCATTCCTCATAAGGCCTGTTCTCCAGCCCCTTCACCAGCCTCGTTGCTCTTCTCTGGACTCACTCCAGAGCCTTAACATCATTCTTGTGGTGAGGGGACCAGAACTGAACACAGGATTCGAGGAGCAGCCTCACCAGTGTTGAGTACAGAGGGAGAATCACCTCCCTGGACCTGCTAGTCACACCGTTTCTGAATACAAGCCAGGATGCCATTGGCCTTCTTGGCTACCTGGGCACACTGCTGGCTCATGTTCAGTCGGCTGTCAACCAACACCCCCAGGTCCTTCTCTTCCAGGCAGCTCTCCAGCCAGACTTCTCCCAGTCTGTAGCTCTGCATAGGGTTGTTGTGCCCCAAGTGCAGGACCTGACATTTGGCCGTGTTGAACCTCATGCCATTGGACTCTGCCCAGAGGTCCAGCCTGTTTAGATCCCTTTGCAAAGCCTCTCTACCCTCCAGCAGATCGACACTTGCACACAGCTTTGTGTCATCTGCAAACTTGTTAAGGGTGCACTCAATGCCTTTATCCAGGTCATTGATGAAGACACTGAACAGGGCTGGACCCAGCACTGAGCCCCAGGGAACACCACTTGTCACTGGCCTCCAGCTGGATTTAACACCATTTCCCACCACTCTCTGGGCCCAGTCAGCCAACCAGTTTTCCACCCAGGAGAGTGTGTGCCTGTCCAGGCCAGAGGCTGACAGTTTCCGCAGCAGAATGCTGTGAGAAACTGTGTCAAAGGCTTTATTGAAGTCCAGGAAGACCACATCCACAGCCTTTCCCTCGTCCAGCAGCCGAGTCACTTTGTCATAGAAGGTGATCAGGTTAGTTTGGCAAGACCTGCCTTTTGTGAACCCATGTTGACTGGGCCTGATCACCCAGTTCTCTTGCATGTGCCTCATGATAGCACTCAAGATCACATGTTCCATGTCTTTCCCTGGCACTGAGGTCAGACTGACAGGCCTGTAGTTCCCTGGATCCTCTCTGTGACCCTTCTTGTAGATGGGCACAACATCAGGCAGCCTCTAGTCCAGTGGAACCTCCCCAGTCTTCCACGACTGTTGGAAGATGATGGAAAGGGGTTTGGCCAGTACATCCACCAGCTCCCTCAATACCCTTGGATGAATCCCGTCTGGCCTCATAGACTTGTGGGCGTATAGTTGGGCAAGCAAGGCTCTGACCACCTCCTCTTGGACCATGGGAACCTCATTTTGCGCCTCTAGTTCCGGTGTTTGTACACAAATTTCTACTTTTGCCTGTTCACACTACTGTACTTTTATCTTTTAGCAGTTCAATGCAAGAAATCCACTACCTGTTCATTACCTACAGCTGCTCAGTACAATCAGTGAGATCTCCCAGAATTCTCCAAGATACTATTGAAAAACATCTCTACTGATGAAAAGACTCATCTTCATTAATCCACCTAGCAGATGTATTCTTCTCTTCTAATCATTACAAGAGGTTATGATTCTAATAAAGCTGAACTGACATCACATTAACCAGATTACAAAATCTCTAGAAAAAAAAATAAAGTCTTAGCACAGTGCTTTAAATCATCAAGAACACGTCTTATTCCTAGCTGATAAGCACTGTAAGAAAGGGTATGTACATAGTTGACTGCTAGGAAAGAGTCGCCTGCATAGTCAGTAAGCTGGTTATCACTGAAATGATCACCTGTTAAGCAGCAGAACTCAACTGAGATTATAATCAGAACCCTACTTTCTACAAGAAAGATACACATCTATACACTGCCTAGCACAAACTTTAAGTGAAACCCAGCCAAACAGATGTATTGTAAGCCAAGGCCATAAGTTATCTGTAGAGAGCCTGAAACAACAGTTGAGGTAAAAGCTGTGTCCTTGAATGTCAAACCAGGAAACCAATAAATTTAGCAGCACTGTTGAGGACTGTTTGAGCATCTGTATGTTTTTGTGGACATAGGCAACGACTCAATGTTGAATTGCAGATATCAAAGCCAGACTAAGACCATGAGACAGTACTGGATGTACAAGAAACACCCTGCAGTAAGAGGTTAAAATGAGGCATCCTGATCTGTAAAAGGGATGAAAAAAGACAGACTTCCTCAGCCTAACTTCACAAACTTCTGCTAAGCCTGGATGTCACTCAGTTAAAAGTTTGTCCTCATTTGCTCCTTAAATGCCAGAAACGTCGGAGTACAGGGAAAGGAAACACTAACTCATGCCTGTTAGTTTTGACCTCAACATAAGAAAATCTTGCTTAACAATCAGAACCAGAAGATGCTAAGTGTGGCAGGGGGAATCCAGAAATGGGACACCAGAATTTCTCTAAGACTGTAATTTCTATATGACTTGTAAGTTCAAAGAATGTTCTATCAACTATTTAATTTTTCAGAGTCTGCTTCATTTTAAACTCCAGGTTTATTATTACCTGGGACTAGTGATAGGAGCTTCCATGCAACACAATTCAGTATGCATGTGTCAGAAATCATCTTTAATCTGATAAATCAGATTTATCTCTTCAAGTCACAGAACACCTGTACGACCTAGTAGCATTATTTGTGTAACCACAGTGGTCTAAAGCAATATCCTTTATGGAGCTTTCATTAGATAAGCTGATGCAGTCAGAAGAGATGGTACACAGGTCCTTCTTCTGAAACAGATGCAGCAAGGAACCTCTGTAAAATTTCACATACAGTTACACGTTTGCTACATTCATGTCACGAGACATGCTCCAACTCAGCAAAGGCCCACAGCCTCTCACAGTTCTCCCCAATCACAGGTACCCTTTCTAACGCTTCTACACATAGTCACTTTCCTGTATTAAAAACCACCCAAAATGAACTGACAAAAATCCTTCCTGGTATTCATACCAGGTTTAGGTAGAGGCAGGGGATTTAAATTGAGGAAAGGCAGGCAAAACGTAACTTCAAATACAAAAACAGAAGTTCCCAAAGAGGGCAAGAGATTCAGCTCTCCTGAAAACACCAACAATATATATACCACCAGATAAAGAGAATTTTCTCTAAATGAGTGCTATTCAAGTCTTCCAGAAGGCATTTGCTGTCCTTTATCTATTTTGATATAAAGCATGCACTCTATCTTTTAGAATAAAAAGGAGAAGCACCTCAGTACAAGCAGGCTAGCTTAGAGTCTGTTTCCGGCAGCACTGGCTACTGAAAGAGTGTCACACATTCCCACAAACTCCCACCAACTGTCCAAACTATGCTCATTGCATGAACCTGCCACCTCCAAAGAATGCAACAGCAGAACACCACCACAGGTAGCCACGCTTGCCCCATTTTGCACATCTTTAGAGACTAAGCATCCAAAACCATAACAAAAAATATGAACTAAATAGAATACATCATAACACACACAGCTGAACTGGGTTATATTTGGCATGACTTAACCATTCTATTGCCTCTGAGAAAGAACTAGAGATCTGTTTCAAAGAGGGTAAATGTAACATCCAGGAGCAAATTTTATACTAAATTACCACACAGTGGATACATGCAATTCCTTATGAGGGACCTGGAAATCCTGCTAAACAGACAGGAACAATCATCAGGTTATTTCCTGTCATAAACTGGTGGTATACATCCAGGATTCCATGCAAGTCTTAAAGGTAGACATTAATTATCACAAGTTAAAAATATCCTTCCCTGAATGTATCGAAAGCAATTGTCAATTCATGAGCCTTAAAAATTTATAATGCTTGTAAAAACAACAGTTGATGGAAGGTGCAAGGGGAAGTGGTGATGTTAAACAGCGCTTGAGAAGCACTCAAATAAGTTTGAAAACCAAAGTTCCTCACTCATCCATGTAAACAAAACAGTCAAGAACACGGCAGACAGTGCTGACCCCTTAACAGCCTCCGTGTGCACGTTTCATCCACAGCCAACATGCATCTGTGTGTTTTGTATCAGAACCTGGGTACTGAGCCCACTCAGACTTGTTCTTGTTGACTAGAAAGCAGCAGTAATTGCTGCTGTTTCACTCAGGCCAGCAGACATAGGTCCACTCACAACTAAAGCAAAACCAGCAATTCGGTTTACACAGGCCCAGCAAAAGGCAGGCAGAAGTCTGGATTCACATTTGGATGCTCAAAAGCAGAAAGCTCTATCTTCATATTAGCAAACTCTCTGGGACCAGTAGACCTCTAGGTCAATTCATGGCACGGGTCCTTAAGTCAGGTATCTTTGTCCTCTGATAATCAGCGCAAGGCTTCAAGCCCAAAGCCCAAACCCTGTCAATATAAGCACATGACACTTAAGCCAGCAGGTAGAAGAGGATATCTAACCTACAGACAGTTTCTCAACAGGACTTCAACCCATTTAATGTACATAGGTCCTAAGGAAGTTAAGCACATGTCATTGCTAGATCTCCTATGAGTTTGTGGTCCATTCTCCTCACAACCAAGCAGCCCAGTCACCATTCATTCTTTTTACCACCGCCATCACCCCACTTTCCTGTGCACCCAAGGTCAAAAAAGACCTTATGCCATCAGGCCAAGATGAAAAAAAAAATCAGCATGAAGTACATGTTCATCATCACTGTACCATTCACAGAATCTGCAGCTTGAGACCCTGCCTCCTCTCTACCAAGACCTCTGAACATCATCTCACCCCCATGCAGACTGCTCTTCTCCAAGGTTCATCCTATAAGTTCCCAATTGATCATCTCCATAGCAAACAGTTTCACTGAACACACTGTTTCAACCCAAGTGGCAGTTAAAGGATGTCTCCTGTTACCAGCCTCCTTTGAGGCAGCAACCACAGTTGAAAGGCATTAATTCCAAGCAATGCCTTTCAACTCTCGATGGTCACTGGACGAAAATCCCATTCTGGACTGCAAGCGAGATTCTACAGCAACAAGCCACCCTGGCACTGGAGGAGTACTGCTGACGTCAGACTGTAACTCATGTAAAAAGAGTATTCATGCTGGACTTTGGCCAAACCCACATACACAAAGCAAGTTCTCAGCCCAATGCGCCAATAGCAGAAGAAGAAGACACAAAATGAAGAGAAGTTAGTAATTTATTTTGATGGCATAAGCATGTTCCAGGACAGCACTATAAAGGGACTAGTTTCTTATTCCAGGTAGAAGCTGTTATGCAAGGTAAGGACTCTGGTTATAAGTCTGGGTACAGAAGTGCCCTGCATCCATCTGTAAGATACTACCAGCCTTTGCCCAAATACACAGAGGTGTCTGTTGCATTTCAGACAAGGAGAAAATCTCTTTACACACAGACAAACCAGAACCAACAGAAAGGCTAAGGACATCAAAAAAGACTTCAGGGTCCTTGGGAAGATGATGGAGGGCTCAGGGGCACAGGTGGTGTTCTGCTCCATCCCCAGGATACATGGAGCAGACCCACAGGACACTAAGAAGGACTCAATTAATGCCTGGCTCCAAACCTGGTGCGAGGAAAAGGGCTTTGGGTTCTTTGACCACGGAGTGGTTCGTGCACCCCCTGACATGGGTGCAAAGGTTGGGACACGTGGGTCTCCTAGTGGGGCTAAGGCCCTTGCTAAAAACCTAGCTAAGCTCATAAACAGAGCTTTAAACTAGGTGTGAAGGGGGAGGGGATCCAGTCCAGGCTAGACAACTGCGTGCCTGGATGTAGGCCACTGAAGTTTAGGAGGGGGCGTGCTGGTGAGGACTACCAGCGCATCACCATTCAGGTAGTGGGGTAGAATGCAGCCTCGCTCAACAAGGGAGATATAGACATTCTGGCATCAACTACTCCAGGAGGAGTAGTCCCCTCTAGGAGGGCTGAAGGCTCAGCTACTCAGCTGAAGTGCATTTACACCAATGCACGCAGCATGGGGAACAAGATGGAAGAGCTGGAAGCCGTTGTAGGGCAAGGTGCCTTTGATGTCGTTGCCATCACGGAAACATGGTGGGATGACTCTTATAACTGGAGTTCGGGTATGGTGGGGTATAAACTCATCAGGAGGGATAGAAAGGGTAGGAGAGGGGGTGGAGTAGCCCTCTTTGTAAGGGAGGACTTGGACACCTCTGAGATGGACTGTGGCAATGGGGAGATTGAGTGCCTGCGGGTTAAGATCAAGGGAGCCCATAACAAGGGAGACTTTGTGATGGGAGTCTGTTACAGGCCACCCAGTCAAGGAGAAGCAGCTGATGAGCTCTTCTTTAAACAGCTGGGGTCAATCTCCAAGTCAGTGCCTCTTGTCCTTGTGGGAGACTTCAATCTCCCTGATATCTGCTGGAAGTACAACACAGCAGAAAGGAAGCAGTCTAGGAGGTTCCTGGAGTGCGAGGAAGATAACTTCCTTGCACAGCTGGTCAACGAACCTACGAGGGAAGGTGCCCTCCTGGACTTGCTGTTTGTCAACAGAGAGGGGCTTGTGGGGGATGTGAGAGTAGGGGGTCGCCTAGGTCTTAGTGATCATGAGATGATAGGGTTTTCTGTCCTAGGTGAAGCGAAGAGGGTACTAAGCAGGACGGTTGCACTAAATTTTCAGAGGGCAGACTTTGAACTGTTTAGAAGGCTGGTTGGCAAAGTCTCCTGGGAGACAGCACTTGAGGGCAAGGGAGCCCAAGAGGACTGGGAGTTCCTCAAAAAGGAGATCCTGGCAGCTCAGGAGAAAGCCATCCCCGTGTTCTGGAAAAAAGGCCGGCAGGGGAAATAACCAGCTTGGTTAAGTAGGGAAATCTTGAGTCAAATTAGAAAAAAAAGGAAGATTTATAGGCTCTGGAAGGGGGGACAGGCCTCTTGGAGGGACTACAGGAGGGAAGCGAGGCTATGTAGGGAAAAAATCAGAGGGGCTAAGGCCGAGCTAGAGGTCATATTAGCTAAGTCAGCAAAAGACAATAAAAAATCTTTTTATAAGTATATTAACAGTAAAAGGAGGACAAGGGAGACCATACAGTCCCTTTTGGACTCAGAGGGAACAGCAGTGACAGGGGACGAGGAGAAGGCTGAGGTACTTAATGCCTTCTTTGCCTCAGTCTTTAATTGTAAAGAAAGCTGTTCCCTCTGTGTAGATACCCGGGAAACAGAGGAGCAATATGAGGCTCCCATAGTCCAAGAGGAGGTGGTCAGAGCCCTGCTTGGCCAACTGGACACCCACAAGTCTATGGGGCCAGATGGGATACATCCTAGGGTGTTGAGGGAGCTGGTGGATGTATTGGCCAAACCCCTTTCCATCATCTTCCAACAGTCGTGGAAGACTGGGGAGGTACCTCTGGACTGGAGACTGGCTGATGTAGTTCCCATTTACAAGAAGGGTAGCAGGGAGGATCCGGGGAACTACAGGCCAGTCAGTCTGACCTCAGTGCCAGGGAAAGTCATGGAACAGGTGATCTTGAGTGCTATCATGAAGCACTTACAAGAGAACCGGGTGATCAGGACCAGTCAACATGGGTTTACCAGAGGCAGGTCCTGCCAAACTAACCTGATCACCTTCTATGACAAAGTCACTCGGCTGCTGGATGAAGGAAAGGCTGTGGATGTGGTCTTTCTGGACTTCAGTAAAGCCTTTGACACAGTTTCTCACAGCATTCTGCTACGGAAACTGTCAGCCGCTGGCCTGGACAGACGCACACTCTCCTGGGTAGAAAACTGGCTGGATGGCCGGGCCCAGAGAGTGGTGGTAAATGGTGTTAAGTCCAGCTGGAGGCCAGTGACAAGTGGTGTCCCCCAGGGCTCAGTGCTAGGTCCAGTCCTGTTCAATGTCTTCATCAATGACCTGGATGAGGGCATTGAGGGTACCCTTAGCAAGTTTGCAGATGACACAAAGCTGTGTGCAAGTGTCAATCTGCTGGAGGGTAGGGAGGCTTTGCAAAGGGACCTGGACAGGCTGGACCACTGGGCAGTGTCCAACGGCATGAGGTTTAACACGGCCAAATGCCGGGTCCTGCACTTGGGGCACAACAACCCTATGCAGACCTACCGACTGGGAGAAGCCTGGCTGGAAAACTGCCAGGAGGAGAGGGACCTGGGGGTGTTGGTCGACAGCCAACTGAACATGAGCCAGCAGTGTGCCCAGGTAGCCAAGAAGGCCAATGGCATCCTGGTTTGTATCAGATACAGTGTGACCAGCAGGTCCAGGGAGGTGATTCTCCCTCTGTATTCAGCACTGGTGAGGCCACTCCTTGAATACTGTGTCCAGTTCTGGGCCCCTCAGCACAAGAAGGATGTTGAGGCTCTAGAGCAAGTCCAGAGAAGAGCAACGAGGCTGGTGAAGGGGCTGGAGAACAGACCCTATGAGGAGCGGCTGAGAGAGCTGGGGTTGCTTAGCCTGGAGAAGAGGAGGCTGAGAGGAGACCTCATTACTCTCTACAAGTACCTGAAAGGTGGTTGTGGAGAGGAGGGAGCTGACCTCTTCTCCCAAGTGACAGGGGACAGGACGAGAGGGAATGGCCTCAAGCTCCGCCAGGGTAGGTTTAGGCTGGAGATTAGGAGGAGGTTTTTCACGCAGAGGGTCATTGGGCATTGGAATAGGCTGCCCAGGGAGGTGGTTGATTCACCTTCCCTGGAGGTGTTTAAGACACGGGTGAGGTATTGAGGGACTTGGTTTAGTGTTAGATAGGAATGGTTGGACTAGAAGATCCGATGGGTCCCTTCCAACCTGGTTGTTCTGTGATTCTGTGAAACCAAAAACCTGACTGCTCACACCAACAGGAGGGGCAGTGAGAAATTCTTTAAATCACCTTTAACAGCTACTTTCTAAGTAGCTTTGACCTATCTCCATCAATCCTTATAGGTTCACCAGACAAAGTCTGGAACAGGAAAACTCCCTGCTCTTTCTGATCACGAGCATCTGAAATATCATTTGTTCTTGGCTTCAAAGATCTATTTTGGAAGGACACCCCCACCCGATAACTATTCACAGTACTGAGCCTTCCCTTCGCCCCTCCCTTCCAGACTCAAAAGGCAGACATCAGCACCAACTCAGATGCCACAGCACACTCTGCAGCTGCATGCATCCCACTTCAGTCCTTGTTTTAAACTCTGCAGGAGTCTACAATTGGATATTCTATTTACCTGCCAGTGGTAAGCAGAAAACTTTGCTTAAAGAACTTGGATATTTCAATGTTTGCTTGAAGAGCTTTGAGAAACTTGTGAATTTTACCAAGGCTGGTTTTTGGTGATCACTGCCCCAACACCACCATCTCATGCAGACACACCTTTAACTCATTCTTCCATTTTTAAACAAGCAATTCCATCACTCCACTTCCTCTCTGGGAAGTGCAGCTGGCTCCAGTACTCTCTCCTCACCTTCTTTCCCTGATTTCTAACAGCCACACTTAGGTGTGGCTTAGCCACACTTAGCCACATCCCACACTTAGCCACACCCCACACTTTCTCAACATGGCTTTTCTACTTTTAAATAAATAAACAAACCCACAAAACTAGGGATGTCAGCAGCTTTGCAACTATTGACAGGTGTCTATCAATACTCTGCCAGCACCCAGGGCTTAGTCAATAGCTTTAGTGTCCATTCAACCCTGCTTTGTGATAAGCACGAAAGACTCAGGTTTACCTTGCTACTCCCACCTTCAGACAACCACAAAGTGATTTTTGTCTATGATAAGCTGTCATGCTCTTTATTTTCTCACTGATGAAGCCTGCTCTAAGCATTTAAGTTCTCCAAGCCAATAGGTACAGCACGCCTAGTCGAGAACCAAACCCCGAGATCAAAGGGAAACAAGACTGACGCAATACACTTTCTACTCCACATTAATTTAAATCTCCATAGGTACTAAAACAAACACACTCTACATACAACATAAAGGCTCTTTACGTAGACATAAATTCCATCCACTGACAACTTTCCAATATACGGTATGTCACCAGGCTCCTAAAGAACATAACACAGAGGTTGTAACGTCTGGATAAATATTAGGAGTGGTGCTCTGAAAGCACAAAATAGTACAATGGCAAAAGACAAAGGAAGGTGCATCACGTCTCCTATCCTCTAGCATTCAGAAGAGGATTAGAGCATAGAGGGAAAGACTAACATCTCACTGCTTATTCTACCAATTTCCATTAACAAGTAATTGCTTGTTTTCACCCCAGTATTACTCGATCTATTCAAGCACAAATGAATACACGTACTGATCAGACATACATTTCTGGGAAGAAAGGTTTCTAAAATTTGAATGATTATTCCCAAATCATGTGAATTCTGATTTTTTTTCAGAATTATGTTTGGTACCCTGAAAATTTAGGAAGTGGCCTTTATTAGTTCAGCATCTGTTTCATATTTAGAAGCTATTCTTTGCAAACACTGGGGTCATGCTGCTTTTAAAGCAGTTCCTGCCAATTCTCTTTTGCAGGGCAGATTTAATAGCAAATTCCACTGCCACAGGATTCACTGTATAATAATGAAGGGTAGTGTGTCAATAGATGAAACTGAACACATCAATAAGAAGCTGGCAGAGGTCCCCATGGAAGCCTCTCTTGCAACAATCATTTTAATGCGTGTAGGAGAACAATGCTGTTACAGCCTGCTCAAAGATTCCCCACAGCCACATTGCATCAAAGACAGACTGAAACACGATGTTAAATCTCTGCAGTTGGAGCTAACAGTGGAACATGCACAGAAACAAAGTTCTTTATGTTGGCAATTATTCTTTTCAAGACTGACAAACCTAAGCAGAACAGGCTTTTGTCAGAACTGGACTCTCGCTAGCACACGTGATCCCAGTGGTGGTTCCACCAAATTCTTTTTAATGACTACTGATATGGAAAGAGAAGAGTGACTTAAAAAGCATAAAAGCATGCAAATTGCAGCCATGAAGCAAGCAATAAGCAGCATAGCTAAACCACATCTTTAAGAAAGTCAGCAGAAAGGCAAGTCCAGACTAATCAAGCCTGTTAAACACAGAGAGGAGTGTAAGTTCTTTACTCCTTTTTGAGATCAACTAAAGCCGCAGGAGAAGTTGCTTTACAGCCAGCATGAAGTAAAGGGCAATGAGGAACACCTGGGAAAAAGTCTGACAGTAGAACTAAAGCTAGAGAACAAACATTAAAAACCACACAAAGTTTGCATTGATTTTTTTTTTAAAAGAAAAAGCTACATATAAGAAAGATGATATATATTTTATATACCATAAGCAACAGACTCTCACAGCAGACACGACAATGATCCACATAGACCAGCACATTGCTCCAGTATCAGTAAATTAGGCAGAAAGAGGAGAGAAAGGAGAAGGGGAAGAGAGTGAAAGGACATCACAACACACTTCGAGCTAAGTCTGAAACTGGAATAAAATGGAGGCTTCTAACTCTCTGCCCCCCAGTACCACCTATAATCCTTTGAGGCCTTAAAGCAACAACAAACTGCTTTCTCTAGGGATATGCCCCTATCCAGCATTTACAAAGTGAACCTTCTCCAAGTTTTATAATGTGTAGCAAAATTTAAACATTTTTCATAAGTACAGCAAAAGCTACATTCTTCTCCAGCCACATGTCCAGCTTTTGATATAAAGCATGGAGGTGTTAGAACTTCTCAGCTTATCAACTGAAATTATTATTTGTTCCAGGCTGGTGATGGATAATAAGCCAGAACATGCAAGAATTAAATAAATAAATAAACAAACCGGCTTCTCTCTCTTTTTCTCCTCTCCTTACTCCCTCCCCATGTGTCACGGTAGGAAATATTTGAGCTCTTTTTGCAGGATGGAAGGGGTATATTTCCTAGGAAATAAAAGTCAACCTGTGATAGGCACCCAGCCCAGAAAATTTCAGCATGAATGCCTGAAGTCTTGCAGAATAATAAACAATTTAAGAGATGGCCCTCATAACAAAAAGTATTAAGCAGATATACTACACACATTCCTGGCAACCCTGTCTATCAGCAGCTGTGACAGCTTGCCTGAGAGCTCCAGTCATTAATTAGTGCTCATTCTTGAAGTTCACAAGTCAATTAATTCCAAAATCCATCCTCATATCCTTTTTTAAATGAAATCCTGTCCAGGACTTGGTGTATTATTCAGTTGCCTATTCTTCCCACAGCACAGCTAACAGTTCAGATCCTTTACAGCATCCATGCAAGTTCCATCTGGCCACAAAGATTATCCCTCGTGAAATACTTCAGCTTGCCTCAGCAATTCTTCATATTTCTGCAGCAGTATTTTGCCATCACTGCATACAAAAGATATTGTTCTCCAGGCTGATTCTTCAGACCTCTTCATTTAAGACTATCTCTGCAACCTGCCTCATCTAGTCTAATGAAAAGGAGTACCGACTACAACACCATCACAAATTTCAAGCAGTCCCCATGGCAATTACATCAACTCAAATCTACCAGCATTACCATACTGCTTTATAACTCTACAAGACCCAAAGGCATTTCGCAACACCGGTTCCACCTTCGAGCTCCTCGCTGTAGACTTCATCAGAATACCATAGTTAAAGTTGACAATGGTTTCCACTGAAAACCCTGGTTTGAAACCTCTTCAAAGTCCAGAGGGAAAAAAAAAAAAAAAAAAATACTTCAGTTAAAGGAAATCAGTTATGCTTTACAAGTACAAAACACATAAATGAACAAGCCAGTTTACGATATGAAACTCAAAAAAATTAGGAAAATTTTTTAAGTTCTGTAACTTGTGTTTCCTGATCTTATTTTAGATATGCTGATGATCTGGAAAGACATTATTCAAGGCTTTTGGCATCTGAGCAGCTATTTTTCAGACCATCCAATGCCAAAAGCCGTTTGGTTTGAAACTGATTTTATACCTTTGCCCCTTACAAAACTTAATGCATAAGGTGTATTAAAAGTTTATCTCATTAGTTTTAAAGCACTTCTCATCAGGTATTCAAGCCTTGGAGGAAAGCTACAGTTTGAGGTTTTCTGAAGAATCAGCAGACAAAAAAAAAAAAAAAATTAAAAAAAAAAATGGACAACTGGAGAGTTTTCTATCTCTCAGACACAAGCTCATTCCTTCTTCGGAGTAGGTGATATTAACAACCCAGACAAAAACTGCTTATGTTACAGTCTCCCTGTCTTGTTTGATCCAGTTTTGGGGTACCTATTCAGGTTAGGAACTAGAATCATGCAAGAAACTGCTTACCATTCTCCAGACAGAAACTGAAACACTGGTGTCCCTAGACAATTTCACCTTTCGGGTTTCTAGAAAACAGACTTCATCACTTACTACTGCAGGTATTCTAAGAAAGCAAGACATTTAGAAGGGGTCTGGGACGCAATTGCAACATCCCCAGTAAAAGTCAAAATTAAAGTACTAATAATACTTTCTTTACTTTGCATTCTGATATAGAGTCTTACTTTCTAGTCTAATATATTTCTTTCAAAAATACTAGAGACATTGAGAGACACTGACATAATCTCTACTGAGACCAAGCTCATATAAGTAATATTTTCCTCAAGTTCATTCCAATTGCAAGTGATTAATTCCTATACATAATTGGAAAGAATTCACATTATCAGATAGCAAGTCCATTTCCCTTCCTTCTAAAACACAGAAATTCACACACAAAAATATATCACCAAAAGGCACCTAAAACCAGACAACTGAAATATTCACTTTCTAGATATATCCTACAGAGATATGTAAATATTGCCTACAAAGAAATCATACAGGTCTGTTTTGCAGATGCGTGTTTCACAAAGATTATGGAGACTGAAAAAATTAAATCTAGCTACAAAAAAGAACCATGCAAAACCAAATCAACCCATAAATGCACTAGGTGTCAAAGCTGAAATTCCAAATGCTCCTGGATATTTGTTTATATAGCTAGACAGGTGTACACACACTATTTCTTAAGTACATTCCCCTGTAATCAAGCACGTGGCTGCATTTTTAAGTGACCCCTACTGCTTACTTCAAATCTTGTTCAGGCAGGTTTATACCTCAGTTCAGGGATTAGAGCCAAACACAACAGAGGCTACCTAAAGAGAGCAAGCTGTTGCTATGTTGAAATACAGCAATAGAGAAACCTAGAGAACAAGGTCAAAGAATTTCAGAAAAGCATCCAAGCTCCCGAAAAAAACCAGCCCTGGACAGGAACCTACAAAGACACAAGACAGCCAGAAAAGGTGACTAAGCTACAATTTGCTGACCACAAAAGGAAAAAACACTCACTACACTGTTTGCCCTTTGATTCCCACATCTTCCCACAGCTTACATGCTAAGAAAATACATCAGCATGGCAAAACCACACAGAAAGCACCTCCTCAGCAACACCACCTGCCCTCCAGAGGCATCCGGACTCAGTTCCAACACTCCCTATGCACTTCTACTACCTCAGCATCCTGCAGCTGCTAAGATCAGGGCAGCCTTGTCATTATTTCCTCTTTGGGGACCTTTTTAACCACCTCTAAAGCTACAACAGAGATGGGCAAGACTAGCTGTCAGGTTCTTCTCTGAGTACTGGGGAGGATCTGAGCCTGCCTTCTTCCAAGAGCAGGCAAGCCAAGGCCACCAGCACCAGCCCTGAGCTCACCAGCAGGTGAACAGGCAGCAGCAAGGACACGGGAAGTAGATTACACTCCAATACACACTGAATACTCCATGGCCACTCATTCTTACATCATCTCCCTGCCTCAAACCTTGAGGCTCTCCCATTTTCTTGTGTTTTCACTTCAGTTGCAAATACAGGGAAAGATTAAAGCATGATTTTCCTTGAAGTTCATGATCACAATAACTTATACTAATTACCAAAAGCTTTCTATTGCAGAGCTTGAATTAAACCTTGATTCAAATGACTAATTGTTGTTGCTTCTGAGGAAAAGAAGAAAAAAAAGAAAGCAATAAAGAGTTGCAGATAAGAGTTGCAGGAAACAACTCTATTCATGTATACACAAGGCTCCTGGGGATCTGGTGTGCTGCAACTGACTTTCATCATAGCAGACAGTGAGTGTCACGCAGGCCTAACTGGTAGTAAGAAAAAGGCCATCTCTGGGAACCCCATCATCAATGGCTTTCCCCCAGGATCAACAAAGTACCTGCTCTCCTCAAGCCCCATAGCACTTAAAGAAAAACTAGCTTTTTCAGATACACTGAAATCCTTAGCTTGAATCTCAAACAAGAATCAGGGAAAAAAAATATCCAGGGGCTCCAAGGCTTACTGTTTATAGTCTGAGCCCTGGGAACATAGGGTACCTGGTTTGAGTTTTGGACACCTTGTCCCAGGAGAGATGTTTTGGTTTCCAGAGCATTTTACAGGCTGCTTAGGCAGATGTCTGACTGCAGTGAAATCATACATAAAGCAGGCAAAGGCAGTGCAAAATGCTGCCCTCTCTTCTCAGGATCTAACCACACCAGTGGAGGGAAGAAACAAGAGAGACTAGATCTGGTCTTCATCTCAGAATCCACAACCCCCTTACCAAGAGTGACAAGCGATTACAACTGTACTAGATCCAGGAGAAAGGATAAGGAAGCATTATTTGCTACAGAGAAATACTTCAGCTATTTGCATCCTTTGCTGGGTTATTTGATAAAGATTTGAACAAAACAATCAAGTCTGAGCACACGCAAAAGATTAACTCTCCTATGCCTCAACTGTTTCCCTCCTCCTCGCTTATACAAGAATTCCTCAATACTTGCAGCACATTAGTTAACCAAAGAGCCCAAGCTGTATTTATTAAGGAGTTGCTAGACAACATGTTTTCACATGAAGCACGCTTTTCCCCATCCAGAGTGAGAGGAAAAGCACCTTCACAACAACATTTGGAATATCTCATAGAGGCTACCAAGTAGTGGTATCAGAAGACAGTAAAGCTGCAGCACACGCCACAAGTAATACTGAAAAGTTCAGGTTTGTTTCCTTTCCTGCACACAAAACCACTTTCAATTTTAACAGCACCACACCAGTTTAAGGAAAAACAAAAACAGAAAAAAACCAAACCACATAAAGGAAAATCCCTAAAACGTAACTCGGAACACTCAGATAAACCATATCATGAACAGTGACCTGGTATCTGTGCATGCACACTTTAACTTCTTGCAATTTTTTTTCAGCTGGAATTAAGAAGGAGATAGCTTTCCTGTTGCACATCATACTTAATAGTTGTTACTTTTTGCTGCAGGACATTGAGTACTTTATTTGAGAGTCCACATTTTCCACTTGCCCTACAAAGCCATTCTCTTGAAAATATTTCCTTTCTGTTTCTAAACAAAACCACTGAAGGTGTTCTCTCCAGTTCTTTGCTGTTTTCCCAACTGGAAGAATGCTTATGTTGTAAAGATAAATAAGATGACTAACCTCAGCTACAAGTAAGAGGAAGTGGACAGCTTTGTGTGGAGGGATCTCGACCTGTAGACCCTACACTCACTCACTGCCTGCAAACCATCTCATGAAGAGGCTGGGACAAGGTTTAGTTAGGAAGCAGAGTTTGCAAGTGTACCAGCTCTGCCGATCTTGCTATGAAAGATTCAACAGTCAAACCATGAGGAAAGTGCTCTGGCAGACTTGGAAAAAAGAATTAGTCATAGCAGTGTCAAAAGTACAAGCACAAACTAAGTCAGCAAATAGAGCTGTGTTTAAAGAAAAGCCTTGCAGCGTGGGATTGGGGTACTGCTCAGTTAGTCACTCCTTCCATCCCAAATCTGGAAAACGCTCTCACTTACTACCTACAATTAGTCAAGCGGTCTGAATCAAGAACCTATAGGGCACACTTGTTTGCCAACACTTGAAGTACTTCTGACTGTGCAGAGCTGACACAGAACCCTTGAAATATTACAGGTAACTGCCTCACTTGAACAATCCCCTCGGTTCCCTAGTTATCTTCACTACAACTTCAGTAACGCTGCTCAGCAACACTACCAGTCCAAACTTCAGGAGACTGAAAAAAGGAGGGCAAACCCCCAAACCCACTCTTTTGTGTCCCTGCTACAGCCTTTATTTCTGCAGGCTGCCTGGCATCTACACCAGTAGGGAAGAACACCAACGTGAAGCTAACGACAGCTCCACAATTCTGCGAACAAGGCATCAAAGACCAACCACACGGCTACCCGTTATCTCTTAGAACTTCGCAGCAGAGGCAGCAAACCCCGAGAGCCAGGCAGGGTTGGAAATGCATCACTCGCCCCATTCCCTCCTGCACCTGGAGAGCCCAGGGCTCTGCTGCCAGCCTAAAGGAGCCCCCTCCTGCAAGTCTTCCCGTTTAGGCAGGGAATAAAGCAACCCTTTCGGCTCTGCGAGGCGGATTTTCGCTGCCCTTACCTTAGAGCAGCCACAGCAGGTCGTGCAAGAAAGAGCAACCGAGGAAAACCGCACAAAGCAGCATCCCCTCACATCCCATCACTGCTCCGAGAGGGACCCCTTAAAGTTGTGGGGGGGATACCCGGCACCCAGCCCCTGCTCCAGCCCTTGGAGAAGCTGGAACTGTGGGGGGACACCCGGCACCCAGCCCCTGCTCCAGCCCTTGGAGAAGCTGGAATTGTGGGGGGACTGGGCTGCAGAGCTGCGAGAGCAGCAACCGAGGGTCAATCGTGGAATGGGTTGGGTTGGAAAGGACCTTAGAAATCTAAGGCAAGACAAGACCAAAAAAAAAAAATCCCCAAAATAAACAAAAAAAACCCCAAACCAACCAACAACAAATCCCAGACGCGATTATGCTAAACTATGAAAGCTGTTTTAGCCAGTATGGTTTTTAAAGGGCATGGCACATGGAAAGCTGGAAAGCTAGGGAAAAAGTAATTTTCATAGAACCACAGAATGGTTTGGGTCGGAAGGAACCTTAAGGAGAAAAAAAACAGTTCCAACCCTCTGAAATGGGCAGGGACACCTCCCAGGGGACCAGGCTGCTCAGAGAGCCCCATCCAGCCTGGCCTTGAACACCTCCTGCGATGGGGCAGCCACAACTTCCCTGGCCAACCTGTTCCACTGCTTCCCCACCCTCACAGGGAAAAAAAAAAAAAAAAAAAAAAAAAAAAATTCTTCCTAATATCTGACCTAAGCCTCCCCTCTTTCTGCTCCAAACCGCTCCCCCTCGCCCTGTGCTCCCGACCAAGAGCCGCTCCCCCGTAGACCCCCCCCCCCCCCCCCCCCCGAGGCACTGGGAGGCTGCTCCGAGCTTTCCCCAGAGCCTTCCCCTCCCCGGGCTGAGCGAGCCCAGCTCTCGCCGCCTGCCCCCGGCCCGGGAGGGATTGAAGGCTGGCGGGGACGGGCGAGCAGCGCCCCGGCTAGGCTCCCACCGCCCCCCTCCCCGAGCTCACCGAGCAGCAGCAGCAAGAAGAGGAGGAGAGGCAGGCAGGACGCCCTCTCCCCGCGGTGCCCCATGCTGGCAGGGCTGCGCGGGGGCTTTTCTCTCTCTCGCTTTCTCTTTCTTCCCGCGAGGGGGTGGGATCCCCTTCGCCTCTCCCGAGGACACGGAGCTGCCGGCACTGCCCGAGCCAGAGAGAGAGATTGAGAGAGAGAGAGAGAGAGAGAGAGCACAGAAGCCGCCCGCCCGCCCCGGCCCGGCGGCGCCGCGAGGCGCAGCCAACCACAGAGACAAACTTCCCCCCACACGCGCGCACACACACACCACCACCACCCCCCGCCCCAGCCCTCCCTCTTGTTGCGCCCGCCCCCGCGCGCCCCCGCCCGCAGGTAGCAGCGGGGAGGCGGCCCGCGCGCGCGCGCGCGCTCACGGGGTGGGGAAAGGGCGGGAGGGGCTGTCCGGTCCCCTCCCTCTCACCCCCACCACCCCCTTCCCCCGGGACAAAGGGGGAGGGGAGCGCGCGCGCTGCCCCTGGGCAGCCCCAACACGTGGCCCGGGATAGACCTGGCGGCCGGGACGGGCCCGGGGAGGGGTGAAAGATGGGGATAAGCGGCTCCCCGAGGCGAGGAGGGGATCCCGGCGGTGACGGGCTCCCGGGAAACGATGGAATAGGCTGCCCAGGGAGGTGGTTGAGTCACCTTCCCTGGAGGTGTTTAAGGCGCGGGTGGATGAGGTCTTGAGGGACTTGGTTTAGTGTTTGATGGGAATGGTTGGACTAGAAGATCCGATGGGTCCCTTCCAACCTGGTTGTTCTATGATTCTATGATCCGTGCAGCTGCGGGGTGGGGTGGCATCCGCTGGTGCCCGCTTCCCTCCGGTGCCTCCAGCTTTGACAGGGTTGGGGGGGTGGCCGCATGCCGGCACAGACACAGCCCTATAGCCTGGGGTCGCCTCTGCCTCTACACATGGGCACAAAACCACCTCACAGGCTGAGGAGGTTGCTGCGACCACTGCCCCTGCACACAAACCCCTGCGGGTTCACTCACACCCTACAAGCACAGAGCCTCTCTTGTGCCCGGTCACACACCCCAAAATGCAGGGTCCGCTCGTGTCACAAGCCCCACGTGGGGCTGCCTTGTGTGTTCTCGCACACTCTGCAAGCACGGAGGCTCACTCACACCCAGTCACGCACCCCAAAATGCAGAGTCCGCTCATGTCACAAGCCCCAGTTTGGGCCACTTGTGGATTCACTCACACCCCACAAGCACAGAGCCTCCCTTGTCCCTGGTCATGCACCCTAAAATGCCTGGTCCACTCATGCCTGCCCATTCACTCACACCCTGAAAGCACGAAGCCTCCCTTATACTCAGTCGCACGCCCCAAAATACAGGGCCTGTTCATCTCACAAACCCCAGCTTGGGCTGCCCGTGGGTTCACGCACACTCTGCAAGCATGGAGCCTCCCTCACGCTTGGTCACATATCCCGAAATGCAGGGTCTACTCACGTCATGCCTGCAGATTCATTGACAACCTTGCAAGCACGGAGCCTCCCTCACACCAGGTTGCACTCCCCAATCTGCAGGGTTCACTCCTGTCCTCATGCATGCACCCACAGCCCACTCAAGCCCCTTGCCTCCCCTCCACCCTGAGGCGCACAATGGCAATGGTAGGCATGCTCCCTGGGACAGTGTCTGGCCAGGGGAGCAGAGACCCTCTGCTCCAGGTGGGACGTTCTGTGTAGCTGCCCCACATACAGCGGCGCTGCTGTGTTTTAGGACTGGGTTTCTTTGCCCCTGCCCGCATTCCTGCTTAACTCAATAAGAGGCTGCACGGCATTCATGCCACCGCTTGCTGCCTTCTTCCTGGCCTACTCACAGAGATTTTTGTTTGCTCGGGGGTTTAATTTTGTGTTCATTTGTAAAAACAACTGAAGCACTGGCCTGCTCTCTAGTAACTTGGACAATTATCTGCTCCTTCAATCCCCTTGCCACTTTAATTGCAAAATTGGTGCTCTCCTTGTGTGCATTTTGCTGTTTGCTACCTGGGCTCCCTTCAGGCTACCTGCTTTTCTATTTGGTGGAGCCAGAGCTGTAGGGAATCTCCAGAGCCTAAGCACAGTTTGGGGCCACTCTTCCTGAACAAAATGTCTGGTTTAGGCTTTATTGTAGCCTCTCCAGCACACCTTGGTCTTGAGCATGACTTGGTTTGGGTGAGGTTGTTTGTTCTCACTAGCAGGAAGTGTGAATTGCATTTGTAGTCAAGTGTGATTACCAGGCTAGATTTTAGGTTGGTTTTTGTTATTCATTCTGTAATGCATTACAACAGAGAGGGTGTTATTTGACGGGAGTGAAAAAAGACCCTCCTAAAACAGATGAGAACTTTCACCTTCCAACTACAATCACCTGAGCTCCTGCACACTGTAGATCTCTTTGCACTGCTGCAGCAATTAGACGCCTGAGGACACTTGGTCCTCTCCATACTGAAGCTCTCTGAGCTCCCAAACCACAGATCAGGCTGAATTCACACACATGACTGCAACAGGGCTGCCCAAACAAAACAAGACAGCTTTCATCTGTGTTTACAATACCTTCACATGCCTGTTTGTTCTTGCTGCCTGTTTCCGATCATCCTGCTCCTCCTTTGGCCAGCAGTCAAACACATTTTTTCTTCACTGGAAAATCGCTTCTGTAAACCAAGACATGTCCTTTACATCAACTTCAGGAAACAAGTTAGAAGATCTCTCACCCTTATGGGTCAGCTTCAGTCATGCTGGTTAAACTGCTCCATCAAGCTCTAGTCCTGAGAATGTATCCCTTTGTGCCTTTTGAAGCCTTGCAGCAGCAATCTAATACATACTTATGGATGTAGTCATGGGTGCAAAGTTCACTGTATGCACCAGGCCACCGATTTTGCAGGAGCCTCAATCACTATTTGCTCTGGGCTTTCCCTTTCAAGTGCTCTGCTGGTAGCTGAGGATCACCAATTCCAGACCTGAATTACAGTGCTGAAAAATTACAGTGATGACTTGATGATTCTCATTATATCCTTGGAAAAAGTTTCTTTATGACTTCACGAACTCCCTATTGCCCTTACTATAACTGTCAGATACCAACATCTGCTTCACCAGTGCTGCACACTTAGTTACACTGGTGAGAAGAAGAGGTAAACCCCTGCTATCCTGAGCTGTGTTGTGCAGTACTCACAGCAAATGTCACCTCACTCTTTCACCTCATATTTACTATGAACTGCTTTCCTTGCCAGAAAGTCCAGTCAGACCTCCAGACAGAAGGGGCCACCTTAACTCATTAACCTGACTCGTATATGCAAGCCACACATTTTTTTTCCCCAGCAGCTGGATCCAAGAGAGGTTGAAAGACAACACATCTTCTCTTAAAGACTCCAAGTAATGGCAAGTGCCTTACTCCACCTACTAATTTATTCCAATGTTTAATTATCCTTACTGCTAGGAAATTGCTTCTTTCAAGGTTGAATTTGTTTAACTTCAACTTTGAGACATCAGAACTTGTTATGCCTTTGTCTACAAAGCTGCACACCTATCCCATTATCATGGGTAAGTAACTATACCCAATGCTCCTATCGCTTGTTCTTACTAAACCGAATAGATTTTCTTTGAAGCCTCATATTGTAAGACTCAGTTTCAGCCATTGCAGCATTTTTTGGATTTCTGAATTGTGCTTTAGGACTAGTAGGCACCCAGCCTGGATACAATGTGATTGTGGACTACACACACATGCCGTGCACAGAGTAAAATTCATTTCTCAGTTGTTGTCTGGTTTTCCCTTCTCACATATCTAAATATGGAATTAGACCATAAACTGCCTATGCTGCACAAAAAGCTCGTGGAGTCCATTACCCATGTTGAATCCCCAAGTTTCTTTCTGCATCTGTGTTTTCCAAGAGAGCATCTTTATCCTGCCATTCATCACTGATATTCTTCCTTCCTCACTACATGCCCTTGCAGCAGGGTGTGTTAAAATACTTTTTGTAACGTTGTGACAATTTAAATAGGCATTTGAGATCCCTCATTCTGTTCGAGAACAGAGGCTGATAAATCGCCAGCATAGATGACAGAGCAGGCCTGAAGCTGACCGCTGTGTTAGCCTACCTTCTCCTTCAAAGCCTGTTTTCTTGTCTTTTTTGTGTGTCCTACTTTCAATGGATTGTTACATGTATGTGATTATGTCATTTTTCCCCCTTGCCAATTCCATTTTGTATAGTTCAGCTTTGAGAGCCGAACTGAGTCAAAAGCTTTCTCTGAGTATAAAGTCAAGACAAATATCTTCTTCTGTTTTTGTGCTTTCTACATGTTTATTTATGAGATGCAGAGTAAATATGTGGTCAGTTGTTTGTTTCTCAGGAAGGCATCTGATTTGACTTTCAGTGTTTAGCAAGTTGTTGTTGTTGGGTAGATACCACATGTAATTCGTTTATTGATGATGCTGCAGAAATGTTTGCCTATACTTCTGCATAATATAAAGGCTGACAGCATCTCATTTTGGGGTAACTAGATCAGCCAACAGAATCTCAGGGAAGGATCAAGAATGAAGTGTTATATTAAACAATATGTATGCACATATGTGTATGAAGATGAACACATGCTTACCCTAAAGAAACCCACATGCAACCACTCCCTACTTGTGCTACTCCTCCTGCACATACTTGTTAGCTTCTGCAAAGTTTCTCTTGTGAAAAACATGGATAAAACTCTTGTTCACACCATCTTTTTGCCTAAGCAGCAGAGGACAAAGGTAAATCAATTGCATAGTGGGTCCATATACAGCATGGAGTGCAAGGGTGGACAGCATTCAGAAGACCCATACATCTCCCAGCCATAACAGAAGGACTCATCTTGACAAGAACCCAGCACCCTGTGTAGTGCCAGGGGCTGCAAAAGTGCTGCTCACCTGCAGTGCAAATTGCTGGCTGCAAACCTTAAGCAGGGGAGAAATTGTTTTGTTCCTAGTGCCTTAGCTATGTAAAGGCCTTTGCTCTTCGTGTATGTCAGCCTTATGCTCTCCACAACGAGAGAGATAGGCAGACAGATAGATAAGACCACGCTCAACTGCTCATGAGCAATATGACAGCCACTAAAGATAGGAAGGGGACTGTCAGTGGCTTCCAAACTGCTTGCAGGAGAAGCTTGGGGAAAGAGAACCACAGTGTGAACATTGTCCTGGAGACATCTACATGAGGATATGCCATCTCCTGTCTTGGCTATTCATTAAAGACTTCTCTCAAGAGCTAGACATTATCCCCAGGATGCTGGCCAAATTCCACATTGCTTGATTTTATTCTGCCTCAAGGTTCCCTTAGGGTTTTGGAGCAGGCACAATAGTCATCCTCATTTCTTCTCCTCAACTGTTGTTAAATCTTGCCTTGCTGTATTAAACAGCTTCTATGTTCTCACCAAAGGGCTGCCCCATCTCACTTGTTACTGACGTGAGCCCTGTGCTCTCGAAGCTGTACGGCTGGTTTTATGAAATGCTTCTGAACACATCTAGGTGGAAAATATATGCCCTTCTGTCATTTCTCTCAGTAACTAAACAGAAATATGGGCAATAGCAGAGAGCTTGCAAAGAACTGTGAAAAACTCAGCTTACCCATTATGTATTATGCATTAAAACCTGTCTCTATTGAGCTGTCCAAGATAAAGTCCTACTGGCATTTGATCAAAAGAGTGGGAAATTACCTTGATTTGTCCTGGCTAGAGCTGGCTGCCTCATGTAAAAAGTATTTGTGAATAAATTATTTGCAGATTGATGAGGGAAAAGCAAATAATTTATTTGAAGAATATTGTTCAGCTGGCTATTGAGCTAACCAAATCATGAGTAAAAAAATATTAATGAATGATTTATTTGAAAATCTAGTTGAAATTTGCCAGACAAAAATGGCCAAACAAACTATTTGCCACTATTATTCAAATGCCAGCAGACCTGGATGGTGTTCATGCACTAGTAAAGCACACCTCAATGCTTCAAGTCATGGTCCTAAGAAAGGTATGGAAATATGAATTCAAATCTTCAAATTTACACTCACCTTCTCCTTAAAAATGGTGCTCCTCAACCACAGTCCAAAAAGTACTCATTAATGAGTATACAACAGATTCTACATTTGCAGTTATTCGTTCTTATTTATTATGAAGACACTCTAGAAACTATCTTGCCTGATATAATAGGAATGAAAATTGAGTGCTTTTTACTCCTCTACTGCCTCCCTTCAGTGGATCTCTAAGCATTTTACAGATTCCAATGGGTTTAATGTTACAGCTGTTTTGTGAGGCAGGAAGGCGTAATGAAGTCCTGGAACACCAAGAAGCACACTCCACGTGCTACAGGTTTCGTTACATCATAAACACACAGATTTCACGAACGTTTTTAGAGTAAACTCTCAATACAGCATATCATTTAAAGACTGACTACATTTCTCAAATCTGTGTGCCTGAAGTTTGGTTCCTAACTACTCAACCACTCATAAACAGCTGCTTTATATTACATGCTGAGCTTTTGTTGAATTTGATAGAATTTTCAGACACTAAACACATGAGGAGAAAAACCCTTATGTCATGATATTTCAATGCATATGTATAGATTTAGCAACATATCTCTAGATGCTTACTCATGTGATGGTCTACGTCCTAATAGAGCTATAATAACTAGGAAACAGGCAGGTTGCAGAGACTTGTCCATGGCTGTGGGTTGCACACCTGTGTCACCACATGACACCACATGAGCAAACTATACGGAAAAAAAATTAATCAACCATTTATACAATAACTGAGACATTCTCCTACTTCATGCCTCTCTTTTGCATTTCCAGCAGCAGTGCTGCAGTTCCCCCATTGCTTTTTGGTTTAAATTGTGAATGCTCACTATGCAGTATGAGGAGGATGCATCTCAAAGCATTAAAGATTTGGCATTATATATTATGAAAGATCCTACTATGATGTGAGCAGCAGGGGTAAAATTAACACCCTATTCAAACGATTGGACATTTTCCTGTCAACCTGAGAGCAAATGGGATTTGATCTCTAGTACAAACTGAGCATCATCAACCAAAGAATTAGTAAACATAAACTATGTGCTAAAGCAGCATTTGACAAAATTATCCCCCAACAACTAGCTTTCTGAACTCCTACAGAGGCAAATTATTAAAGAACCAATCTAAAAGATATATATCTTCATGTAAGGTATACTGAATATCAAATTAAAGATGTGCTGTCAGCTTAGACACAAATAAATTATAAAACCAGAAATCAATATTTGTATGATTGCTGTTGATCATTAGAGGCAGTTTAAAATCCAGATTTACTTGGTATCATTTTTGTTCTCTTTCCCACTGGCATGTTTCCTCTCTTGAACTAGGAAAAATCAAAAGGAGTCAATTTTGCTTTCAGGTTTTCTCTCTTTCTGTGTTGTGACTGCAAAAATCATAGGGGAGGATATTGCTCTGTTTTAAAGGAACCATTTTCATTAGAAACAGAGAAGGAAAACAATAGAAACATTTCTGTTGGCATTTGTTTGTTTTTATATGGCTTCTCCTAGGCAAAATTAAAGTCATGAGGGAGGGGAAAGTCTCTGCTTATAACATGAACAGGTACAATTCTCACCCTGCTCCAGCTTTGTTCTCTTGATATAGTCCAGTTCGACTCCATTTGGGGAGATTGGTTTTTTTTTTCACTGAGGTCAATCTGAGCTTAGCTCTTCTTTGTGTTTTTTACCTGTGGGACTGCTGTCTTCCCACATCAGAAACAGGCTCAAATCCTTTTCTGACCTTGATTGCAATGGGTAGGACATCCATACAATGAGGATAAATCAGTTAAGCAGTAACTGTGTTTCTCTGGCAGGTCCCACAATCTTACACATTGTTACCTTCTACTACACAAGGTGCATAACCTAGCCTTGACTTTATGCTAACCTGTGACATGGAAATTACACAGACAAGAAGCCAGGAGGTCTCTGCCTTTGCAAGACTGAAGTGCTACACATAATACACACTGAGCTGTCACCTATTATCCTGAGTTGATTTAAAATAATCTGTAATCCAGGGATGAGAAATGAGCACCATAGGATGCAGCAAATCCTTCTCATACAGAAAGACAGTGTTGTCATTATACTGAACTATGCAAGAAGACACATGCTGTCACTTCAAGAGAAGACTTCTAATTTCTTGAACACTGCAGCTAAAAGAACCTTTTCAAGTGCATTTACATTAGCAGGAGTTAATTAAGAGATTAGTCTGGGGCTACTGATCATGACCTCGTCTGACAATCTGGGCACACTCTTTATTAATGACAGCCTAGATACAGGAAGCAGGCATGGTATATAAGCTAGTGCAGTCACTGCCTCTCAAGAAGCAGAGATCTCAATCCAAAAGATGATCCACAAATCAGTCTATGGGGAAGTCTTACCTCCCTCTGATAGGACTGGAGATGATATGAAGAGAGCTGTGACTCCTCAGACAAAATTCAGGGAAAGTCAGAAAAGTCTCATTGTCTGTTTTTCAGGTTCATTTCTAACTAGCAGTGCCAAGCAAAGGGATTAGAGATGCAAAATACATGCAAAATAAAACCAATGTAAAAGTTCAATGACAACTGGTAAACTGAAATCTCTGCTTTTTACAGAGTTCCAGAAACAAACTCCAAGAGCTTGATGCACAAATAATTAAAGAGAGAAAAGCAACCTGTGTAGTTATTTCCAGTTCTTTTGGCATCCTAATAGTCCAGCATCTCTTGCCTATTGCAATTTGTCTTCTTCCCTCTGTTTTGTTTTCAGATCAGATGACCAGCTAACTAGCTGTTGAGCCAGAAGAGAAAAAAAACCCAAAACAAAAAACAGGTCAAAACCTGCAGATGTCTCAGTGTTTATGCCCAGGGGACATCAGCTAACAAGCTGTTACACTGCCTGAAAATCTACTGGTTGGCTTGTTATTCTTGAGTGTCTACATAAGGCTTCGTTGATTCTAGCTTGGCACTTTGCTCTTGACCCTGAAGCATTTTGGGGGGGATCTGCAGTATAAAAGGATCATCAGCTCATCCAGCACTACTTCTGTGAGTCTTGCATAATGGTCAGAGAAGCGAATCAGATGCTACCTTCCCAGAGAAACTGTATCTCACTTCAGACCTTCAGATGAACCATCAGCTGGGGGCTCTTGCAATCTGCTAGGGCATGGCTTCATATATCTGTGCCCTTGCAAATCTTGCATCCTTGAGGATGATCACTTCTAGAAGGTGCTCCTGTACTGGCAACACAGGACATGTGCCTACTGCTCATGTGATTCACCAGGACAGCAGTCGAAAACCATCACAAGATAAACAACAGCACAAAGTCTCCTTGCCTAATCTGTGATTGCAGGGACTTCAAGCAAGGAAACACATTCAACTCACGATATATGAAAGTCCCACTAATTTAGACCCAGGAGACTTCAGAAGAGGGCAGATTTTGGCTCTTTGTAAGAATGCAGTGTCTGCATATAAAGCCACTGGAAAAGGTCCAGTAAGGCTCTATATATTGTGGTCCTCAAAAACCACTTCTGTGACTAGGGAGTAGTTGCTATTATTCATGAACTACATGTCTTATAGGAGAATAAGAAGGTTTGGTAAAAACAGCATGAATAAACACCATTAGCATTGTTTTAAAGAGACATCCGAGCAAGCCTTTGCATGGATGAGTGAGCAAAACTGGACGTGTCTGCACAGAGGCTCTTGCTATCTGCTTGCATGCCTGAGGAAATAAGCACTTCTCTGTTGGTGGAAGGGATGGGAACCTATGCATTCCCCACAACTCAGACTTCCCACAGGCTTTCAGATCAGTTCTTCACCCACCGCCATGGCAGCAATGCTGTGTAGCAGTGTCTCAAGCGAGCAAGATGACCCAGGAGCAAGGAGGACTGAAAACCAAGGAAGAAAGTATCATGGCACTTCCAGAGCTTGTCACAGAGGATCAGGACAGCTGAGTAGCCTTGGAGACAAAACTGAAGATGTGTTACGGGGATTTATGTGTTGTTTTTGGAAAACCTGTTTCAATTAAGATGATTAGCAATATCTGTTAAAGCCCTCAGAAAACTGACTCTTATACATTTTTATAAAGGCATCAGACAAACCATAGCTCCCACTTTTTAGCAGGAATTTCCTATCTCGTGGCTGGAGAAATGTGTTGCTTTTCTCCTTACTGAGACTAGGCAGCTGCTGTGCTCGCTAGATTATAATCCAGGCTGCATGGGAAGATTTGATTTAAGACAAGGCTGGCTAATGACTCTCTGCATGTAAAACTTCCAAACAAGGAGGAGGGAGCAGCTGCAATTACAGTTTTCAATTGGGAAGTGAGAAAACAGAGATAATTTTCATTTCTACAGAGATATGAATGATTACTAAAATGAAAATGGATGACTTGCAGCTAGAAGTCTGGCTTCTACTACCTAGAGCAATGGGCCAGTAACAGCAGCACAAATAAAGTCTCTGGATGGAGGGCTCCACATCTAAATGTTAAATCTCCTTTTCCCATTCACATGTTTGTTTTTCATTCTCATTTACTTGAAACTTACATTTTTCTCCAGAAAATACCGTGCTTTACAAGGTTTGCACATGGATATCTCTTCGATGATTCTGTGTTGCCTCTGATCACATCTCAATGGCAAATTGAACAAGACTGATAGCCGTTCAGATCTAAACCTTTGTAAAATCTTGCATCCGTTTCTAGATTAAAAGCAACAATGATTATCCTCAAGAACTTTTGAAAACCATCCATATTTAGCAGGTGATGGATACTCCTTATGAAGCTGCTTTCGTACAGAGCTTGTTTTCTGATGCTGTCTCAGACAGGGACTCCTGGTAAATTCCATATGTCCAGAGACTGGCAAATCCTTTGTAATAGCCATGTGTTAATAAAATGCCAAGCAAGTTCTGGAATCATCTTCTGGCTTATGAATCTGGGCTTATTTATCTGAATGTTGCTAAAGCTTCTGCTCTCACTTAAAAGAAGGTAGTGCCCCGTGTGAATACTATCACCTCAGATGAGCCACCTGACCGCTGCAGGGTGAGAAGTCAGGTGGTGCTCAGCTGGTGTAACTGAAAAATCAAATGAAATTTGTTTGGCTACCAGTGCTGAAAATCTACAAAATCTGAATTAGAATGATCAAGTAGTCAACATTAGAACACCAGTGTAATCTGCTACTGAGCCCATGACCTCTCAGAAATATTGAAAAAAAACGCACTCTTCAGAAAGGAATGTCTCATTGATATCTTTTATAACAGGTAATGCCTTTTGCATTTCTTGTTGAGCTTGTCTTCTCCAACTGCTCGCCTCAGCACATGTTGGAGCACATCTCATGCCTATTCAAACAAACAAAAGAGGATGTCTCGCCTTTCACATTCTCCTTCCTCTGTACTGCAGAGAATTACTGCTTTTCTCCATTCTGCTTCTCATGTGGAGAGAGTAATTTTTATTTTTTTATTGCAGTGAAAATAATACAAAGCTTCATGAATGAAGCTGGCAAAACACAGAATAGGGCTTTACTCTTCATGCACAAAGATAAAATGGTAACATAATATTTAATCAGGGAGTGAAAGAAAGAGAAGTGAGTTCATTAACTTTTCCCTTGAGTGAAAACTCCTGTTTTCATTCTTCTTTTATTTTTATTCAAATAATTTGCAAGAGAACATCATCCGTATGCAAATGCATATGTGTTCTCAGAATACAGCTTTCTTTTATATGGATGATCATGAACTCATTCCAATAAAGGGAAAGAGTCAGGATTTTTCCATAGAAATAATTTGCCAGGCAGCCAAGAGTAAAAGCTCTGTTAACCTCCAATTATCTCTTCCACGTTCATGAGAGCTTGCATACTTCAATGGGCAGTGTTTTGCAGCACTGGACATCACAGATCCAAATTGCTTTTATCCAGGTTTAATTTTTTTCCCATTAGTGACAACAGAAGAGGATGAAGCGACCTTCCAGTACCTGAAGGGGGACCAACAAGAAAGCTGGGGAGGGACAGTTTACAAAGGCTTGTGGTAATACGACTGGAGAGAATGGCTACAAACCAGAGAGAGGCAGATTTAGACTAGACAGAAGGAGGAATTTCTTCACTGTTAGGGTGGTGAGGCCCTGGCACAGTTTGCCTAGGGAAGCTGTGGCTGCCCCATCCCTGGAGGTGTTCAAGGCCAGGTTGGATGGGACCTTGGGCAGCCTGATCTAGTGGGAAGTGTCCCTGCTCATGGTAGGGGGGTTGGAACTAGATGATCTTTAAGGTCCTTTCCAATCTAAACTATTCTATGATTCTATGAAGCAATTTTTACATTTAATACTCCACGTAGCAAGGTTTGTCGTCTTGAGAGCTTTGAAGGCTCTGTATTGGCTCAGTGAAAATCCATGTCTCCGCTTCTGGATGTCAATAGGTGCTTTGGATTTCTCCTGGACCATGCTCAGAGTCAGGGCTGTCTGTGACACAGAAGGACAGGGAAAGGGCAAACAGGCTTTGATTTTGAATGATGGACAACCATCATTCAAAAGATGACATTTGCCCTCATGCACCAGAGACTTGGAAATGGGATTAATTTTACCACCAGGGGCCAGTGGCAGGGGAAAAGCTGAAGGTGACAGCTTCCAGCCATGGTTTGAGGGAACTCTGATCCTTGACATAATGACTCATCTCTGCCTCCATGACCCCTTGTTTAACAATCACCAGTTACCAGCTCTCTGAAGGGGGTCAGGCATCAGCTCTGACTTTCATTAGGCATCCTCATTTTTGGGAGAATTGCTTTTGTAGAGCAGGCATCCCAGTTAAAAGATGGTGCACAAGAAAGAACAGCAAAGCTTAGCAATAGGAGTACCTGTTCAGAAGCACTGATCTAGACTGCCCCATTGAGCTCCCTCCACCCCAACATCTTCCACAACTGGGTTCTGATGGCAGCACACTCCAGCCCTAAAGCACTGAGCACAATGACAGTACCAAAGTAATTCCAGGCTTAATATGTCCTAAAGGTATACGACTTTTAGAGGAGCCTGTGTTGTGTCTCTTCCAAATTATCCCTCTTATGGGTGTTGCCTCCAGATACACCCACTTGGAAAGCCATTTGGTTGAGCAACAATTTTTAAAGAGATGCAAAAATGATCACTAAAATAACCTAAGTAATTCCCACACACTCTCTGTGACATAAAATCCCATACTTGTCTCCCATCACCTAGACCTGTTATTTCTAGATTCTTCCCACTGTTGTTTCCTTTTAGGTAACCACATTATCAGAAGCCACTAATTTATGAGAAGCAGACAAAAAACAGGAGAGCCAGTCCCTTCCTTGAAGATGTTACTTCTGTCAGATTAGTATGTGAAAAACAACCAGTAACTTCTCAATGAATCTTTCTGGATTATTTCCTAAGCAGCTGCTGATTCTTTCTGAGTAATAAAAGAAAAGAAATCTGAGAGGAGAAACTGCAGCTGCTGCCACAAGAGAGAGAGCTTATTATGAAACATTGCACTCTTTTGGGTTTTTTTACTTCGTTTGGGTTTTGTTGGGGTTTTAATTTTTGTCAGAGTGAGAAATTACCATGGAAAATCCACACCAGGAAATTGATATATACCCCTACTGACAGGCAGGTTCCCATGTAACTGTGGATGATGTCAGCTGTTTTGGTTAGTAACAATTTTGTCCCCTGTGGCATTTCCATTCCCTTGCTACAAGACTCAAATTTTGCACTGGAGGCACTGAACTTGGATATGAGTGATTTGCCACCAGTGCCTGTCTCTTTCCAGCACATGCTAGCTCAAATTACCTCAATTTACGTGCCGTGGTGCACCAGAATCGTAGATGTCCTCTTATCTGCCTCCATGGCTAATGCATTTCAATATTAAACCTTTCCGAGAATGGATCAAGTGTGCATTGGATTTTTAGGCCATATTATAATACAATACCGGATAGCAGGGCACACTGTCTGCAGTAAAATACAATTCCCAAGGCTGCACTTAAGGCAACCTTTCAGTCCTCAATTACCCAACACAGAATGAGAGAGGAAAGAAAGAATAATCAGAAAAAACGGAGCTGCAGGCATCTGCTCCACAATCCCTGAGGAGGAAACCTGAGCTCCCAGCATCAGAGGCCCACCACCATGTAGCAGTCCTCCTGCTCTGAAAGTATGAGGGTCTTATGCTTGTCTTATACCCAGGGCCTGCAGGAACCAAGAGATTATGAAATACTGTATTCTCATAGCAGACCTAGCCCAGTGCTACTGAGAAAGGAAACTCAGCAAAGCTCAGCTTTTTAAAAAGAATTACCAAAGCTTTTTGAGTTCCACAAAATGCTACTTTACATTCACGTTACAAGGCCATGTGACACTAAGGTCAAGAACAGAAACAACAGGGAATAACTCGTATTGTAATATAGATGGACTTCAGCTGGCTATGGGCATGCTACATGAAAGTGAAGAAACTTCTAATCACCAGCAAGCTTTGCTGAAGCACCTCTGATGTCCTCCAACCTTTTCCTTCACTGTCAAGCAACATAACATAACATAACATAACATAACATAACATAACATAACATAACATAAGCTACTGTTAGGCAAGTAAGTTATTTAGCCCCGCTAGATATTCCACACGTCCCTCTGGAGGCTGCACTCTCTTTTCTCCACCACAGTTCACTTGCTGTGCAAGTTCAGTTAAGCATTTGTCAAGTCCTTTCCAAATCTGGAAACACTGATGTGTCACAGACATATCTCTTTGTTCAAGGGTTATTGGGTGGATTAATTACAGTAGCTTCTCAAAAGATGAGCTAATCTGCATTAGCAACTCACCTGCTTTTCAGTGCAGCTACCATGCATGTGTTTGGAAGGATGGATAGGAAATTAGGAGATTGAATTAATTTTTACCCTTCATGTCTCTTGATGTGTCTTAAGGAACTTGCCTAAACGGCTGGCAAGAATTTGACACAGTGTAGTTGAAGGTCTTATGAAAAACGAGTCAACCGAAAACCTCAAGCTGGTTTGGAGATTTTTTAAAACTTTCTCAGGCAATCAGCTAGATTATATCCTCCTAAGCAGCTGAGTCCCTCAATTATTTGTAGATTTTAAAAGATGTATTTTTAACCAGAAATGCGAATTTGCAAACAGTCCATTGTA
The DNA here is from genome assembly GCA_033558105.1 of Coccyzus lansbergi. NCBI lineage: Eukaryota > Metazoa > Chordata > Aves > Cuculiformes > Coccyzidae > Coccyzus > Coccyzus lansbergi. The sequence continues at coordinate 5,535,166 of JAUMJK010000156.1, forward strand.
TGTCTTGGAATTAAAACCACTCTGTGACTCAGACATGTTTCATTATTGATTCAACAAGTTTCAATTCCATATGGCTTCAGCTACAGAAAAACTAACTGGACCTTTTCCTTTCTTGCACAAAAGTGTTGTTAGCTAAACTCCAATAACAGAAGCTTTATTTCAGGCATGTGCAAGAGGTGGAAAGAACCTAATTGAACCTGATTTGATAGCTTTCCCTGTTTAAAAAAAAATTAGTTTGGATTGCCATTTCTTGTAAATGAGGGAGAAACAAAGAAAAAGAGATCAGAATGTGACCTGGTGCTTGGTCCCATCTTAAAACCAGAAAAATAGTCCTAGAAGGGTGACACCACAGGAATGGGGCAGGATGGTGTATGGGGAAGTGATGACACTTATGGACTGACATGCAATTCCTCTGTAAATCAGAAGTGAATGGGAACACCACAGCATGGAAGTTTTATAAATCCACACTTCTCAATTTCAGAGTCATAGAATCGTTGAATAGTTTGGGTTGGAAGGGACCTTAAAGATCATCTAGTTCCAACCCCTCTGCCATTGGCAGGACCATGTCCCACCAGACTAGGCTGCCCAAGGCCCCATCCAACCTGGACTCGAACAACTCCAGGGATGGGGCAGCCACAGCTTCCCTGGGTAACCTGCACCAGTGCCTCACCACCCTCATAGTGAAAAAATTCTTCCTTATGTCTAGCCTAAATCTGCCCCTCTCCAGTTTACACTCATTCTCCTTAGTCCTGTCACTACAAGCATTTGTGAACAGTCCCTTTCCAGCTTTCTTTTAGCCCCTTCAGGCACTGGAAGGTCGTTATAAGATCTCCTTGCAGCCTTCTCTTCTCCAGGCTGAACAACCCCAACTATCTCAGCCCGCCCTAGTATGGGGGTTGCTCCAGCCCTCTGATCATCTTTGTAGCCCTAAGCATTTTGGTTGCCATGGGCTCTCAGTTCTGCCACCTCTGGCACCAGCAGCTTCTCGTGGAGGCAAAGGTATCCCTTAGTAGAGTCCTTTATAGCATCACAGTGATTCAGACTTCCTCCTGCAGCTTGTGGTCCTCAGCCAATGATCACTCAAGTCAACGGAAATCTTTCTGTTGACTTCAAAAGATACTGACTAGACCCTAATTTGTCATTAGAGCCTTTCATTATAATTAAAGCCATATTGTGTAGAAGTGGAGGGTGGACTTACTGTTCCTTGGATTTTTCTATCATTGCTTGGTTAGTAGGACTGATGATGATAATAATATCAGTAACATCCATTTGCCTGTGCTGTAAGCCTGCCAGTGGCTTCCAAGTGCTGGATGATTTAAGAAATCATGGTCTCAGTTGCAGTTTTACCAAGATTCACAAGGAGAGAAATCTAAACCTTTCCTGTCTTTGGTATTCCTTCGCTTAATTACACTGTCCTTTTTTTTTCACTCGATTTTCTCACCTTTGGTTAAGCCCTGTCTGTAAAATAGGACATTTCAAAAAGATTGGTGCTAAAAGCCACTGTTTTGCTGAGAGGTGACATCATTTGTCAGGGAGGCAGTGGTGTTCTGAGGAACTGGGACCCAGATTACTATGAGAGTCAAACAAAATCTTTCTGTGGGGGAAAATGAGGTCTGAGGAGCTCCTTACCTACAAGCCCAGTGCCTGCAAGCTTTCACTCTAGCTCTTTCCCTGATGACTCTTATTGCTTTCAACAAGTTACCAGGCAATCACAAATCAAAATCACAAGCACAGCCCAAATTCCAGCTGGCAGGGCCTTAACTGAGACTGGCAGCAGCTGATTTTCAAACCAGAAAAATGTAGAACCTCACCAATATATTGTTGGGAGGGATGGGGCTGTCCCTGTGGCTCTGGCCAGCCATGAAGCATCGCAACTGTACTGCATTCACAGCCAAGTGTGGAGAGACTCATGCGTGAGTCCTGCTTTCAGGTCCTTCTTCAGTACAAAGGAAGCACTGTGGCAGCTCCTGTTTCCTAACCTAGAGGAGCTGTTTTTATCCTGCTTTTCTCCATCAGCCTGAGGGATGAGGTGACACCAAATCCATTTTCTGTCCCATGACAGAGGCTGAAAGACGCTATTCCCACCTCTAGGGAATAAGTAAGGTGCCCATTCCTGTTAATGGGACCTGTGATGCGCTACATTCATTGCAGGGACTAAATGGTTAGTTATTCCGCAGTGTGTATACATGCAGAGACAGGCAAAAAATGGACTGAATGTGTCTGCTGCATCTACTTTAGCTAGAACTGCCTTGGTATAGTAAAACATGTTAGACTGTTCTAGTTGCTCAGGTTGGTATCTGTGTTTAATCAGCCCAGGTGCCAAGCTGTCTGCTGAAGGAAATCCTTCCGGAAGCCACCGAGATGGGCTTTCCTTTATGAAATCTCATTACTGTGAAAGGTCGTAGTAGTGTCTATTATGCAGGTTGGCATTATATTCAGTTTCTTCTAATGCTTCCTGACTTTAAACCGCCTGGGCTGACATCTTCTGTGAGAGGTCTTGCCTCGGGCTGCTAGATTCCTCAGCCATGCTATTCAAATCCAGTTCCCCTGGCCCTATTAATTTCCTCTTAGGTTCTTCTGTAACACCATTACAAGGCTGAAGCGCTTACAATGACTCCCACATTTATATCACCAGCTCACAATTTGATGGGAAGAGGCATTTCTAATACCCTGTTTGAGCTGTGTAGAGTCTGCCTGCCCAGGGACTAGCACAGTAACATAGCATGCACAGGGTCAGAGCTGGAACCTTACTGATCTCTGTCACTGCAGAGATCACCACCCCTAAGATTTCAAGGTGGGCACTGGGCAATGAGAGCACGCTGGCTGAAGCGATGTCCATGATATCCTACAGATACACGGCAGTGCAAGTAGGGAGAAAGTCCAGTTGTCTGGTGTTTTACCAGTGAGACAATATCATCATTCAGCCTCCAGCTCAACTATTACAAGTCTTACAGCGTCACTGGTGAAAGGGGCATAGGTAAACTGGCATTAGCCTCCTCCATCCTTGTGTTTAGTAAATGAGTACTCAGAGTAAGCACACCTCTCAACTGGAGCCAGTGCGTCCTCTTGCATGGAAATCAGGTGTAGGGAGGTGGGGGTGATTAATCTCTTCTAACTGAGAAACAGAGACATGACCATTATGGGCATCAAAACTGAAGTGTCAAAAAGACTTTTGGCTGAGACAAGACAGATGTAGCTTCTGATATCAGAAACTACATGCCTAAGAACACTACAAATTATCCATCCTGGCAATTATCCACACTGAGGTTGCACTGGCTTCAGTATTTAAAACAATGTTTCAAGCCTAAATTCATCCTGAAGCCATGAAGTATCATATAAGTGGAGGCTCCCAGCTGACATACAATCTCTTCATCCTCCTTCCTCTTGTGTCACAACTGGTCCTACTTCATCAAGCCTAGCACCTTTGCCTTCTATACAGAAATGCCAATTGGGATTTTTACACTTATAAAAAGGCATCGAAGCGGATCTCATAGTCTATCAGAGCATGTGGTGCTCTTTATCCTATGAGCCCATGTTCACTGCTGCACTTAGCAAAATGGGCAGTTCTCCTTCTGCAAGACAGCTATTCAGATCTCAAACAGGTTTCTCTCTTTTTTTTTCTTTTCCTCTTGAGCTGCAGTTATTACAGGCTCTGACTTTTATAGGCGTGTTGTTTTTCTGGATCAGAAATAGCGATGCATGGCCACTGAAGGTTGAGCCCTGTGTTTTGCTAACACTTTGGAAGATGATGCCATCTGTGACATGATTCAGATCAGTGGTTCAGTGAAATTCTGTTGGCAGGGAGTTACTCACCAGATTAATGTTTCAGAAGTTCTCTTGCTTCCAAAATGATGCTTTGCCTTCCTTCTCCCTCTGCTAATCTCTTTCACATCTCCATAGCCAGGGCCTGTCAGATGTCACAGGTGCCTTGTTAGTATGTCTGGATGAGACAGGAAATAGTGTCTTTGCTGGAAAAAAATCCATGATGCACAGCTTGAAAGGGTGCACAGGGACCTTGCCCCTCTGATGCTTTGAGCAGGGTGTTGAGGTGCCAGCAAGTATCACAAGCATACAGTGATCATCCTCCCATCAGGTACCCTATCCCCATAGCATCCCAACACAGAGGGGATTCTCAGGGCATGTGCAGAACACAGTGCAGAAAGAAATTTTTGGGTTTTTTTCATGAGACCAGAATTTCGTCTGTTTTAAGACCACGATGGCAAATTGTCATGTGCCTCTGGGATGTGCCCCACTTCATAAGTGAGAAGAAATTGAAACCACCTTTGATTTTAATACCCTGTCAGTAGTAAAGCTCCCTACACACATCAGCCTTTTCTGATTTACAAGAAGCCGAAGTAACCTTGATGCTCATTTGCAAAGACAGACTTCGCAGAGGTCCCTTGGGGCAGGAAGTCCCGTTGCTTTAGGTGCTGCTCAAACACCTACAAAGCCAGTAAAGTGCTCACAGCCCTATGAAACACCTCACAAATGTATACCAGGCAATTTAGACATGGGAAATAAAATTTTGCAGTACTGTTTTGTGCACCTCTCCCCAGCTGCTTCCTGAAATACATTTTTCCATAAAATACCTCTTGCGGTGGCAATTTTCTTCAGCACACAAAGGTGTCTCCTTACAAAGCACAAGCATTGTCAGACACTCTTCAGAGCTGCTACAACATCTTAAGGATGAGGGGGTGTTTTGAATTACATCAGACCTTCTCCGGGTAAAACGATCTCCGATAGCATTATTTCTAATTGAGAGAGAGGTTAGAATAAATGAATTCTCATCACTATCACAGACCTCCATAAGCTGCCCACTGCCACAGTAATTGAGCACAACAATTAAGCAATAAGACAGTTGTTTCTGAAGTACTTTGAACATCATGAAAATAGTTTTAATGGTTAAAATCCAAAGTGCTGGGAGCCATCACTGTGACAGCTCTGCAGACAAGAGCTGCATCCCAGCAGCACGACGCAATAAATTCACTCAAAGCAAAGGTGGATCACTTTGGAAAAAAATAGTTTGGTAAAGCAGAACATTTTCATACTTGTACATTTCTGGTTTGCTGTTGATTGGACAGTGTGTCTGATCATTTCATGCAGTAGAGTGACAAATACCTTGAAAATTATTTCCTTGAAACAGTCTAGAAATATACCTGTTCTTGCCATATATTTCATCTGGGAGGCAATTTCCCCCTGCCTTTCCCCACATCAGCCTGGAGTTTCTGCTAGAAAGATGTGGTAATACAGAGAGACATCAGCATCACTCACTGAACGAATATACTGAAACAGCAAACAGTTTCTAAAAATAAAAATATAGTGAATATGTCTTTAGGTCTCTAAGGCATTATACGGTGACTAATCAGAGCAGTTTTCCTACGAAAAAGGGACAGAAGCAATAGAGATGGAATCAAATTTAATAGTACAAAATGCGAGGTCATGCCCTGAGGGAGTAATAACAAGAATTTCTGCTACCAGCTGGGAGCTCATCAGTTGGAAGTGACAGAGGAGGAGAAAGACCTTAGCGCACTAGCCGATCAAATGACTGTAAGCTGGCAATAGCATGCAGATGTGAGAAAGACAAATGTGAACCTAAGACATGTCAGATGAAGGATTTCTAATAGAACTAGCAAGATTTTAATGCCATCACAGAAGTACAGAATATTGTACTTCCACATAAAAGATGAATTAATTTAAAATTGCCTTTTCTGAGCCTTTCTCTATTAGGATGACCATGGAAAGACAGAGCTTTCTTCTACAGGAAGAGCCTAAATGAGCTTGGTTTCTTGAGTTTAGCAAAATGCAGGCTGGGAAGAGATATATTTGTTGCTTACAAATACCCTGGAGGGAAGTACCAGGAAGAGAGAAGAGCTATTTGAGTGAAAGGGCAGTACTGGCACAAGAACAAGTGCCTATAAATTTGCCAGGAATACATTTCAGCTGGAAATTAGAAGAAGGTCCTAACTGTCCAAGAAATGCATTTCTGGGATTGCCTTCCATGAGGTTTAATCAGGACAAAGATTTTAACTGGTTTTAATGCAGAGGTGAAGTGGTTCTTTACAGATACTATAGTTGTCCCAAACAGTAGGGGATTGGACAGTATCATCCAGAAGGGCCCTTTCAGTCCTATTTTCCACCATCCACATGTGTCTATCTCATTCAACAACCTAAGATTTGACACCGATAGGATTCACTTACCTTTGAGCAATCAAAGCTATCTGATTTTCCTTATTTTGCTGTCTAGAAGAAGTCTCAGCCAAGGTCTGGTGGCACCATCCCCTGGCTACTTTCCAGCCCATTTTGTTGTGGAAATGGGTAAAGACAATCCCAAGTCTGTTTCTAATGGACACATGCCACATGAGTCAGACTATCCACCACATCTACAGGGGAATGGGCCAAAGGTTCCAAGCTGCCTATTGCACTGTGATCAGCTCTGCTTCTACCCAGGGTAGAGGGAGATTGCTTATTAACCAGCTGTCACTGTTGTTACACTTAGTGACCTCTCTCCTGCAGTGCACAGTACTATGTGAGCACATCATAATTGAGAGTGTCGAAAAGCTAGACGTGAAGCTTGGGACTAAAGCGATGGAGAAGGGTGGAAGACCGTGATTTGCAGTGCAAGGTAGATGATGAGCAGCAGCTCAGGGCTGTTTGTTTGCCACTTGCCTGGCAATTCATGCAATGCTCGGTCTTGTAACGTCATCTGAAATGCTAAAGAAGCCCAGCCCAGAAGCAAATATTAAGGTAAACAGATATGGCAGAGGGTCAGGTGGTAGGAGTTAAGTGAGGAGTTGTCTTCACTTGAGACAATTTAAATCTTACCATTAGTATAATTGAAACCTGGGAACTTCAGCCTCAGTTGCATAGAGATTTGCTAGATGACTTTTCACGTCAGCATGCTCTGACCACTCCTAGGAGGTGCAAGGAAGTTTGTCTTTCCTTTACCTGTAATAAGAGATTCTAGGAATCAACAGTTGATCTCAGAAAGTGTCTAGGTGCAGAGCATTAGGTATGAAACCTTTTAAGTATGTTTCCTTGCTTTCAGACCTTAATATATCAGCACTGACCCTTACTTCCTTTAACCACCTTTTCCCTGGCATATCACAGACATCAGGTTATGATACTATTAGGGTGGTTGTTCTTTTCATGTAGCACCGTAACTTTATGCAGCAATTTGTCACTGCAGATAAAACATCTTTGCTGTCCCAGGCGGCATGCAAGTTGAAACAGGCGTGGCATGCAAATTTAAGTGAAAGTTAAGAGTTCAAGTGTGGAGGAGTCTGGAACAGAGGAAGGAAGGAAGGGAGTGCTTTAGGAGGACAGCTTTGCAGAGGACTGCCAAGGAAGAGAAACAGTGCATGCACAGACAAGACCAAGGAGGGCTGTCCAGGAACAAGAAGCACAGCACAGAAGGGTGAGAATGGGGACAAGGGAAACAAGGAGGGAAATAGAAAAAGCCTAGAGAAATGCAGGGGAAGGAGATGGGAGAAGGAAGTTAGACAGAGTTAGCAACACTGTGTATGTAGTGCAGGGCTCTGAGATGAGGAGAAGGACCACAAGGACACTGTAGATAAACACAGAACGGCTGCTGCATCTCATCCCAGAGCCTCCCTTTCATTGCTGGGCAAATGACAATACATACACACAGATCTACAAAGCATTTGGAGACACTTCAAGGTGAAAAGAACCTATAAAATGCCTGTTGACATTAAGTTGTGGAAGTCTTCACTTGGAAATGTACTTGGCTTTTGTTTCTTTACAGTACAAATGTTATTTAACTGCAAATCTGCATGTAAGTTTCTTAAGGTCATATATTAGCATTCAATTTGGCCACTTAGTCTGGGTTCACAGTAACAGAGTCCCGTGTGTTTGAACAGCACACACATAAAGCCCTTTCTCTTAGCCCAGCAACGGAATGTATATGTTTATTTCAGTTTTATATTCCAAGCAGTGAGCAAACCCTCAACTAACGCTGTTTTCAAAAACTGGCCACACACCTACACCAGTCAATCTTTCCATGGAGTATCTCAGAAATCTCTCACCAAAAAAGAAAACATTGGCCTGATCTGAAATGATTTAAGGAGAGGAAGGAAGAAAGAAAACACATAAATCAGGTTTCATCTAGTCTAATGATGCTGGCCTGAAACTCTACCTTCTACTTTTGTTAGATTTCATATCCTTCCTGATCAGCTACATCTTAGTCCCAAGCCCCACATGGAATGAAAGACTAAAAGAAATGTTACTCTTACTTCACCCTCATGGGTACAAATGCATCCTCCTGGAGTGACCTCCCTGTGCTCTGTGCCCCTGAGGAACTGGGGTGTCCAGGGGACCTGGTTTGTGGCAACCCTTCTCAGCAGGGTGTCAGGTAGCGCAAAGCAGCTCTCTCCCTCCCTCTCCTCCTTGGAGACACTTCAAGGTGAAAAGAACAGGTTCTGGAAATGACTTATTATTGTTGGCATTAAGAAGTTGTAGAAGTCTTCACTCAGAAATGCACCTGGTTTTTGTTTCTTTACAGTACAGATGTTATTCAACTGCAAATCATCCCTACACTTCCCTTCCCTACAAAGAAGGGAATTCATCAGAGAAATTGTGCCACCCTGATGATGATGGGGAGAGCGAGACAGGCAGAATGCACTGAGTAAGGCATGTTCAGGACATGGCTGTGGGAGCAGGGAGGGAGCCACAGGTCAGCAGTGCTAGCAGGCAGCTGGCCAAACATGACTCCTTGCACCCAATGAACCTTGAAAATCTCCATAACCAAGCACCCAGGGACTGCCCAATGAGCTCAGTGGGATTTGGTGATGCTTTATCTCTCTGCTTCTCTTGTGACTCCAGGAAGATTGAAAGATTATAAAAGTTACCTTTAGGCTGGGGATAGGAGAAGAGGACAGTACCAACATCTTGTTGATGACGCTATCCACTGGGGAGCCTGCTGTGCCCTTGAAGAAGCCTCAGCTCTCCAGGGAAGGCATGTTTTTGCTGTAAAGGGTCTGTGTCAGGGTACAGAGCAGGGCTGCATTTTCAGGCAGGCTACGTTTGAATGATGCAGCACAGAGCAGATGTCCAAGAGAGAGCCAAGAGGTGGGACCGAGGCAAGGCATAGAGAGTGAGTCACCCATAGCTTAAGCCAAGCAAGAGCAGAACGTTAAATCATGTAAGGCAAGGACAGGGCCAGAGCAGAAAAAGAAGTCATCCTAGCAGGGAAACAACTAGAGACACCAAGGAAAGTGAACACAATCCAAAAACTGCAGAAAAGCAGGGTATATGAATGACTCCACTACCAGAATGGTGGGCATCCAGCTCAGTACAATATTTGCAGCTGTGGCCCGGAGCAGACATTTAAGGAAAAAGCTCAGAAAAGCCAGGACAGGCATAGAGTGCTTCTTTTCCCAGAGAACCCTCCCAGCCTCTGGCATTTCATGGCCTAGCAACTCCTTGAGCCAGGGGCTTCACCTGCAACTTTAATAGCCTTCAGGGACCTTTTCTCCTCTGAAGCTAATTGCTTTGCAAACCCCTTTTTGCTTCTGGCCTCCATCCTACCTGGCAGCAGTAAAAATCCACAGCCTGAGGGCGTGAAGGGGAAAACAATGGGGAGGAAGGGGTGGAGGAAAGCTGCTGAGAAGTGAGAGAAAATGGAGGGGATCCATCTGAGAAGGGACTCGTTTCATCAGCCAGCCCAGCCATCATCACAGCATTCCTAAAATGGCAAATCAAGGTCGTATCACCATGGTGCACTCCCAAGTTCTCATGCCAGACCCTTGGAGGGCCCTAGACATTAGCACTGCATTCAAATAGACTGCCCCAAGCATATCACTGTCAAAAGGAAAATAATTTCTGAGGAAGAAAATGCCAAAACCAATGACTTTCATCACCAAGAAGTTTCTTTTTCCTCCAGAGGCATGAGGAGCCACAGTCCCCACAAGGCCAGCTCCTCTCCAAGAGAAGAGCTCCAGGCACTTGAGTAGGCTGCACTGGAGCTCCTTTCTGGTGACCTCTGTGCCAATCAGTGTTGGAGAGGCATACACCTACCCTGGAAGCAGCAAGACGAGACGACAAAGGGTTTTTTTCTCTCCACGGGCAGAGTATTTTTTTCCTCCAGGAAAGGGGTGGCAAAAGATATTCAGCCCATTAAAAGAGACCGGGAGAGAGGAGGGGGCAGGGTTTGAGTTACAAAAGAAACCAGCACATTACAACAAGGGAGACTGCAAGGTACAAGGCCACAGCGTAAAAGGGAAAAAAAAAAAAAAGAAAAAAAAGCATTCAAAGCCTTTACAACATCCATCAAAGCGATAACGTTATTGCATGGTACGTTTATAGCTCCCTTGCAGCCACAGCAGCAGATTTTCAATGGGGTTGGGCTTAAAACAAGACCCGAGTCAGTCCTTTGCTGCTCTGGCACCAGCAGACAGGCTTCCCCTCCACCCCCCCATCTGTGAATGGACATTTCCCGGCCCCTAGCAGTGACTCTGAAATTCATTTCACCCTTTAATTGGATTTCATGGAGGAGAGTGAGGCACAGAATGGGGATGGCTGGGGCTGCAGGGGTCCTGGGCACCCGTCAAGGTGGCAGCAGATAAGGAGTGCTGGGACAGGGTTGTTGGGGCAGTGTGCTACCTCACATACCCATCAACTCACCCGCATACATACCAGGGCACTTGGTGGCTCCCCTGACTGGGAGAGCAGCAAATGCCCTATTTCTGGTGTCAAATTTCAGCAAGCACAAGTCACTTCCATTTTATCACACTCAAAAACGGCTGGGCTTAACTAGGTCACATTTCCTAACCGTATCGGAGGCAAAGGCTTGTCTTGCTTGAGTGATTTAAGCACTCTAGAAGAATTTTATGAAGTGGTGAAGTGAATGCCCATGATGAGCAATGAGTCCCCTTGCCTTGCTCTGGAGGAGTGAAAAAGACCTGTTCAGGGGACCAAATGCTGTTTACAGCCCCAGTGCTTTAACATCCTAGGTGATAAACAGCTCCTTTTCAGCGTTGAGATTATATGCATCTCCAAGACAAGCTATATTTCAAACTCACATTTTTCACTATTAGCAGCTAAGGCCCAACCTTTGCATGCTGCATTTTTCCCACAGCCACCTGCACCAGACAGTGAAAGTTCCAAGCAAAGAGATGCTGCTACCCCACAGCAGGGAGACTGAACCTCAGCCCTGGGTGCTGACAGGTAGGTGGAGATGCAAGGATTAGCAAGCTTTTTGATGTAAACCTCAATGTTGTCCACTTCTTTCTTCCAGCTACATTGGTGGCACAACCCATCACCTCAGTCCTCCTATGTGAGGAAGTCAGAGGTGGTGATGGCTGCTGGCCTCGTGCTGCAGAGGGGGCCACTCTCCTGCCCTCCCAGCTCAGCATCACCTTCACACTGTGGCTGCTAAGGGTGCTTCAGGGAAAATCTGTAGGAACTCAAGGGCAACTCTTAGAAGCTGCACCCCAGTGCCTGCCATGCCAACTTCTAACCTCAACACAAAACTTGCCTGCATTCGTGATTCACCCGCATGCCCAGTCCTACCCTGAATCATGCTAGACTCTTGGCTTGCATGATATATATTGTACCATCTCATCCCCTGAGCTGATAATGCATGGCTTAGAAGAGTCTGTCCCTTTGCCCACATTAGTCATTTTGTCCATCAGTGTCAATGGTTGTCTCTTTGACTGTCGCTTATTTAGGAGGTTAAACTGATTTGTCATTGTTTTTCAAACACCTCACCACAATCCTCCTTATACAGCTGAGAACAAGGCAGTCAGTAAATTCGGTCTCTTTGCATCCATCATTTTCCTTGCCCATTTTTGCTCCCTGTTCTTCATCAATGCTAGTCATGCAACAAGCAAGTGACTCCAGCCCATAATTCACCTGCTCTGCTTAGACAGCAGAAAGGTGGTATTTTCAGCATGGGATTTTTTACCCTGTTCTTTATATAGCCAGCCATTTTGTTCTCTTTTGAGACGGCTGCTGCAGACTGAGCAGATGTTCCCACTGAACTGTGTGCGGTGACACCCAGCCTCCCCCCGCCGTCACCCAAGCAGCTGTGGTCGATTGAGAACCCAGTGGGGCAGTGGCAGCGCACACAGCCTTCTCCAACATATTTGTCAACAAGTGAGTTTCGCCTGTCCCTTTGCCTACCTTGGGTAAGTCCCACGGGGTGCCTGCACAGTCTTCTCTAACCTAAATAATTTCACGCCATCTGCAAAACTCACTGCTTCACTGCTTCCCCTACTTTTCCAAGTCATTAATAAATATTAAGCACTGGCAGCCGGCTCACAGCTCACTGCCCAGCCTGCTTTCCCCAACCCCAGAGGGAGAGCGCATCCTCTCCTCCCTCACTGTCACTGCTTGGCACACTGTGAAACCCCTGGCATTTCCTCCTGTCGGTCCCCATATTCCCACCTTGCATTGGGGGGCTCCAGCCTGCACACCACAGCTTTGCTGGGATGGAGACTTGTTTTGGCCCCAGTTAGGCAGCATTTCTAAAAGCAGAGTGCAGGTTGCCTGACCTCTGTTGGCTCACTTGGATCCTCCGTGTTACAAAGCACTCAATAATTCACAAAGCTAAATGGGCCCTTTGGTTCAGACCAAGTTTTCTATCCTATGGGATGCCAGACACAGCACTGCCAGCTCCTGTTATCAGTCCTGTTCTCCAGCCAGACCAGGACTGCAGAGCAGAACATGGGCCTCCAAACTGAGCTCCCAAAAGGTCTTGAGGTGCTACCCAGCCCTCTGAGGATGCTGCTCCCCTTCCCATGGTAGAAGAAGCAGTGGGCTATGGAGGGAAAGAGCGGTCAAGTGGTCCAGAATGGTGAAGCAGCCCACCCTGCCTCTTGAGGAGGCACCACTGGGGCACCCACCTCCACTCCACATACCAGCTCACCTCTGCACACAGCCCGAGAGCAGGATGGGTTCATTTCCTCCCACATCCCTCTGGTTTCACCCCTGTTTCTTCTTATCCCCCCCTTACTGCACCCAGAAGAACACATGTTGTGCTTCAGCCACTTCTGTCCCCTTGCCTAGGGGGTGGCAATGGCCACAGGCATGAATCTGCAGCCTATTGGGGGCCAGCAGTCGTGAGCCCGTGGGGTGCTCAAGGGCTAATGGATTTAATGCCTATGGCAGACGCTAACACACCAGCACTTGTGCAGAGAGAGATGGGGATGGCTCAGGCACCATGACCCTGCAGGGGGAGAGGGAGCAGGGGACATGGGCAACACAGAGCAAGGTGCTTGGATGCAGCCTCAGCCCAGCAGCACAACATGGCACAGGTTTGTACCCTACAGCTGCCTCCCCATCTGGCTCAGCCAGAAATCCCGCTGCCCACGCCAGATGAGGGAGTCATTCCTCTTGCTGTCCATTTCTACAGTTTTCCCTAGTTTGTGAAAAGGGGAAGGCTTGTTTTATTTTTGTCTTTAAAGAAAAACTGAAGGAAAATAGGGGTTTCATTCTGCAGATCTCTGAAATGCTGCTACCTACCAGAAGTAGCTGTGGATGTGACATCTGTTTGCCCAAAGAGTAGAACATCCAACAGGCTTTACCATCTCCCAGCGCTTTGGCTTTTATATCTCTCTATCTACTTCATTTTCCCTAAAAGGTCTAGGAGAAGTCCTCCAAGACTACTAGCAGCTGCATGGGTCCTGAACCTAAAAGAAGGGCATGTTCCCCAGCTGTCACGCACAGCATTTCAGCAGCACACTCTTTGCGTCTAACATGCACCAAGGAGCTGCAGTACAGGGTCTTTCACTCCTCTCCAGGCTTTGCAGGGACTCAGACCAGGACTCTGAGTACATTTTGTACAGCTCATGATACATTTAACCAGACTTGTCACTGTGCAGGGAAATCAGCCACTCATGCAGACTGCAATGCCTTGTTCAGCTGCTCATTTTTAGAGCTTAACCACACAAAAAAAGTACCATGCATGCACAGAACATGACTTTAAAGCAATCAAAATGTGCTCAAAAGAAAGCCAACTTTGCAAGCAAAAGCCGAGAGAGCTCTTTATAGCATGGGTTACTTCCCTGCTTCATTTTAGCCTTTCATTCTCCCAAGATTTGGCAAAAAGTCTACTAGGAACATCCTCTCTTCCTAATAATTGATCAAACTACATTTCTTCCCATTTTCCAGAAAAAAGAAAAAAAAAAAAGAGAAAAAGCAATGTTTCCACACAGACCCAGAGTGGAATAATCAACATTGTTTGGAAAGTGAACATTTTGAGCAACTGAGGAGCAGGGGGTTACAGAGAAAATGAGTGTCCTGGCTGCTCCCCAGCACCCACCCCTCTGCCATACCTTCATAGCCTGCCTGTCCTGGAGCAGGTCGTGCAGCAAGCCACTTACAGGGGACGTCTGTCTCCTTGGAAGAAGAACTGAGCATGCATGAAACGTAAATCCTGTTTTCCTAAACACAGAAGGAGAGATTTCCAGTTCACTATTTTAGGTTTCCCCTAAAACTCTCTTAAGTGTTGATGCTAGTCCTTCTTTGATGTTTGCTTTAATTCTCCTTTATCACTTCTATGATATTTTTGTGGCTTTTCTGCACAAAAAGATACAGTTCCCTCCCTTACTCTGTACTCTGGTGCTTACGCTCAGTTCCTCTCTTCTCTGGTCACACCTCTCCTCTCATAGCTCACACACCTGACCCATCTTTTGTACTGCTTGCAATTTGGATCACAGTTCCTATCATTTCAGCTATATATTTCATAAAAGGAATGTGTTTGGGGCTTTTTAGTTGTATCCTGACAGAAAGTGGCTATTAACCACAGCTCTTGCAGACCTCCCTGCTGCAGCCTATTAATTATTAATTAGCAAAACTAGCAGGACTAAAATCTACATAAAAATATTGCGTGCAACCCATTCCTCAGTGTTTTTGTCTAAGGTTTTCTGTGACTCTGAGATTTTCTCTAAGGTAGAGTAAGGAATGGAATAAGAGCTTCTGTGAGGTTTTATAGATACTGTGTTATTTGCGTTCTAACTACAAATCACACAAGAGAGAGAGAGAACATGAGTGAAAACTTTTTTTTTCCTCCCAAATCAATTTGTAGTACAAAGGCATTCATAATTTCAGGGTAATCTTACTATTAGGCCTCACTATCAAACTTTTCCTAGACACATTCCTCCCCTGCTGGTTAACGTTCATCAGATTACTACTTATCACAGACTTCATAGCGCTCCCTGGAGAAAGCTGTGGCACGGTCCTCTCTTTCCGGCTGGTGATGGGCTGACAGCACACCTCAATACAACTCATAATGCTTTTTCCAACACAGATTCGGATTTGATGGCACCAAAACCCTTTTGGGCTCATCACTGCCTCCATAGCTGTTCAAGTGAAAAGAAATATTAAAAAAAAAAAAAAAGGCAGGGGAAACCAACCGACTGTTCAGGCAGCCAAAAAAGATTTCATTTCAGTATTGCCAAAATGAAGCATTCAGAACAATTTTTCATACCTTTTTAAGCCAAAGACTCAAATCCTTGTAAATGGAATAAAGAAAATTAAATACATGGTTTTTTCCTCTCTGCTTTGCCATACTTTATGTTATTTCATGTTTTCTTAATTTATCATCCTGCCAGGGGGTTGCCAGGCATTGCCAGTAGGAGCAGACTCTGCTGTGAATTTCCAGAGTGGAGAAACGACTCTGCCCCACCCAGGCAGCCGTCCAGCTTTCTACAAGCATTTCTACCCAAAAAAAGCGCAGTTCTCAATTTTCCATGGGTGCTCTCTGCATTACCAAGACCTGGTCCCTGCACAGCGAAGCCCTTTAGCCTGGGCTGCGCTGCATGGAAAACACTTTCCTGGGCTGAGGTCTGAGCAACGCAGACTTTTCTCCTGTGCTTTACCAACAGGTTATTTCCACCAGAATGCTATTCTAGCCTAGCAGCTTCTCTGGCCATTCCCTCTAGAAACTACGAGCAGTTTGCCAATATGGAGCTGGCCTTGGGATGCCTGAAGTGCACAGCATTATAGGTGCTGTGCACAAATGCATCATCCCTTGCCCAGTGCAGGAGAAACCTCCTCTGCCCTCTCCTCAGCCCATAATAGTTGAGTGCTGCTGCCAGCAACTGAATCGCAAGTTTACAGCCCAGCTAAATTGCCGTCCACTCCCCACAGATCTCATTCAGCATTTCCACTATCACCCTCTCACGGGAGATCTGTTTCAGATTAATTGGCCCAAAGTTGGGGCAGTCTCCATTTGTCTGGATTATTTCCTGCCCAAGCTGCTAACCTCGATAGATATAATTTTTTTTCGAGGGGAGCTTGTTGGCAGAGCATCAGAAAAGAAAACTCCCTGATGGTGTAATTATAGTTTAATGTGTAATAGCCATCCGGGAGACACTGGGAAAGCCCAGGACTTTTGGGCATACAAAAAGCAACTCACTGCTACGCATGGAAAAAAATGAAAAACCCACTGGAGAGAATTTTGCAACAGCCAGAGGTGAATGGACTCTCTGTGAACCAATAACTCTTTTCCATCTCTGCCTTGATACTGTGGGTGCAGAAGGTTCATAAAGAGGAATGTAGGACAATGCAGGAAAAGTGGGGATATCAGCGAGCAGAGAGAGAAGTTCCTCTTGGCAATTGATTAAGAGAGAAAATACTCCCAACTTACCCTGATCTTCAGTTCAGTGACATTGATGGAAGGATTAATTCAAACTGATTGACCACAACTTTACACTTCACATTGCTGTCACATATGATTAAAGCTGATCAAATTGCTCACTGCAGATAACTCCTCTGACAAGCACAGCCCTGTTAACTGTCCCCAAATCATCAGCCAGCAGCCTGTCTACTTACAGATGGGATTGTGTTTTGGATGGCTGTGACAAGCAGTTTGTGTGAAGGCATTTTAACATATGGCATAGTTGGGTTCCTTTTGCTGAAAATATCCTACTCCTCATTCACCGTTTACATTATGCCATTGGTCATGTAAGTTATCCTGTATGGCTTCTAGCTAGGCACCATGCTTCATAGGCGGGAGAAACATCCTCTCCTCATCGCAAGTTATTTGCAATCATGTTGAATTGTTCCACAAGCCTATTATGCAACTGATAGGGCTCTTCAAAACAGCTTCGAGAATAACGCCAGCCTGAGCATTCAATTATATTTCTTCACATTACTCTAAAAGATAGCCTGCTTTTGTGAACATCTTTGTGGGTAGAAATTTTTTTTTTCAACAGAGTGTTTGGGAATAAAATGGGTCACAATCGCTAAGGAAGACAGGCTGCATGTTTTATTCACAAGCACATTTTGTGAGTGTTTATTGCTACATAAGCCCAGCTTGAGTGAAGATGGACATTCCTAGTTTTCTTTCTCATTTACCCTCCCTTGGTTCTTATTTTTGTCTCCGTTTATTAACTGCAACCTTTTGACATTTTCAGCTATCAACTTGAAAAAAAAAATAGGTTCTTGGAAACTATGCAAAAGAACTAGTTTATTCCCTCCTAAGCCTTTTCCTTAAATTCAATTATATTGCTCTCATCCGCAACAGGCTAATGGCCATTTACAGAGTCCATATCAGATGCAGCTGCATAGTTACTGCTGAGTGAAAATTTCTCTGGAAAAATGCCACTTCATTTACTGGCAAGTTTGTTTGCTCACTGCATCTCAGCTTTGACAGATTTTCACCAGCTAACAGGCAAGATTGCCAGGATGATTCCCTGGCCTGGCAACAGTGCTGGTGCTGTACCTCTTGGGAGGTGAATGCCAGGGACCCTCTTTCACACTGTTGAACCAGTGAGCTCTCACAGCAGTTTGGTTTCTCTGGCCAGGTAGCAGCAGCTGGGTTTTCAGGGACAATTTCTTCATGCTGCAAGCTCACACTTCCAGGTTTTCAGGCCGTACTGAGCTGCTAAGAGTCAGGGTCTTGCCTTGACCAAATGGAAACACTGCTGGTCACCGTGCAGCTCAGCCACCCTGCTTCTGATGTGTCTTTGGGCACCAGGAGGACTTCTTACAACTCTTACCATGGAAGACTGGAGAGTACCTCCTGTGTTACAGGAGCCTAAACTTCTGATTTTGAAAGGTCTTGAGCCTCAAGCTTGTTACATCAGTGTGTTTGTCTCAGCAGAAGAAAACAGACCAATAAAATATCTATCAGCCTAGGGTGAGGGAAGTGTGTGTGTACATATGTGCGTCAGAGGCTGTCAATGATGAGACAGAGCAGAGCCGATGTGCTCCTCCTCTAGAAACCAGTTCCAAAAGTAAGGGAGGGAAGGAGAAAGGATGCAGTGCCCTGAATGAGGAGGAGGAAGAGCAAGGGTTTCTGCCTTAGTCAGCTCTCTTCCATAAGGTCTGTTGCTTTCACTTACCACAGAACAGTCAGTACAGAAAAGGAAAATGATATTTTAAAACCAGCCCTAAGATAAAGATATGTAGTGCTTTCCTTGAAGGCATAAACAAAAAGCTTTACTTACAGAAAAGGAGGTGAAGGAATAAAAAACAAATAAACAGTCCCTTGACCTTTACTTTACTTTACATTTCTGTCTGGGGAGACACTGTTATCTGTGGGGACTTTTTCAGTGCTACTGCTCTTGGAGTCAGCATTCGCTGTAGAGTACACATGTGCAAGGATGGCTGCATGGGAAGGTACCCGTTTTCCATGCAAGCAATGAGAAACAAACCCAGATGGCTATGAGGACAACAGGGCCGGAGAAACCATCCAACATCTCCACCCACCATGTGGGACTGATCTCCCCTCAGGTACTGTTGGCACAAGGGTTGTGGGGTAGACATCATGCAGCTGAACATGGGCTGGTAACTCCACTGCAATGACCCCATCCTATACAGCATGATCCCCAGAGATCTCCCTGTGGTCAGGGGCCGCTGATCTCCCCACGCTCAGTGGGAGCCATTCAAACAGGCCACCTAGCATCTCATTTCCGTCCAGAGCAAGAGAAGGAGACAGACTGGCAATGCTTCTGTGATTAAACACACTGCACCCTCTGGCCACGCCTTCTGGATGAAGGGCTGTTAGCATTTTGCAAATCATAATTTGTTAAGCAAGACCTACAGCTCTTCTTTGAGGTTCAGAATTATTATTTCCCTTATACAGGCAGGGAAACAAGGACGGACGGAGTGAGGGTGTTTGTGTGAGATCCCATATGTTCTCCATTATGAACCACTGCACTTCCTGGCTGCAGCACGACCTGACTGAAGTGCTAAATAACATCCAACATTTGTTCTCTTTGTACATCCAGAGCAACCAGTAGCAAGAAGCACAGTTGCAAAGTCATGCAAACCCGGGAGGTCTGGGGAAGGGTGTGGGGCTGCCAAGAGCACATGCTCAGAGACCCAGGGAGCAGAAAAGCTGGACACATTAACCTTGTGTGTGACATGATACACCTCCAGCCAAGGGCAGGATAACCACTTCTAGTTAGCAAGCAGGTTTCTAAGCACTTTCCTTTCTTCTCCTGACTGCAAAAGGGAGAAGAGCTGCACCGAACACCACTGGGAGAAGGGAGCAGGAGCAGCAAGGCAAAACCACAACCCACATGAAGTTGTGCGACATCAAAGGTGGCTTCCTCCCAGCTGTTTTCAGGGTCCATGAGCACCTGCTCCACACACCACGTTCCTAACACCCTTTCATCGAGGGGGTCAAAGCAGCAAATCATACACAGCCCTTATTCTTCCTTCACTGCACTGACATACAGTCACTGTAGAGGACAAAAGAAGAAATTATTTACTGAGCTAAAGCAAGGAGCACACAACTGTGATGCACGGATGCTGTGATACAGCACACAATGGCGAAGACAGCAGTGTTATCCTCAGTGAAGTCAGGAATCCTGCTTGGACCAGCACCACCACCCTTCTGGAGGGTGACGTGTGCATCCAAGAGTCTGGATGCAATCCACAGTCAAGCCCAAACTCTCATCCCTGTTACATTTCCATAAAAGTCCTGCTGAATCCCAATAAGCCAAGATTTATTTCCAGAGTTTCTCTACTCAGCAATAAAACAATACCTCACCGTTTACCTGCTTCATTTGGGGATCCACTGGGGTTTGAACTAGATGGTCTCCAGGGGGGTCCCGTCCAGCCTAAATTAAGCTTTGATCCTACAGTTCTCTAGTTTTGAGGGAAGAGGTGTGAGCCAAAGCACCACTCAAGCAACAACATTGGTCCTTCCAGCATAATTACTTTTATCCTCAGTGCATTTTTGAGAGAAATGTTCCTGGTTTCAGCTTGAAAAAACAACATCCCTGTGGAGACACAGCTGCAGCTGTGTTAACATGGCTGGTCCCTCAGAAACTTCTGAAGGAAATCTGAACCATTTCAACTCACTTCACAAAGAGGATGCTGCCTCACCCTCCGCTTTGAGTCTCGAATCTGTGGCAGTGCTATGAGGGAGGGCTTTCTGTGTGAGTTCAGACTACTCCCAATGCACACATGCAGAGCCTAAGTGGATTTTGTAAGTCGAAAATGCTGTGGCCTCCCCATTAGCGCCAACAAATCACCCTGCTTAACACACACAGTTCACAGTATCCATAGCCATGTCCACCCCAGACCCTAGAACATAGATTATATTCGAAATAACATTTGCAACCTGAATTGCAATTGAATTCAAGGGAGATTTTTCTTTTGTTGGATGCTCTGGATGCTTTCTATTGCATGAAGTTAGTCCAGAAGCAAATGGAGGAACTGTGCACTAGACAGCTCATGTGACTGTCCCCTTACTGGGTTTGTGCCTTTCCCTGTAAAGATAAGACTTCAGTAAGCTCGTGCAAAGACCCAATTAATAGTTACAAATAGAAATACAATGTACTATCAGCTTCCTGAGGCTGTGGGGTTTCCAATATTTTTTTCACAAGAGCTCACATCTATGGCTTTTTCAACTTGCCTAGGAGGTCACTCCTCAAAACATGTTTGAGTGACATTCATTCCACATCCAGCCCAGGCCACTCATTTTCTCATCCACAAGACAAATAATGTGCTCCAGCTCTGGCTCGCCTTTCTCCTCCATGTCATCTGGGCTAACCTCTTGCCTTCCCACACAGAACAGCTGGCTCCATCCAGGCTCACATGTTTCTTACGTACCTTCTGGGGGCTGCACCAGTTTTCCACTAACACTGCTTTCTGTTTATGTCCAGAGGTCTCCAGGTCAGCAAGCTGCAGGAGGTGGGGAGCCAGAGACATTGCTCTACACAAGATACATTTGGCTTCTGTCTTTCATTCGGCTGGGAACCCTGTGCAAGAAGCAAATGGAGTGACAGAGCAAAACAAGCTGGAGATGCTCCCCACCATAGCAGCACCAGCTGCCATCCCACGACTGAGCAGATGAGAGAGTTTGCTGAAAAATAAAACAACTCACACAAAGCCTGGCTCTGTTAGACATAAATATAACTGTTGTGACTCACCAAAAGTTTCCAGGAAAGGGATGCAAAGGGAGAAGGGACTGGAAGTAGCACCAGTATCACTGGTGTAAAGAGGTGGGCTGTCCTGAGAAGACCATGCAGGACAGGCAGTACATCTGCTGGACATGCCTGCCCTGAACAGAAAAGAATAAATAAGAAAGAGCAAAAAAGTGAAGAACACGCAACCAGTTTAAGATTCTAACCCCAGTGAGAGACCCAGCAGGTCAAGACCAGCAGGGAAGGAAAATGGGTTCAGCATTAAGGGGGCTACTAGCACAGCATTGTTGGGACAAGACAGTGGAAGCCAGTTCCTTAGTGAGATGTCTGAATGTATTTCATTCAAGGGACTGCTAACAAGCGTCATCCTTAAAGCCTCAATGCTCTTCACAGCAAGGTGCTGCCACCCTCAGGGGCACCATAGAGCACGACTGTGCCTTTCCTAGTAAAGCCAGAGGCATCCTTAAAAGCAGGGCTCCCTCCCACAATACATTGCACCATGCCACACCACAGCCCTTTCAGCTGAGTTGGCATCCATTCATCCTGCTTCAGCAGAGCCTCCCACAACACATGGATGCATTTGGGGTTAATATAGACAGACAAGAGAGACAGATGCTTGGCACAGTCTCTTTGCTGCACATCTGCCACCTTAGCACCAGGACAGAACACTGCTCAGGTGTGAGAGGTAAGAATCTGGTTTTGCACCACAGAGCCAACAAGTACCTCTCAGCACCACCCCTGAGCCTCTTTAAAGATCCAGTCCTTCAGCCCAAGTAAACTCCCTCTGAGCAGCAGGAAGCTGTTATTTAAATACACAACACAGCTGAGAAAGCACTTGCAATCAGACCAGAGCCAAAGTCTTTTCTCCAGGGCACAGGTCTTGCCCTGCTCCAGAGGCTGGCAATCCAGGGCAGGGGCAGTGGCAGTGGCAGCCTACCACTTGCAAAGCCCCTGTAAGGCTATGTTTTGAGATGTCTGGACAGAGCAGGCAGCAGCAAGGTGTAAGAAACCTCCCTAGGAATGGTCAAAGAGCAGTGCTGAGTGCTTAGCATGGGGATGAGGGGAAACCCTCACCACCTCCCCTTCCCTGATGCTGTAGGGCAGCACAGCCTGACTGCCTGCCCCTCCTCCAACAACAGGGACCCCCTACCACGAGTTGTCCCCTCTCAAAAGCTGCAAGACTTTGCTGCTGCCAGCAAGCCACACTGAAACCCCACTCCTGGCTGCCCAAGAGCCTGCATCACTCATCTACCCCTTCGTTTCACCCCTGCTTTCTACTGCTCCAGCAGATGAGCAACCCACCTGTTAAAGGGATAGGGCAGCACCACATTGGCCAAAGCCAAGGTGTGTGGGTGACCCTAGGCAGGCTTTTGCTCTAGCAACAGCGATGAAAGAGATACTGCACCTCCCTGGGGAGGATTCCAGCCCTTCGCCCTTGCAGCACAAAGTATCCCACTGGGAAATCTGCTTCATCAAAACGCTGCATTTCATACTCTTAAAATCGGGTAGAGAGGGATTCGCTGAGAGAGCATGCATGGAACCCATTTTAACAAGCCACCTGTCCCCCCAGGAAAAGGCCTTGGACAAATGTGGTTTCAAGCGGCTCATCTGCAGCACCTTACAGCTTTGTTGACAGCCTGAACAAGCAGGAAAGACAGGCATTAGGGAAAACAGAGTTAGAAACAAGGGGAGGGAAAGAAAAACCAGAAGAGCAGAGACAGCCTAATAACAAAGGCTTGTCAGTTTCAGAGAAAGGAAAGTGCATGTGTGCCTGTACAAAGAAAAGGAGTTTACACTTGAATTTCTATGGGTTATGTGGGAAAGGTATCAGTATATACATGGGCTGTATCGTGAATTTACTACAGAGCAATCGATGTCTCTGTGCTTGAAAAGCAGAGATGTACTCGAAGTGTGAGTTATATGTGGGTTATCTCAGCACAGCTAAAGAGCATGAAATGTTTATTGTGTGCGTATGTTGGCTAAGAGAGCAGGATGCTCACCTGAGGAAGGGAGTTGCAGGGAACTGATGCAATAAGGGCATAAGGGTGTACAGCAAAGCCATGCAGCAGGGTATGTCAAAAGCATTTGTTGGCAGAGATTTTATTCTTGAATCCACAAGCACCCATGAGAAGTGAGGAGGAAACAGTGCATATTTGGGAGCTGGGGGCAAAAAGAATGCATCTCTGTGCACATAAGAGTGGGAAGACCATGGGATGCTCACACTCCCAGAGGGGAAGTGTGGCAGGGATGCTGCGTTGTCATCTCATATGTCAAAATTCACTCTGAACAAACCCCAGGATCTTTATAATCTGACTGATACTGGTGTTGCCCCTGGCCACCCCTCAGCATAGCTGAGCTGTATGTATTTCTCAGGCCCAATACCTTTGATTTGAGGTCTCATGTGCAAGATCTGCGGTTCAATGTTTTCAGCCTTCAGAAAACCAGGCTCTTCAAGGAACACCATTCATTCAGTATTAGTACAAAGAACGCCAGCATGCAGTGGCATCTCAAAAAGACAGCCAAGTCCAGCACTGCTTTTGGCTTGACAATCTTGCTTGCTGAGGTGGGGTGTTTTGTTCCTTTCTTCCAAGCCTCACTCTGCTTTGAACACAGGTGCTGTTTTACTGAAATCTGTGTGTTTCAGGGAGATTTTCAGGAAAAAAGAGACACATGTAGGCCCTTGAATTGCTGTACGGTTACAATATACTTATATGTGCCCCTGTGTTTTGTAGACAAGCATATCGCTGGGTGAGAGAGCATGGGCATGTTTGTGGAGTACAGGAGAGAATTTGGGGCAACAGGGGAGGGGAGAGGTGGCTGGATGCATGTGGGAGAGGCGCAGCCTGCAGCAGGGCTCTGTGCTATCCATTCATGCCACAAAGCAGCAAATTCCCAGCAAGATGGAAGCGGGAACAAAAAGTAGAAAAAGCATAGGGAAGAGCTCAAGAGCAGGCACAGCCGTGCACAAAACAGTTGTTTTCAGGTGCCCCCTTCTGGCCTCGCCGGGTTTCTCCTCGGATTGGGATGTTTCTGGCTCGGTCTCTCTTCTCTGTTTGGTACAGCACAGCCACATTTTGGCAGCTTCCACCAAAACCAGTCTTCAGGCCCCTCACCACAAGAAGGATGTTGAGGCTCTGGGGCAAGTCCAGACAAGAGCGACAATGCTGGTGAAGGGGCTGGAGAACAGAACCTATGAGGAGCGGCTGAGAGAGCTGGGGTTGTTTAGCCTGGAGAAGAGGAGGCTGAGAGGAGACCTCATTGCTCTCTATAACTACCTGAAAGGAGGTTGTAGAGAGGAGGGAACTGGCCTCTTCTCCCTAGTGACAGGGGACAGGACAAGAGGGAATGGCCTCAAGATCCACCAGGGGAGATTTAGGCTGGAGATTAGGAGGAGGTTTTTCACAAAAAGGGGCATTGGAATAGGCTGCCCAGGGAGGTGGTTGATTCACCTTCCCTGGAGGTATTTAAGGCACAGGTGGATGAGGTATTGAGGGACTTGGTTTAGTGTTAGATAGGAATGGTTGGACTAGAAGATCCAATGGGTCCCTTCCAACCTGGTTGTTCTATGATTCTATGATTCTATGATTCAGCGATCAAATGTGTTTGGGGCTTTGATTTCCACGCCCCACTCCGACTCTCGTGTCATCCCCCTGTGGGGAAAGGGAGTCCCTCCAGGACCTTGCTCTACTCACCATCAGCTTGCACCATCAAGCTACTGCAGCCACTACAGTTAACACTGTGAGGTGGAATAGTTAAGCAGGGGCAAGGAATGCCTTACACAGCAGAAAAAGATAAGAGAAATTAAGCTAGGAGTCCTTTAGAAACCAACCACTTACTGCACTTAAGCAGATGTAACCTGCAGGTTAATGCCCGTCCTGAGAAAGTCTAGGAGAAGGGTAGGGAGGAAAGGTAAGAGCAGGACTGCATGAATGGAGACCAACAGGGACACATACCTTCACAACTGTGTTTTGTTCAGGACACCAACCAAGATAACTCTCTGTACATGAATAGAAATGTTTCAGAGATAGAAAGACGAAGGATTTCAATCTAAACCACATGGAGAGGACAAGGGGCAATGGGTACAAATTGCATCTGGAGCGGTTTCATCTTGATATAAGAAATAAATTTCTTACAGTGAGAACAATCAAACCCTGGCACAACCTCACCAGGGACATGGTAGAGTCCCTATTGCTTCAGTTTTTCAAGACAAATGGACAGGATGTCAGATAATCCTGTCTAGGCTCTCTTTCCCATGAAATGTTGGACCAGAAGATCTCTGAGGTTCCTTCCAACCAGGACTGTTCTATGGTTCTATTTAAAACACAGTTAAGAAATCCCTGCATCTTTAAAAACAAAAACACACCAATGCTGCACATTTGGGAGACAGCTTTCAGTTCCGTGTTGTACCCCACCTGGGCTGTGATTCAAGTTCCAGTTCCTCCACCAGAATTAGCAGCATCACATTTTCCAGCACTCCTTCTGCTGAGTGAGAAACAAGGAGGCACTTACGGGACAAAACAATTAGGGGCTGGGAAGGATGTAAGATGAGCTACAAGGCCCTACTCCCACCTCTGCCCTTTCGTTGACACTCAGTCTTGAACACATCCCAAACACTGAGACTCTGACATTGCTTTTTGTCTTCCAGAAGACAAGTCATATCAATGTACCCTCTGGAAAAATTTGGGACAGCCAACAGTGAGCTTTGCCACATGTTGTGTAAGTGGCAGGACATGTCTGAGCAGCTGCAAGAGGAACCAAAACTTGAACTTGATCACAAATGGAAAGTAAGGACTGATGATGTGTTTTGAATACAAATAAAGGAAAACAAGTGTTTAAGAGAAGTGCCTAGCTTTGACCATTCAGATTTCCTTGCGTGCAGAATAAGATCCAAATTAATGGGTAATTAACAATTATTCTATTAGTGCATTGGGCTGATCTCTTTTACAGGCACAGAATACACTCTGTTGGAGGAGGTATGTAAGGGCTAGTTGAGTTCACATATTTGGATAATCTCCCCTTAAGCCTAGACCATGTAACACAAGCCTGATAAATACTGTGTATGTAGCCTGTCACAATAACAGCTTTTCCACTGCCTATTCTAGGGGAAAGCCTTCTGGCCCCAAAATACTCCCATACCTATTAGTCTGGGTGTAAATCAGCACAAAGGAGGCATGGGAGGAAGGGCAGAGAGCCATGGTCGGGCTGTGCTATTGTTGTCCCACTAGGTGACAGCACCACCTTGGTCTTCTCTATGTCGTGCTCACAGCAGCACCAAGCAGGCTTCTGCAGGAAGGGCACCTGCTGCCTCCACTTCTTGTTCCTGGAGACAGCTGATAGTACAGTTGCATAAAGGACTTGGGCCAAATCCTGCAGGACAGGGCTTTGTACAGAAATGGCTAGGTAGTTCTGTGATGTAAACTGCTTTGCCTGCCCAGAAGTGCTCACCAGTAGCCAGTTTACACATGCTGTGCTTCATAGAATCATAGAATCACCAGGTTAGAAAGACCCATCGGATCATCGAGTCCAACCATTCCTATCAATCACTAAACCATGCCCCTCAGCACCTCGTCCACCTGTCCCTTAAACACCTCCAGGGAAGGTGACTCAACCATGTCCCTGGGCAGCCCGTTCCAGTGCCCAATCACCCTTTCCAAGAAAAAGTTTTTCCTAATGTCTAGCCTGAACCTCGCCTGGCGGAGCTTGAGGCCATTCCCTCTTGTCCTGTCCCCTGTCACTTCGTAGAAGAGGCCAGCTCCCTCCTCTCTACAACCTCCTTTCAGGTAGAGAGCAATGAGGTCTCCCTTTAGCCTCCTCTTCTCTAGGCTAAACAACCCCAGCTCTCTCAGCCGTTCCTCATAAGGCCTGTTCTCCAGCCTCTTCACCAGCTTTGTTGCTCTTCTCTGGACTCACTCCAGAGCCTCAGCGTCCTTCTTGTGGTGAGGACCCCAGAACTGAACACAGGATTCGAGGAGCAGTCTCACCAGTGCTGAGTACAGAGGGAGAATCACCTCCCTGGACCTGCTGGTCACATTGTTTCTGATCCAAGCCAGGATGCCATTGGCCTTCTTGGCAATCTGGGCATACAATAAAGCATCCATAATTGTTGCCATCATTGTAGGACCAGCACAAGAATTTCCCGTCTCATCCAGTGAGATCAAGCAGCTGTCAGATCCCCAAGCAGTAATGGGCGAGCTGCCCCTCAAGCATGGGTCCAGCTTTGTATCCCTTCCTCTTGCCGTGCTGAGGTACAGACTTTAGCCCAGGATCACTGAAAAGGACCAGCTCTGGCTATAAAACAGGGACAGCACAAAATTCACTTGTTTCATGCACACAAGTCCCCACAGGAAACATCTTCCATGGCATATTTTAGGTGGTGCATCCTGGCCCACTCTGGATTGGTTCTACCTGACTAAAGGCTGACCTTGTAGTGTCAGTAACTAGGTGTCCAGTTTCCCAGAGCTGCCAAGAGACCCATGGCAGAGATCTCAGAGCCACACCACTTGAAGTTTCTGCTTCTAAGGCACAACTGCCCAGTGACATCATCCACTTACTCTTCACACACCTACATGACACTGAGCAGGGAGAAGGGGCAGAGCAGCCAAGTCTTACATGACAGAGGAACTAAGTGTGTCATGGCCAGGCAGCTATGTCCCCAGGCCTAGCCTACAGGGGATTAGTGCCTGCAGTCCAGTCTGCAGTGCTGGGCCAAGCCTCACCTGTACCACAGAGAAGTATCATCTGTATCATTTCCTTCATCCTATCTTCCTATAACTTTTTTTTTCCCAAAAGGATGAAGCATCTTCATTTTATAACTAGGAAAAGCAGGGCTTTTGTTTCCCATCTGATTAATACAGGCCACTAAACTATTCTTCTGCGCTTTTTCTTATTAAGTCTTCAGAAGCACGTGTCCTTCAAAGCTTCATGAGGGGAAGAGGTCCAACAGTTCTCACAGCTTAATGCATGTGTACATATGTTGAGACAGCTGCTTTGGTGCCCTCCAGTAGTGGTGCAGTTTTTCATCTCTAGATAAGACATCACGCCTGCATTTGCCTTAGGTGCTCTATCACAGATGTTCTTCTCCAGCACAGATGTTCTTCTCTAACACAGATGTTGTTCTCTAGCACAGATGCTTTGAGAGAAAGAAGGTTCACAGCTACTTCTTCTGCAGCTGCCATCTTGAAATGCCTCTCCACACTGGTCAACATCCCCTCTAATCCTGACACCATTTATGACTCTTCTGAGCTGCAGTTTGTTGTTTTTTTTTCTGAAGCTGGCCCAATTTCCTTGATGCGGTATTTCCAACACCAACAGAGAGTTCTGCAGCAGGTAACATTTGATATTCAGAGGCAAACATACCCAGCCTCTTTCCCCTAGAATATATCCCAGGCAAACTGACCTTGTGCTACAGGGATGCCAAGGAGGAAGGGTGAGATGGACAAGATAGAGATAAGAGAGTATGCTTTGGCAGCAATAGACAAGGACACATTTGCTGTTCTCAGCAGCACGAAACTAGGCAGCCCACGTGCAGCCAGGACTTCTAGGAAAGATGAGATGTCTGATAAAGAAAGAGGATGGGAATACCATTTATTTCCACCTTCCCTTTCATTTCAAATTTTTGTTTATTTTGCTTATTAAACAGACCTTTCTTTGGAAGACTTTAGATTCTCAGAAACTCTGCCAACTCTAAGTATTTGATTTCCACTAGAGGGATGAAGGTTTCTACAAATCACTTGCTGTGCAGACATGCTTCCTTCCTGTCAATGCTTTTTTAAAAGAACGATGTCACATGGTTCCTCTTTTGCAGTGGTTACCTTTTGGCTAAGCTTGTCTTTTTTTTAAATGGCTAAAAGAAAAAATAGAGTCTATAGAAA
Organism: Coccyzus lansbergi; assembly: GCA_033558105.1. Classification (NCBI taxonomy): domain Eukaryota; kingdom Metazoa; phylum Chordata; class Aves; order Cuculiformes; family Coccyzidae; genus Coccyzus; species Coccyzus lansbergi. Next base: position 5,564,378 of record JAUMJK010000156.1, read on the forward strand.
CTGGAAGCTCAGCAAAAGCATGCTGGAGGTATTGCTGGTTGAGTTTGGGCTTTGAGATGCAGGCATTTCCCCTGCAATAGGAACCACATCCTCATTCACATTCACTCACTGGCCCTGGCTACTGAAATCGCACTGAAGCCAACTAAAACTGAAGTTTTGGCTAGTTACAGTGACCATTGTGCCTGCAGCACGTAGGCCCTGCGATCACCCTTGTGTTGTGCAGTCTGTTGGCTCTACACCCATTCACACAGCTGGGAATTCTACAGCTATTGCTAGAGACACAGCTCCCGCAGGCAGTGCATTTAACAGCTGTAAAACCTCCAGGAAAGTAGAAATGGAACAAAACAGTGATGCCACCATAAGCCAATACTTACAATACTCCCTTCTTAGCCAAGAGGAGGAATCAGGATCCTGTCCCCAGCAGGAATACGAACAGAAGCATCACAGGAATATCCCAAGCCTACAGCCCATCCTTGCTCTCCCAAGTTTGCCATCTGCCCAGTGCTCGGGGCAGGGACAGCCATTAAGGGACAGGACACATCATCAAGTGTGAGATGAGGAGTCAGGAGCAAGAGCAGAGCAGGACAAGCCCTCAGCCCACCGGCCTCTGACACAGAGCTCCTTTCCAGGCAGGGAGCTTAGTGAGCTTCTGCCCAGCAGGACCCTCTAGAGGACCTACCCGCAAACACGGGGGGCTCTGGGGCACCCAGCCAAATAGGGAGGGGGCAGAAGTAGGCTTTGGGAAGAGCCCATCATGGAAGCAAGTGAAGTGCATGTGTGTTTTATGAAAGAAAAACTGGAGACCATGGCAGCCCTACATAGGAACTCATGGGCAAACAAGCACCCCTTTATTTCATTCCCATTCTTCATGGGAAAGCTCACTTTGCTCTTGATAGAGGAAAAGGGGTTTGTCTGACTCTGGCTGCTGACAGCAGCATGACTCTTCCAGGGCTACTTGTCCTAATGTGCCAGCCTTACCTCCTGTCCCCATTTCACTGGTGCTCAGCCAGGGAGCAGTAAAGCACAGAAATGCAGTTTTGAGATGCCTGCAGACAGTTTTGTTTCAGAGCTTTTCCCCTCAAACTGCCAGCAGTGCCCATGCCCCGCACATCTCTACTCACAGACCCCCTGCCTTTTCACCACGCTTGCTCACCTGCCGCACACCACTCAGAAAGGCTGGAAATGAAAGCGGTTATTTGTGTGGGAGGCCAGGCAGCAACCTGAAACGCTTGCCTGCTGTTGTTATGTAGGCAGAGGAAGCACATGGGAAATGCAAACAATGAGCACTACTATGCAGCTAGCATCTCAGTTGTGTGTTTATCTCTTCCTGTTATCTCAAAAACCATATTTCAGAGGCACTGAAGGCAGAAACTGTCTAACAATTTCAACCAAAAAAAAGCCACGCAAAGCACCAGCACCTTATCGAGGTTTATGCTGCCGAGAGCCAGGTGGGCAGGATAAAATGTTGCCTCAGGCACTCGTTTGCCGTAGTCCTTGCCCTCTCCTTACCTCTGAGTGTACTTTGATCAAACTGGCAACTTACTCTGGTGATGCATGTGCTGAAGGGAGGACCACACCACAGACTCTGGGAGGACAGAGCTCACAGTGTGCTGAGCAAGACTTGGAAAAGGGGGAGTCAGCATCAGCTGTGCACCTCCCATGGCAGGAGACAGCAAAGAGGCATAACCCTCTTTGATCTTTCTAGAGCCAACGACATTGGCAAAGACCAACAATGGTAAAGCGACTTTCTGGAGCAAGGCTTCCTAGAGCAGGCAGGGTGAAAAGGAACTGTGTTCCAAAGCTGTGAGGGCACGTTGGAAGTCCCCTCTCCTTCCTGTCAGCAGGCAGGCTGTCCGTAGGCTGATGTGTGCATAGGTGTGTGCTGAGGAGTTGTTTAATGTGGAAAAATAAACTGCCCAGAGTGGGTGTTTTGTAGGAAATGAAAGCTAGAATAGAAAGTAATGCTGCAGCAGTGCTGCCTGGGGAAATGTCACAGAGGGAAAGAACAAGCCATCTGGTCCTGGAATTAAAAAAAGAGGGGGGAGGCATGCCCCCAGCCCAAAGGATAAATAGCAGTTCAGATGAGAGGTCTGAAGGCAAAGAGAAGACCCAAACCAGGACTGTGAGTGTAAGAAAGTGATGTGACTCAAATTCTACTTCCTGGTTATCCAGTTCATCTACTCAAGCAATCATTTCTGTGCCTGTTCATCCCTCTCCACCTGCCCTGCTGTTCAGTGTGCTATATGCACCAAACCTGGCTTGCTCCCTGGGCCAGCTCAGCTGCTCCCTGCCCTCCTTATCTGTCCCAAATTCCACCCGGAAATCCCTGGGCAGCAGTTGGCAGATGCCCTTTACTGATCCTAATGTGAGGTTACCTTCTCCCACGTGGGCTTCTCTCTCCCCACAGCTCCACTTTGCACCTTCTCAGTTCCAGCAGAAAGCCAAGGAGAGCAGCAACTGTGTTGTGCTGCTCTGATGTGGACTTTGGGAAGGCCCCTTCACCCATGCCACTGCCGTTCTTGGGGAGAGAGCAGCTCCCCTTCACCGTGGACAATTTTTGGTGAGGGGGCTGTAGGTTTGCATCCCCACCAGCCTGGGGTTGTTTGCCTTAGTCTTGCCAGGAAAAATCCACAAAGGGTAAGAAATTTTGCCAAGTTTTCTACTTTCACTGCCAAACTCCCTTCCAAAATGGAGCTGGGAGGCAGTCAGGGTATGTTGACTCCTTTCTGATCTTTCAGGAAGGGCGGCTTACTTCTTGGCAGGAGGAGCCCAGCTATAGCAAATCAGCCCCAGCTGCTTTGCTGGGACAACTTCACCCAGAGGTGGTAACTTCCCTCTCTACCTGTGGAGCTGCAGTTCTCTCCCTTTCCAGCAGCAGAGCAGAGGGGAATTGTAGCTTTGGATGAGCACCAGAGGCCACTGGAGCAGCTGCCCTGGCAACACTCTGCACGTGTAAAGGCTAAAGTTGTGCCCCTGAGGGAGGGAAGTGCTCCCATCGCCTCTGCTGATCTGTGGCTCAAGGCAGCAGCTGGGCCGCTGCAAGGATGGGGAAAGGCTCTTTTGTAAATTCCCACCTGCAGGAAGGAGAACCTTGTTGAGGGAGAAGGTGTGAAGAAGGCTGCATTTGACATCCCTCCTCTGAGATGACAGTGGGAGAGGATGGCAAAAGGCCACTTCACTGTCATAGGACCTCTTACCGTGCTCTCCGCCAATAAACTCTTATCTTTGTTCCCACAACGTGAAATAGGTGGGAAGCTTGATAGCTATGTGGAATTGATCTTATCTGAAAATCCAAGGCCAGACCTCTTACATTCTCACTTGCAGGACATGAACAAGCCTCTCAGTCCCTCTGAGCCCAGGGTGACCACTGGTCAGTTTGGGAATCAAAAGGTGAGAGCCATCCCAGCCCACTAGCTGCATGGTCAGCACCTGCACGGAGTGTTGGTGGAGAACCTCACCCACCCGGCTGAGTTCTGCTTTAGCCTATTGCCCATCTCATGGAGGATTACAGTTTGAAAGACAAGCCCAGCATTTCTTGAGCCTTTTGCAAGATTTCAGCGTACTCAAGGAGCTGATGCTCTGTGTGCCAGAATGGAGAAGGGAGTTGATGGGCAACACAATCCCAGCTGGGGTCTTTCCCTGCATCATAGCCTGAAGATTTGTTGCAGAATAAGGACTAAATCAGTGTCTTTGGTGGCTTTTTCCCCATGACATCATTGTGACAAGCATTCCTAGGAAGATATTTGAATGAGACATGGTCTCCTACTTGACCTTTTACAGACTGAAGGTTTTATTTTAGAAATTAAATTATCTTACTGGCTCCAGCACTGCCTGTGCTAGAAGCAAGAAAGCCTCCCTCTGGACTGGCTAATGTCCAGCTGAGATACAAGCAGGTCTTTTATACTTTACTAGAAGGGTCAAGTTTAGGCAACAAGCATGACTGATGTCAGGCAGATTAAGACTGCGGTAGAAGACTTGTATCTTCTGTACCACCAACCACTGATCTTTTGGGTGCCTGCTCAGACTGCAAAACTGCTGCAGGATCACAGGACAAGTGAAGAGTTGCTTGGATCACAGGGCTGCACTTTCACAGAATCATAGGATCATAGAATGGTTTGGGTTTCCTTTGGCTCTGACTCAACAGAACATCACCAAGCAAAACTGATCCCTGCTAACACCCAGGTGGCATCAGCTGTGTTGTCCAAACTGGGGAGGGCAAGCCAGTACAGCATGTCAGTCATCCAGAAAACCATTTAATCTTGTGTGACTCACTGCTAGATGTGTCTACAAAAGAAGAACCAAGAAATGTTGCAGCAAGTATCACCAGAGCTGAGCATTTCCTGTTATTTCTTAGGTCTTACTGTCAGCTCATTTTCCAGAATTGAAAAATCCCCTACAGCATAAAAACACAAGATTGAAATGCTCCATGACACAAATACAGAAAAGTTGCTGACTTTTCAAGTAGGCACCAAGTAGAACTCAAGGTCATACAAGTACTGTCCATTGGGGTGCATCAGAACAAACATGAGGCGTCTCAAAACCAACAGTGACTATCCAAATAAAAGATGTCAGTCAAAAATATTAACCCAATGAGACTCTGTGCTAACAGTATTTTCTTGCCTACCTGACAGAGGACTGTGTTTGGGTGCAAATCCACCCAACAAGGCTAAATCCAGCTCTTTTTGCTTAGCTTTGTGCCTCTCAGCACCCAGTAGAGAGTCATTTAGCTGGAAAGCAACAGGGCAAGAATCTAGTAACCCAGAGGAGACCTTGTGGTGAGTTGCACAGTGGCTGAGAGTGCTTCTCTCAGCTGGCAGTTAGAGCAGCCAGGTAGAGGGCAGTGTTATAATACACACATCCACACTTTATTCATCCCCACTGTCACGGCCTTTGACCTGCCCTGTAGTCAGGATGCCCAGGAGAGGGAACCAAGGACAGTTTTTGGGTGTGCTCCGCCCTCACATGCTTTAAGGTAAGACAACAGAGGTTTCCACAGCTCACAGGGTGGTCTCAAGCCTGGTCTTGAGGGCAGATTTGGACCAAATTTGTGTCAAACAGTGGAGAAGCTTCTTGCTACCCATTCCTATATTGGATGTGACTTAGCATGTGGTGTGGTTTCCTGCCAGAAGAACAAGCACACTTCTGGGCCAGAGTCAAGCTGACACTACCTCACACATGCACTGGTGTCCCCCTGCAAGGTCCTTTGACAAATGCCACCTCACCAGGCCCAGCCCCAGGCAGAGGAGGGCCCAGGGCTGGTGGGAAGCCCAGGGGGTCTCTCAGAGGTATGACAAGTAGCTCACCAGGCTTCTGTGGCAGGAAAAGAGCATTGCCAAAGCATTTGTGTAGCTCTGTTAAGCTTGGGGCACAAGGAGCACTATCCAGTGGCAGGGGATCCCAGGAGGAGTTTGTGCTCAGCCACAGGTCCCAGTAACCACCTCTCTTGCCCAGGAGGGACCAATGCTTCTGCAGCTGCAGAGGAGTCCCAGCTCAGCTGCTTGCTCTGGAGAGAGTGCCAATAAAGCTGCAGCCATGCAGGACAGGCAGTGTGTGCTGCCACAGCAGGTGTCTGTGCTAACCTACACAAGCCCACCAGCTGCTGGCACCCGGGTGGCAGCTGCTACCTCCCTGGGACTGGTGTGAAACCTCCTGTGTCTGTGTTTTCATTTTCTTTGTCCCAAAGTGAGGTCCATATACTGAAGTACCAGCACAGGTGTCAACTAAGATCCTCTCCACCCACTCTAATCTTTATTTATTCACTACAGGGATAATAGCATGTTACAAATGAAATGTTTAACAAGTGCAACTTTGAACAGCAAAAGCCCTAAACAAGCTGCAAAAAGCTAAGGTGAAAGCAAGTGACACTCCCAGGGCTGCATCTGCCATTGAAGTTCAAGCAGAATGACTGAGCTCTGGAGGAGACAGAGATTTCCTCCCTGATAATTAACTTACCTGCCCTTGTACCATAAGATAAAAACAGTCACATTTCTGAAGAGAAACAAAGGATAGCTGGTTTAACTCCCCTGATGTGTGTAGAATAGTAAAGCCTGAAAGAGGTACGACATGTTCTTCTACCTAATACAAAAACATGCTAGCAGGATATCTCATCTTCTGTGGCTCTTGCAGTTCTCTCCTCCTCCACCTGTGCTGCTTCTTATACCAGATCAGCCTGTGTACCCAGTCAGACATTGCTTTAAAAAGGTACCCTCTCTCAGACCTTCAGCTGTCCCATAGAGGCAGTTGTGACTATCTCCAAGGACCATAGGAGCAAGCAGTGTTTGTCCAGGACATAGAGGGTGATGCAGGTAGTTATTGCAATCCAACCTCTCCCTTTGAGAAGGAGATCTCTCAGCAGTTCTCTCTCTTCACCTGGTAATACATGGGGTGCATACCAATCAGGGGACATGCTCCCTCAGCATCAGCAGGAGGCCCTGCGATGAAAAACCATGATAATTCAGGCAACACCACTAGTAATTAGACTGGCAGTTTCTAACACTTGTTTCATGACCCAATGGATATCAGACCTCTTCTGTGACAAAAAAAAATTAAAAAAAAAAAATTGCCTGGATAGACAAACAGAGCTGTGCTGGGAATAAAGTTTCATTTTATTTGCCAGCAAGGAGTCACAGAAAAATGAGCTGAAATAGTCCTTGAAGAAGCTGTGTAGCACATTGCCCTGGTCCTCAGCAGGATGAGGATGCCTCACAGATGGCTGCCTCATCTCATTTGCACTTTGAAACCCACAGTTTTGGAGATCCTTTCCCAGAGATCTATTTCAGTGCTTCATTTTGGGGAAAAAAAAATGTCCTGACCTAACTCTCCCTTGCTGCAATTTAAGCCAATGGTTTCTGACTTAAATATGGTAGAGAAAGTAAAAAGTTTAGTCTTTCTCCACTTGCATTTTTCCCACATACATGCTTCAAGGCTCTCACATCTCCTTTCAGAATTCTCTTCTCTGCATTAGATGACTCCAACTCTTTTGACTTCAGATAAGCGCTTAATTATATACAATTGTTTTTTGATCCAGGAAGTTATGCATTCAATGCTGAAGCCAGAGGGCTGTCCTCAAGTGTACCAGAAGAAAAGATACATGACACATCACTGTAAGATCCTTAGGCCCATGTTGCATTACTAGAGCTTTATCTTCTTCTTGATATAATCCATCCAAAAAAGCATGAAAACAACAAGGTACAGTAAAAACAAGTGAACCACAGAAAGACAAAGGTTTCAAGGCTCAATGCTCCATACTCTAATATGGAGACATTAGAAAAAAAATGGCCACAAGGATGAATGCCCATCACCTTGAATCTCTTCCACTGGGTCTTTTCATCTCCATTTGATGCTCTCTCTAATTTTCTGCAGTGAAAGCTGTAGTTTCTTAGCTGAGCGTTACGCAAGGCTGGGCAGGAGGGGTTCCTGACTATTGGAAATTTTCTTTTCCCAGCAAATGGTGGAGCAGTGAATTCCACCATCCCTCCCAGGGGAGATGTTCAAGGTCTTTCTCTTGGGTGGTTTGGAGTCCGCTGTGCAATGCGAGGCCTGGGCCGTGGGGGCAATGGGTGCTGCTGCATCTGGGGCTGTGGCAGTGGCCGCTGCTGCACACGCAACTGCTTTGGGGTAGGATTGCATGGTGGCTGAGGGAGCTCCCGCACCACCATTTCACGTTCTACCTGGCGAGCCTGCATCATTTGCTCCTCATCTGCAACAACAGAACGACACAACAATCAGGCATGTACTCAGGCCTAAACAGAAGTTGAACAGCCAGGGAAAAGCACTTGGCCCAAGCAAGAAAAAGTCAAGTGTTGTCTTACCTGGAAGACCACTGTCACTCTGAGGTGTTCCTGCTATTCCAGAACCAAAATCCCTTCTGCTTGCATATCCCAGGGCGTACCCAAAAGCTTTTTGGCTGCCTGGTTGAGGCTAAGGTACCTGAGGGCATATGGGGCAGCTCTGCCCTCTCCGTGCTGGGGGAACTGGCTTTGTCAGGGAGTCCCTGATGGTCACCAATAGACACCCCATACACTACCGTGAGTACTTCTGTCCTGTTTTGGAAATGGGCTACTGAAAGGCTAGTGAGATGTAACCCCAGCAACCAACATCAAAACACTCTACCTTGCTGGGATTTACAGGCACATGGAAGCCAGAGGGCCAGAGGACCAGTCATGCTAACCTTTGTGTCAGCCAAACCACTGGAACATTTGAGGTATCACCTGAGGTTTCCTTCATTGTCTTCTTTATCTTGACATAGACTGTTGTGGTGTACAAAGCAGCTTTAACACCCGTTTTGTAACTCCAGAATTGACTCACACAGAGACTAGTTGTTATTTGAGACCATACAGGAAGCCTGACACAGTGTGAGGAGGCAGGACTCAAAAACAAGCCTTTAGTCTTGAGGTGCTTCCCTAGCTGTAGGGTGACATCCCTGCCAGGGCAACCTCCCTCCTGCTTTACCTTCCCTTCCAGGTGGGCCGGATAACGCTTCCTAAGTGGCAGCTTAAAGTCCTCTGTCCACTCAAACTAGCAGAAATGCCCTTGTTGTAATTCAAAGCAACTCCTCCATGAAGACTGGAGTTCACTCTTAGGAAGGCTTTGGAGGTTTAATTCCTGTGGTCTTAAAGAGGTATGAATTTTGGACACAGATGAAATGTCTGCTAACTCTTAAAACCTCAGCTGTTTAAAGTGCTGCAAGTGCTGCAAAGTGCTGCCTTAAAGGACATTGTTTTGTAGAAAGCACAAGCTCTGTGAGATGCCTGAGGAAACACAGGAAAGCTGAGCCCTTCATGTCCCTTCTCACTATCTAGGAAGTTTCCAAATGCTTCACACCATATAAATTTAATGAAAAAAATCTGGTGACTAGGGGTCTAATTATATATTTTAGCCTCATGGATGCTCATGGTGGCCTTGGCCAAGCTTTAGAGGAGCAAATCCTCCCCCCCATGAATAAACAAAAAGGGTTGAGAACAAGAATTCTTTTGTTCAAAGCTTATATCAGAAACCAAGACTGGCAGTGCCAGCCAATCTGCTGAAATTTACCATATGCAAAAAACGAGTTCTTGCTCGTGTCTAGACAAAGAGTATGCTCTTGCCGACAGGCCTGCTGTCAGCAGAAAGCTCTAAGATTATAAGCGGATGGATGGCAACCTCATGCCCCTTAAACACTTACCCTCATTTTCAAGCCTTTCTGCTTTCTTCTTCCTGATACAATAAATAACGAAAATCATAAAGATGACAAAGAAGATTGTGCCTCCTGCAATGCTTAAGATGAGATAAAAGTCCAGCTGTCCTAGTTAAGGGAATGAAAGAGGATGTTAGAGGGAAAGAAATAACTTTCACATCATCTACCTAGAATTCTGTGTTTTCTTCCGTTGACTGTAAACGCAGCCCCAGTGACAAAGCCCACGCTTTGCTTTTTCTCTGTATGCAGCAGAAAGCTGCTGGTTGTCATTGTGGAGAATTTTGATCGCTCCCTGATGGATTTAAGTTCTGCATAAAACTGAAACCAGAGTATTCATATGTGCCAGCTCATCATATTTCAGCTACCATAAATGCCCTGGTTTTGCTAGCAACGGACCCTTTTAGGGACAAGCATCCAGACAGCGCTTTTTTTTACTACTTCCTACTCAGCTGGAAACACTGAAACTAGCTTGCTTCGTAGTATTTTGATACTTCCTCTTCCATTTTTGGCTATTTTTTAAAAATAGTGAAAGAAAGAGACAGCCAAATATCCCACAGCCTCAAAATGTGATTTTGGTATGCCTGGTGAGCAAAATTTGTATGAGTGTTCCTTATTTTGGCCAGATAAAGTCTGCAGGATACTAACCTTCCTTTGCCACCTCCTTCTTGGGCTCTCCTCCTGGCATACAGCTTTCACGCTTGAGCACTGCACAGTGGAGCTGAGCCCAGCAGAAGTGCACCTTCCTTAGCTTCTTGGGGGATGAAGATCCAAAGGGGACGTGACTACTGGTACCACCCTTAACATTTACTGGGAATGCAAGTGGAGGGCAAAGAGTGATGACACCAAAGCCAAGGTGTCTACTCTATATATTATCAGCCTGGGTTGCCCCAGTGGGAAAACAATAAGTACCCTCAGTGATGTGGTTCTTAGCACCTGTTTTAGCCACCAGCCTTACACTGAGGTGTATTTTACCTTTTCTGTGCCTGTTTCTCTTGGCTGACTAGGAGGTTAGCCCAGGCAGATTCACGCATCATTATGCTTATATGAAAAGTTAGCTGAACTGAAGCCCATTCAAGTGTGTCTTGAAGGGTAAAGGTCAAAATTCAAGGCAGTAGCCCTCAAATGCATGACCAGATATTCATGGAGGGCAGCAGGGGTGGAAGGATGTTTGGCTACAAGATGAGGGATTTTTAGTCTTCTATGGAACTGGTAGACTCATGCCGCCTCATGGAAAGGGTTGAGGGATATCTAGTTCAGGTAGGAAAGGTAGACCCACATAGTTTTAGTGGAGTTTTTGTGTCTGAGAAATGCTATATTTCTACCTTAAGGATCAATGTAGAAAACCTTTTTTTTTTTTTTTCTGTTAGTCTGAGTAAAAACAATCACTCCCACTCAGCTCCCTCTGTGAAAGCAGAGCATTTCTCAAGGATTGGGAAGAAGTGAAACTGTCTAGCTGATGGCTAAAGTCTGCCTGTACCAGTAATGAAGGCAGGCCCATGCTTGCCTGCCAGGTTCCCAGGAATGGTCAGCTTCAGTCAGCAGTTCGACATGTTTGGGCTAGTTTGGATGTGTTTGCATCCAGGAGCATGTTTTCACACCTGGCTGGGAAGTCCACACCACATCCTACTCCCTTGCAGCCCAAGTTAGCACCAGCAGGACTGGGCAGCCCATCAGGTCAGGCATTTGTGCAGCAGAAAAGACCCCCTTTTTTGCTATTTTGGGTATTAGGGGGATCCTTCGGGAGGAAAGGGCTGCACAAGAGAGCAGAGGTCACCCTGCCCCTCAGTTCTTAGCCCTTCAGTTGACCTCAGCAAATCTTGTATTGCTTCAGCAAGGCCTCTGTACCTTAAAACTTGCTCTTTCCCTTCTCACGCTGTGGACTTGGACCTTCCATAAATTCATAATGGCACAAACAGCTGGAAATAGTGAGCCATCTCCCATGAGCTCCCCACTCTCCACTAGCTCTAGCAGGAATCTAGAGCAAGAGAGTGCTTTAAATGAAGTGCTCACAGTTAGGTGGGATGAACCCTCACACTGCACTGGAAATACAAACTTTGAACTGAACATCACATCCAGTGTCATACCAGTATGATTTTTCCCTTGGTTTTGTCCTAACTTTCAGAACCTTTAGGAGGGGAACAACAACTTCCTTTGCCTATCTAATCATTTAAACATGACACTGCTCATTTAAAATTCAGTTCTTCGGTTCTGCAGCTGCATCTGTGGCTTGGAAAGATGATGCTTATTCAAGTAAGAAAATCCAAGGTACATTTGAGCAATGCTCACCTGAGCCATGCTACAACAAAGCTCAGCTAAATTCTCCCTCCTGCTTTCTAGACCAAGCTGGAGAGTCCAAGTAGCTTATTTTTCCTCTTGTTAGAGCACCCTTCCACATCCAGAGGTAGGAGGTACCACCACCTTTTTAAGTGTGATCACAAAAAGGAGAAAAATAGTGTGCAACTCATTTCCCTACCATGAGGATGTAAATCAAGAACGAATTCCCTGAAATCAATGCCATAGTTTCATACACATAAGAGAAGATCCCAAGACATGTTTTCCAAAAAATTAAGCTGTTAATTTATGTTGTGGTAGTTTGAGTAGTTTTATACTCTCCTATTGAGGTCAACTCTCTGGCTTTGGACGGGTTGACTGAGGTCCACTTTTGGGAAGTACCATTAGTTTTAAAAGAATAAAGGATTTAAAAAATGAGAGGGAAAGTGCTTTTTCTCTTTTGAGACTGTTGCTAGCGATTAAAATACTTTCAGGCCTACCTCCCCACTTTACCACCTTGGTCTACCACAAGTGATAGTTGAAATCACTTGAATCTGTCAGAATGCTGACACCAAAATTCTTTCAGGATAGCCCTGACAGTTCTTGGAAGAAGAGTCAACAGTGATGGAGGAGAGTGAGAAAATTATGGAATTAGCAACAACCTGTCATTTTTTCACCCCTCAGCCAGGCTCATCGTGCTGGCAGGCTGCAGTTTCCCCCAAGAGACTTTACCTCCAGCAGAGGCAGTATTGCAATGTGTTCCAGGGGCACCTCTGCCCCTCACAAGACACTTGACTCCAGAAAGACCTCTCCCTAAGACCCTCAGGTCTCACTGAGCACAGATGAAAACCACCAGCTGCTGGAGAAGAGGAGGAATAGGGCCCATCCCACTGTCCCTGGCTTGGCCTTCCTTCTGTTAGAGCAGGGATGCCATAAGGGTAGCCATGGGTCAGGCAGGGTGGAGAGGCTGGAGATGTGACAAGACTGGAAATTACTACGAGAAAGCAGAACTTGTGGCTATCACAGCAGCACTGAGTCCCAATAACTTCAGCTGCATTAGACTTGCAAAACTGGGTACCAAGAACCATTAATGCTTCTGGCACCTGGACCAGTTCTACAGATAAAACCAACTGCATCGGGTTCTGTGGGTCCTGCTTAGCAGATTCTGGCAAAAGCAGATGCTTTACCTGAACATTTAATTACTTTTTCAGACATTTCTTTGCTGACGTTGTTCTTAAAAACACATCTGAACATCCCAGAATACGGTGTGATCCATTCCAAACTTGTTGCATTATTTTGGATTTTTTTGCTTTTCCCTTGAGTCAGTTCGATTATAAATGTTTCGTCTTTAGTCTTCTGCTTTGCTTCACACTTGACAGATACAGTTTTATTCCTGCATTCAGCAGTCAGGATTGGCTGCGGGACAGGCTCTGAAAAAGAAGAGAAAGGACAGGCACATCTGAGATGGTTTTTCCTTTTGAAAACCTCCGTTATTAAGCAGAACAGAGAATTACCCTCAGATAAGCTGTAACGGAGTAACGCCAGCTAATGAGACCAGAGAACAACAAGTAAGTCACACCTCTACCACAGAAGTAACATGGCAATAATAAAGAAAATTAGCCTATATAATCTGGCCTAGAAAAAAGCAGAGCTGCACCAAAATGGTTGGACCACATGAGCAAGTGAGGGGAGGAAGTTGTGGTTGTAGGGCAAGGCAGCAGATGGGAGGGACTTGGAGCCATGGCCCCCTCCAAGTCTAGTCCCAATCTGTTGATGCAAATGAAATCAGCTTCTGGTCTGCCTGTGGCCATTAAGGAGGGATTTTCTCTAAGACAGGGCAAACAGTAATATGCTTATATATGACCAAAGGCACTTAGCTAGCATGACAGCTACAGCATGAAAATCCATCAAAACAGAATAGAAAACACCAAACAGGTGCCTCTTAGGTCTCAATGAGGTTAGGACAGAAATTTCCGTCCCTTCTTGTGCCCTGCAAACTGCTAGCTGTATTTTCTGTAACTGGTGACACTGGAAGAGCCAGAAAAGCCTGCTGGGCTTTCCTCAACTAGTGACAACAGGCAGGGATAACAGGAAAAAAAAAAATCTCCCTTTCAGACCAGCTAGACAAAACCATGCCAGAGCCATCTCCATTTGTAGGCAGTGTAAGTTATAGAGAACATAAATTTTAAAGGCAGTAAGGGCTGCTTGTAGCAAATGCAGTCTAGGTTCACACTGTGGCACCTTCAGCCACCCTTTCCTCATTAAGCCTACTCATCTTCTGCAGGCTGTCACCTACCCTTCACAGGAACACCCGAATGTGAAACACTAGAGGCTAGATACCAGTGGTGGATTTGTGTGACGATACCATCTAAACAATTTTTTTTTGTACAACTGTCTGTTCAGGCTTGGTAACAAAGTGTAATCTGACTGAAAATACTGCTCTAGAACCTGACAGTTACTAAGGGACTTGACTTGAAAAACCGCTCTCACAAGTAAAGCAACCTCTCTGTTGCACAGTAGATTAAATGATGCAGCACATAGCTCGGTTGCAACCTCAACCTGAAATTGAACCCAGAACTCCCCAGTGACAGCTCAGTGGCTTAAAGTATGAGTAAGTAGCATCAGGCCCTGATGACTTCCTGGATCTGTAGAGAGTTTGCAATAATAATTCCTGAAGTAGTGAGATGCCCTCATTGCTCAGCAGCCCGTTAGCCACACGGGAACCATTCCAGCTGTTGCTGCTGCCTCATTGAGGCATCATTTGTGTAGTGCCCGCTGGTGCTCACAGACTCAAGAAGCTGGCAGAGGTGCTCATGCTGGTTGAAGAAGGACAGAGCAAAATCATCCTTTTGCTGGGAGAAAAACCCACTGCTGCAGTTCAGAGGTCTGGAGAGGTGGCAGCAGTGGTAAAGGAGCAGAATATCTATTCCCATCTTCCCTACTTATTCCCGAAGGTTTAGGCTGCTACCAATCTGATCTCTCAAAGGCAGGAATGGAGGCTGTCTTCATGCCCTAAATCCGTGTAACTGAAATCCCCAGGTGTGTGCTGCTGAAGCTTTGAACTGCACAATCTGTGTATTTGCAGTGCTACAGTGTGCAAGGAGAGGGTGCAATGGTCTTCTTCCCCTGCAAATTCAACTCCTATTGTGATATACCTCAGGTGACATGACTGCTGGCTATTTTTCGTGTTAGAGTAAAAATGGAGTGGGATTGGATTGGCTAAACGCAGGCATTTAATGCCACCTGGGCTCCCAAACACTACTCAACTGGTCGGCAGATGCAACACAAGGTGCTCACCTTGCTGGAACAGTAGCTAGAGACCAAAAATCACAATTCAGTGCTCATAAAGTAGCATCGGAAGTACCAGAAGTGCACAGCACATCAGCCACGGGTGTACCTCATGTAGGTTGCTGTGCCTCCACAAGAGGTTTCCAGAAGCAGGATGCTCTTGGGAGCATAGACCCACTCATGTGGTGCTGCCCCAGCTCGGGGCTCGGGGCCCAAGGGCTCCCAGCACCACCTGTGGTGCTGCAGTAGGGTCATCTGCACTCACCCTGCTCTCAACATGGACATGCTCACAGCTCCTTTCTTGGGCACACATAGAAACCTGGTAGCTGACAGAGAGGGGAGCCAGAAAGAAGCAGGGGACCAGAGGGCATCAATAGGAGCAAGAAAAGGGAGAAGAGTGTTAGACTGCTGTCAGCAGCAGGAGGAAGAGGTACATCTTACAGAAGTCCCTCCTGAACAGAAAGGGAGGCAATGAGCATGAAAGGCTGTCAGAGGGAGTGGGAATACAAAGAATTTCTCGGCTGTGTTTGGAATGTAACAAGAAGACTGAAAACTCACCCTGAACGATGAACATTAAATCTTCTTCTGCCTTCAGTCTTCCATCTTGCTGATAGACAGTCACAGTGTACTTTCCACTGTCCTCTTTCTTCACCTGCTGTATTTGCACAGTCCCATTTAGGAATATCTTACACCTGCACTGTTCTTTATTCACATAGTACTTAACTTTACTATCTTTTATCTGAAGAAACCATTTTCTGTCTTTCGACCATGTTGCATCGTATATGCTCCCAGTCACAGTAGTGATGTTGAGAAGAGCTGACTCATTCACAGCCATGTAAATCCATTTGCTGATAGAGCCTGTAAAGAGGACAACCAGTCCATCAGCATGTCTCCAGCATCCCCCCGTGCCATGCTCAGCAGCCACAGCAGTGACCCAAAACCTTGCTCTTTGCTGCCCTGCTCTGAGTTGCCTAAGCCCCTCTGTATGACCGACGCTGTCTTCTTCCCCAGCTCCAAAGCATTTCTTGATTGTTCATTAGGGCAACGTCAGCATCCAATTTAATTTTGAGCCAGGAGAAAGATAGGAGTCCAGCTTTCAAAATCTGGCTTTATGCTCTGGGTGACTTATTTGGATTGATTTTGGACGACAAGATCCATGGTTGCCTGTGATCTTAACCCTTCCAGAAAATAAGGTCAGAATAAGGAGTGTTTTCATGGCACAGGCTGGTACTCAGAGCACCCACTGCAAACATTACTGTGGACAGCAAGAACACGAGCTAGTAGTGTTCCTGCACAGGCTCAGTACAGCAATAAATGGCAATAATAATAATTACTATTTTCTGTGCCATACAGTAAGTGTAAGGCACTTAGCTGGAGGCAGACCCAGTGCTGCCAGGTTGCAGTGTTCCCCACTGATCTCCCCTGGTGGAATATATTATATACTTGGTTATTCTAGCACAGGGTCACAGTGGAGCAAGTAAGTTGGGGAGAAAAACAGCTTACTGCATTCTAAGAACTGATGAGGCACTGGAGATATTAGGAGAAAAGCAAAGGCCAAAAATATACCTCCTCTGTGCGTGCCTTCTTTGATGACAGTTCTCCTCTCCAAAGCAGGTAAGAGAAGATACTTTCCAAAGGTGCTACAAGGACCTTAGTGTGGGATTGCTGAAGGAGACATTCAGGAAAGCCAAGGCTGCTAAACATCAGTCATGTTACTACCAGTGGGGATGATGCACTCTCTGGACTGTGCCTGGGTCACCTTTGCAAGGTTCATCTCCATTAAACCAGAACTTCAGAGTACAATGCTTGTCAGAAGTTCACTTCAAGTTAGGTACCCTCTCCACCCCCGTTGTGGGTGGAAAATTTGCAGGAGGA
The DNA here is from genome assembly GCA_033558105.1 of Coccyzus lansbergi. Classification (NCBI taxonomy): domain Eukaryota; kingdom Metazoa; phylum Chordata; class Aves; order Cuculiformes; family Coccyzidae; genus Coccyzus; species Coccyzus lansbergi. The sequence goes on from JAUMJK010000156.1 coordinate 5,580,987, forward strand.
GGTAGAAAAGTGCTCACAAGTGTCAGGCGGGATGAGCCCACTTATAATTGAATGTGCAGTCAGAGCCGTGGCTTATTTCATTTGTCATTTTCTTACGTTCATTCCTCTTCAATTTCTAGGATAAAGCCAATCACTAGGAGTGCATTTCTCTTCACATCACCAGATAAAGCTGATTCTGCTCTAATTTTATAGATTTTAAGCGTTTGTTCCCTACAGACAGAAAAACTACATTTATGCACTTTTTTATTACAGTCCTTTCTCCCTGGTATCTAGGACAAAGATAAACTATATCACAGAGGGGAGACTGAAATCCAGTTGCCATTTCATGAAAATAGCAATATTAGAACTAATCAAAGGATTAAAATAGCGTGACTCTGCAACAAGAAAATGAATACTGCAGTGCTTCCAGTATTTGACATATCTAATGAAATAGTCTCAAATCAAGCTATCAAACAAGGGACCTTGGAAGCAGCTATCCTCCACGCAAATGACACTCCAGATTATAACCAAGTATTTGAATTCTGATACTTGTTTCTGCTTAGTCACACTCAGGTATTTAGAGGTAGTAGTAGGATTTATTTGCAGAACAGAGACTATAATTTTTTCTCACCTCTTTGGAAGTAAATCTAAGTTTTAAAGGATAATTCAATGACATATGTATGGCCAGACCACCTAGACACATCTCTGAATGTTTATCTGGACACCTGTCTTGCTAATGGGAAGTTGAATATGCCACACATATGATACTAAAAATCTGATTAGTTAATGGAACAGCATTTCTCCTAGCACCAACTGAAATGCTCTCCAAGGGGCAAGGAGATCTGAACTGGTAGCACAGAGCACACTTGTAGCCACAAGAAAGAGTTAAAAGGGAAAGCTCCAATATTAAATTGAGAGATGCAAGGAAGTCTCTGACAAAAGTTTTCCATTCAAGGGAATAATCTTAATTTCTGCTGGGGAAGAAGTTTTATATATCACATGAAAAAATCTTTATCTATTAATTTCTTTCTAGGGGAAAAGAAGGGCATTAAACAGTCATACATACAATCCATAGCAAAATGAGCAGGGGAGGGAGGGGAATCTATGCATGATTGTATTGTTTCTTTCTCTTATAGCCTTCTCTAATCTGTGAGTTAACACCTTAATTAAGTTTTTAGATTAATATTTTAAAAAATAATGAGAGCAATAATACGCAAAATGTAAAAGATGTTTTAACATCCTAGACTATTTCAGCTCCACTGAAGACACTGAGATATATCACTCTTTCTGTTAATATTTATGGAAGGATATAATTTGCACTTTCAGAAGATTTGCTCGTCTTTGATAAGAAAAGGAAATTACATGCGATAATACACCGTGAACTGGATCTCTAATGTAGTACAAGCTACCTTGAGGGCAGAGAGAAAACTGCATACTGACATTTCTCATTATACTTGTGTCAAATTAAGGCTCATTATCTCAAAATCCAAACTGTTTACAGCTTATTATTAGAACTGGAATAGGAAACTCAGGTCCTGACCTCCCTCACCCACCCCAGCTGAAAATGAAATCAAATAATAATAGCAATCACCCAAATGTCTTCATTTATTGGGAAAGTGGAACCAGTTTCTTATCAGCAACATCCCACCAAGTTGTAAATGGTTTAAAATGTAATTTTAACAGTGCTAATCCAAAAGAGAAAAAAGTGGTAAGATAAACTCACATTTTACACTGGGAAATAAAAGCAGCAAGCACTTGACTAGAAAAATCCTCCAAAAGTTCATTTTCAGGTTCAAAAAATCCAATGTTGCGTTGTCTAATGATAGCTCCTGACAGGTGGAAGGATTTTCTGCTGTGAGTAAGTTGTTGTGGCATGTGTCAGTACAGCCCTTGTGCCCTCCTCCCCTCCTCCAGCTTTCACCCTTGCACTTCTTGTTTCTAGCAGAGGCATAAAAACCACGCGCAAGAAATCCTTCTTGACAGGGTGTTTTATCAGGATGGGGACAATAGGTAGTGACAGGGAAAAGGCACCGTAAAATGCAGGAATGCCCCTGAGATCTGCCTACCCAGCTGGAGGGCCAGGCTCATTCCCTTCAATATTCACCTGAAGGGTTCAACTTCAGCCTTCAAATGCCATCATCCTAGTGGGATGGATGCAGTTTTGTGGTGGAAGAATGACGTGAATCCTGCTCCTCTATAGCCTCATCAGCAGCGAGGGGGCAGCAAGTCCAGGACCCTTGTGGGAAGCAGGTAAACTGAGGGTGGAAAGGAGACATGCTTCTCTTGGAAACCATCAGGATCAACTTTTGCCGTGCAAATGTGTCCTACAGGCACAGCTGACCACTTGAGCAATCTGAGAAATAGGGATGAGTGTGGAAGGGGATGAAAAGACTGCCTTTGCCTAGCCAGAAACCAGCTGTAAAGCTGGTTGGTGTGGAAAAGACGGTGAGGAAAGAAGCCAAGAGGAGGAGGCATGGTTGCTCAGGCCAGAATCACATGAGAATCTAATAGAACCTTTATTCCTGATTCCAATATGAAATCAATGGAGTGGTGAGGGTTTTGAATTGTATCATCCTCAACATGGTCCCTCTGCTACAGGGGCCACTGAAATCTTCCAGCATTTTATCAATGAAAAAGACCAAGAAAGAAGACAGAAAAAAGCTCTCACACAGGAGATGTACAATATTAGGAAGATGTTTCTCGTTCTTTCATATCATTCTTCTTCCTTGAAGCTATAGGTAGGTCTTGCAAGACACTTCTCCTTCTCTGACTTTGTCATCTTTTAACTGGTACTAATGCCAGTAAAAACTACCTGGTTTTGCACAAAAGAAGAAAAAGTTAACTGAGTTAAAATACACTTAGGTCACATGATTGCTGCCTCTGCACATCACAGGAGAACCTAACTTTTCTTCCTATTTTTTGTTATTGTTCTGTTACAAAGAACACATAAGGGCAGCACTTACAACAGGAGGGAGGAAGAAACAGCAGCAAGCTGACATTTCTTTGCCTGATCTCTACCCTCTGTGGAGCTAACACAAGCCAGCTACAAAAGCAGAGCACTGGCAGAAAAGGACATATCTCCCTGTACAGCGGTGTTGGACCTTCAGGTGGGCCTCTCAGCCCATAGCTGAGGATGCTTGGCCTCTGATTAGCTAGATACTTCCACTGCCTGGCACACAGTAGAACAGAAGGCAGAATGGAGCCATGACAATGGAGCAGTTCTTTGCAGTCATTACTATCTCTGTGGTTTTGTTTCCACTGCAGAAGCCACAAAGCACTCATCATATGCATTTGCTTTTGTTGCATGGTCTGTCTTTTACTCTTCTGTTCTTTGTAATACACTAAGCTGTTTCCTCACATGGAATACAAGTATCACACATTTCCACATAAAGGTGACAGGCTTCCAAGAGACAGTATGTTGCTGTTCCTAGCTCTAAGTCTTAAAATTAGTGATGAGCCAATGAACATTCTCCCTTGAGGCTCATAAAAAGAAAAAAACCAAACAACTTACTCGATCTTCTAGAAAAGGAAGAGCACAAATACACTTAGCGTGTTCTCAGGGTAGTCAGCATACAAGAAGCCATTGTGGATTTGTAGCCCCTTTGCTAATTTGCCTGATCTCTTCTGGTATGTAGTTTAGGTCCTATTAAATGGTATTCCCTGAAAGAAGAGTCAGATGCTCTGCACCCACTACCACCTGAGACCTTCACTATGAAAGGTGACAACAGTAATGCAATTTTATATCTCTAAATTTCTTACAAAGACAGGCCTTTGGTGAGGAACAGTTTGTGTGAAGAAGAGCAAATATGATCTTGATTGAAATACCAGGTAGATAATAAAATGTGGAGGTGAAGCATTGAATAAGGCTAACCTTATTCTTGGGACCTCTCTAGGGTGCAAACCCCAGAGATTAACAGCTGGGCTCCACAGGGATTGACCTGGATAGTAGCTGAGGGTTTCAGGATAGCATATTCCCTTCCCCATTACTGTAACTTTTTGCAGCTTTTTTAGTTCAGCTTGAATGAAGTCATGCTAATGTGATGATCATTGACCAAGGGTTTGGCAGGGCTGCTGCCCCAGTGTCTTGGAGTCTGTTACATGCCAACCAAAAGCACTGCTTTGCCTGAACCCAGTGGAAATATTCCCAAAGTAGTTGCACACCCTGTCAGGTTGAAACGGCTGCATGCAGAAACTTTTTTATCCTTCTCTAAAAAAACCATAAATAGAAGCTTTTGAACCATGACTCATGCAGAATAGTCCTCAGCTGGTTGCTTGAAGAGAAATGGTTCCCTTGTGACATCTATAATACCACATCATCAGGCCCAGGTGGTCTCTTTCTCAGACTCATTTTCTTCTTTGCCACCTGCAAGCATGTGTCAACAGCCAAACTGCACAAAAGACACCCACTTTAAGTCTGGTCTGAAGTAAGGTCACTTCCTTAAAGAGAGCAGTCTGACAATCTGTGGTTCACAACAACTGAGGCTAAAGTAGGTGTCAGCATCCCATCAGTTATTCCTGCAGATGGTGCATTTCAGTCTTGCTTGTCTGACGCTGCTTTCCATCATCTATAATGATCAAAGATTGAGGATCTAACTTTCAGCATCTTATTCTAGTAATTTCAGTGACATTACTACTACTGCAAAAGATGTTGCAGCCCCAGCAAAAGTTTGCTGGCATCATGCAATCAATCTGTCTTACATGAGAAGCCAGATAGTTGAATGGAACAGCCTCTTCCAATCTTAGCAGTGAAAATTACATGAAGACCTATATTAACTGCAAAATACCCCTTCATCACCAAAGAGGGGATGGACTAGTTATGGAAAGAAGATACTAGAATAACAGTTGCTCTTAGAAGTATATGCAAGATAACTTGTTACTACCACTAAGTAATCTTTTGGTCAAGATCTGATCATCTCCAGAAATCACCAGCTTAACAAATGCACAAATAACTGATGTTTTACTATTGTGACTCCAGAGAGGAGCATGAGACAGTCCAAATCAGGCAGGTGGGAGGATGAGAAGTGATCCAGGAGACCAAGTACAAACAACTGGGCAATACATTTCAATACTAAAGACATTGATTCCTAGGAGGGGCCCTGAATGCTCTTTATACAGTTCCACTGCACAAAGGAAGGTCTTAAATTCAAATGCAAACCACCAGCACAACCCTCTTGATAAGCTGCAGAGTCGCTGTAAGGATTTGTCTTGTCAGTGCAGTCCCTGGGATGCATGTATGCAGGCAGAAAATGTCCCTTCTCCTTGAAGACCTTGTATAAACCTCCCTGAAGCATTACTGTGAACTACAAAACTGCTGCCATCTGCGATTATAATTTATGCATTAGATGGTAGACCTTTGATAGCAAACAAACGCCCCTTATGTGGCCCAGTACATACACATAAGGAGATTTGGCCCCTATCACCAAGAAATTAAAAGATATACTTCTCAGAAACATCTGAGTGACCTATCAGCACAGACTTGCTGCTGCACACTGAAGCAAGAGAAAGAGGGTCCTGGTGTCTTCCACATCCCTTATCCAGCTGCTCTCTGTACCATCTACATCTAGGGCCATGAGGTCCAGTGCAGCATATAAACCACTTTGCTGCCCAGCTTCCCTTCTTTCTTCTCTGGTCCCACGAGTTTGCTGTACTCTATGAATGTATTTTTTGCCTCTCTGATGTCTGTCTGTTCCTTCATAAAGTCGTTTCAATGCATCTACGCATCTAGTCCTGCCAGCTAGTAAGCTGTGACAACAACTTGCTATGGCAAGTCAGCAAGGTCTTGCCTAGTCAGTATGGCAGCATGCCCTGCTCTCTCTGGAAGCCACAAAGAAGCATGGGTGGCATACCAGCACCAGGTCCCCCGTGTTTCTAAACATTTACAGCCCACAGCTTCTGTAGTCAACCAAGAAGAGTAATGGCTAAAGTGCTGCGCCGTTGCATTTCTGAGAATTTCTGGGTTTAAGATCTCAATAAGGCAGGCAGGGGATGTTCTGCATAGTATGTCTGAGTGCTAGAGGACTGGTGGTAAGCTGTGGCTTTGCACATTATCCCTGCCAAGGCAACATATGAGGCCCAACTCCCCCTGTCACACTTCTGAGAGTCAGAAGGAAACCAACATCTCACAAGTCAGCAGGGTTAACAAGAAAGTTACCATCCACTACAACTGCTTTGGTAAACTCCCTTCTTCACATCCTGGGCAGTCAGACATCCTGTGGCAGCTGGACCACAGTGCTCGCTGCAGCCTGGATAGACCTTTGCACGCAGCATCTGCACAGAGTTTACCAGCTGTCAGCCACATCAACACACAGGTGTTAGGTTCTACTCTGCACTGGCAAGGCTTAAACCCATTTTACAGAGGAGGCCTATGTGATCACCCTAGTGTTACAGATGGGGGAATGAGGTAGAGCAGGGTGAAATTACTTGCTAAGTTCAGCCAGCCAGTCCAAAGAGGGGAGGGGAGTGACAATGGATGGAACCTGGTGCTCCTGTGACTGAACTGCTGGATCCCAAACACTGGTCTACAAAACACCATTTAAAAACACCTTCCATTCAGGAGCTTCTATTGTCACAAGCAAAGTCTCAGTGCTTAGGTTCAGGATAGCGTCGCCATTATTTTCAGCCATCTCTTTTTGTTTCATCCATGGAAGAGCACTCTTTTCATTGACTACGTTTCTCTCATGTTCATTACTGCTTTCAGCAACTCAGTAAAAATTTGCTGAACCTTAGTGGCTGAGTGCAGAGCTGCAAGTTTACTCTGCAGCCTCAATGGAAAGTTATTGTGCATGCTCTGTGCCCACACAGGTAAGATGTGTTGGTTTGGAACTACAGCTGCAACGGTTATTTTTGTTAACTTGGAAGCTCCTTTGAGTTCTGCAGTATCAGTAATTCAATATAAACACAGGCATCTATGATACACTCTCTTAGGCTGTCTAACCATTGGTTTTTTTTAAAATAGATGATAACAAATTCATGATGGTGTTGACTCCCACTGATCTTCTCTCCAGCAAAGGGCCTCTCCATCTACAGCTGGTCCTCCAGAGAAAGCTATAAACAGGCATTTGTATTTGTCAAGTAATGAAGCTTTAAACTCTAAACAAAGGGTAAGGAAGCAGAATCCCTTATCAGAAACAAAATGACCTGAAGAAGAGCCCAAACCCCTCAACAGCTGAGCAGGAACATGTACAAACAGAAGCTTAAGTTGCACATCTTTCACTGTGGCTTCCCACACCAGCAAGAGAAGTTTTGACCCAGTTTGAACACAGGAAGGAAAGAAAATAGACACGTTCTTATCTGTATTCAGGATACCTAAAAAACTGGCTGTGGTGCTGCCTTCTGAGTACTCTCCTTCCATCTCCTCTGGCAAATCCCATACCAGAAGGTGAAGTCAAGGGAGGGATGGGAGGTTGGAGAGGGGAGAAAAGGTATTTCCCACTTGCTGCCATGGGAAGATTTGTGTTTCTTCCCCTTTCCCAGAATTATTTAAACTAGCAAAAGCAAATGGCTTATGAGAAAGGCCAGAAAGAAGTAAGGAGTACTTGGTGCCCCAGGCTAAGCAGAGGGACTCAGGGGTGCTTCTCCACCAGGAGAGAAGTGCCTCTGTCTGGAAACCACGATACATGCCAAATGTCAGGGACAGTAGGTGGCAACTACTGCTTTCTTGAATTTTACATTACCTAATGAGTTTGCAGGATGATGGAAGACAGACCTTGCTTGAGACCCCTGCAGCCCCCCCACCCATTTGAGGGAAGAAACAGCATCTGTGACTGCCATTACTCACCATTGCTTCTGTACACTCAGTCACACAGCCTGTGTCCTTTTTCCCTCTTGGATCACCTCCATCGGTCACTCTGCATCCTCCTCCTCCTTTGGTCCTGCGATAGTTCATCCTGTGACAACATCAGCAGCAGGAGCTGTCCCACCTAGCAGGCAGCTCCTGCTCAAGGCTGTATGCCACCTTGGAAAAGCCTCCACCTACTCCAGCTTCTGTAGTTGGCTCAAGATGAATTGAGACTGACTGTCAGGTAGCTGAATACCCATTCACACGTGTCACTGAATCCCATCACTGCTGTCCTGAATCCCTTACCTATAGGCTCGTCTGTTGTTTCAGAGGAGAAATCTTTGAGGACTACTGCTCTGTGATGGAAAGCTTTCACAGGAGTGCAATGTAAACTCTTAAAGCTCTTTGCATCAAGTCATGCATTCCAAGCCATTATTGCAATTCTTCTCACATAGACAAAAACATCATCACATGATCTTTTTATTTTATTTTTTTGTTTGTTTGAAGATATCTTATAAAATGACTTAGTATCAAGAAAACCCTTTTAAAACTGCTTCACTCTTCCTTTTTCGGAAAATATGTTTTGCCACCTAAGAAGAACTTGTACAAACCAAAACTGAGACAGCATTGCTGGCAAGAGGATGGACACTAAACTGTATTTCTTTATCCCATTTTCAGATGGTATAGGAGCTGATAATAATTCTTTTAAACTTACTGCATTTGTAATTCCAAAAGATTCACTAAAAATTATCTCAAAGTAATTTTTGGTTTGCAATACATCTAGTTCCTACAGTGTTAGACAATAATAGAACTATCAGTAGCTGTCATCTGTTTAGATGGGTTTTAAAAGTTCTGCATAGAATTCAGATTCCAAGTTTTCTTTTTCCCTTATTTCCAATATTAACTATAAAGTGCACACTTCATACTGTAGCCCCATCCGTTATTTAATCATGGATTTTGGCCAAGTGTGACAGGGGATATGCTAACCAGAAAAATAAATCACGTAAAAATAAGCTGACATTAGCCACCTGTGCTCACTACCTCTGCAGATGAGAACCTTTCCTTATTGTTAGTACCTAGCACAATGGCACAACGAACAGACAATATGTCTCATCTTTCTGGATCAGCCCCTACTCTCAAATGCCTGTAAACCACATTGGCATAGGCCAAGTATTCCTATCTCCCAGAAGACAGACACTCGCAACAGCTTCCTTTCCAGCTCCACAGGACCACATGAAAAGCGAAGGGAAGACCCATGGATCACTCCACTCACTACCTGCAGATTCACAGCCAGCCCTGTCTGGGATGTAAGGTGTTCCTGATCACAGCCCAGTAGGTCCAAATGTAGCTCCCTGAACAAAGAGTAGGCATGGTGCTGGTGGATGGACCCTTCTCTGAGCAGATCTCAAAGGCAACAAGATGCGCAGGCTGAAGATTGAGAGGTGAGCAGTATAGTCAGGTGCCTAAACTTGCAAGCATAATTAACAGTTTGATGAAGTCCAGCTCCTTATGGCCTCATGGTTGACAGGAGGGTGGGGGAAACCTCAAGGACAAGGAGCTGTTTGGGACCAAAATCCCACCTCCTGACTGAAATGAGAAATATCTCTATGAATATGCCATCAGCATGCATAAACTCAACTATTCCGGGCTCTTCACATACTACTTGAATATAATTACTACCCAGCTCCTGAGGGTCTTAACCACCACACCCTATACGTCCCCCCACAGATCTTCCTTATTATTAAACGTCTTTTGCCCTCCAGGGACTCTGCTTCAGTACAGACAGGGAAAAGTTTATTTAGTGCCTATCAATAGTGGATGACCATGTGATTCAGCCACATTTCTTGCTGATGATCAAGAGGGCAGGGGTAAGAGTCTCTCAGTTCCAGAGCTGGGCAAGAACTACACTTCGGTCTTTCAGCTGGCCTGGAGACACTCAAGTGGTGCTGAAGGAGATCAGACAGAAAGATGCCACACTTCCCATTGCAATTACACAACCCAGAGACATGTATTAACTGATTGTATCCAAGTTACATCAGTCTTGATGTAATAAACACAACACCTGCAATCATCTGGCTACTAGAAAAATACAAATATATAGAAGGGCATCATGTAATTGTCTTCTAGATTCTCAGAAAATACTCTCCTGCTGCCTCCAGCCACACCCCCTCCCTGAGAGATGTCACGTAATCTAGCAGAAAGGAAACAGAGCACTCATTTTGAACTAAACCACTACAGGATGCAGTCACTAGTTGTCAAAGGTCATCGAGTCCCCACTGTGTGACCAGGTTCCTGGTCTGCTTTGCACCAGTGGACAAGGGGGGAGCATTGCATATGCTCAGGAGGGATTTCGCTACCACTAGTCTCATACAAGGAGAATATTATTCCCCCCAGACATTGAACAGCCTGGTCAAAAGCCCAAGCAGTAACCAAATGCTAATCCAAGCCTCTATGATGACACATCACTGAATTCTACTTCCACCTCCTACAGAAATGGATGATGCTGATCTTCTTGACCACTTCTGTTACCAGTTTTATGCATTTACATATGAAAGTTCATGGGACATCTCACTCCATTCTGCTTGGTGGTGGTAATACCTACACTTCTGGACCTTATAGCATCACCAGAATTTGTTGGCTGATGTTAAGTCACTACTTTTGAAGATATCTATCAGTGACACTGGATCCTTCAGCTGTTACACATGAACTCTTTTTGTTGCTTTTTTTGAAATCAATTGCAATAATTTGTAAAAAGTGTCACAGACTTACTATGGATATTCCTAAATTCTGGAGGTTTTTTTAATTTCAACTACAATGAGATTTTCATGAGTAGTTAACACAATCACTGTTCACATGCCTCCTCAGCATCTACAAGTGTTTCATTCGCTATTGTAACCTGGCCCTTTATCAGTTTTGTCCGTCTGCTGTCAGACTCAGCAGTTTCTACTCTGTTGTTTCTGTAGAGTTGATGGTGGTGGGGAGGGCTGGTTCTCCAGCTCCCCATAAACTAGTAGCTCTTGTCCTGGTGCCTCTGCCCCCATGCTGGGTTCCAAGGCAGGGCCCCAGGGGCTACTTACACAGCCACTGGGACATCAGGTACAGCTGCCTGGCATAGAGGTTGGAAAGCAAAGCACAAACCATCTAATAACTAGGATAAGGAGTTTCACTGACATGAGAAATGTGTGGGGATTAACTCATCCTGAACGCTAAAAAAATCTAAAGGGTTCATTCCCCTCTCTCTGCTCACTGTTACATAACAGGGTTTTTTTTTACTTTTGCTTTCACCTGTATCATAAGTCAAATAAGATCGTTTCCTATTGTCCTTTCATATTCATAAATTGCTTGACTTATATGATGAAAGGACTACATGTTATATTTCATGTCATTTGTTGCTTAGCAAATGTCACAATTAGAGGGATGTTTTTCTCTTCCCACCACGAAACACTGACATGGATACAAATCTAAATGTCCATTCTGTGCAGTACTATAAACCACAAGTGGTTCACCTCCACTGAGAAGAAACCACATCTTTCAACCACTTCTGCATTTCCCATACAGCAGACCACCTATGTCCTGCCAGCACTTGATAAGCAACGGGATTGATCCTGCCCTAGTCCCAGCCTTCACCAGCTGGGACCAGCAGCTGGAAAGGACAACACAACTGTAGCTCTCCATGTGGAAACCACCAGCTCCACAGAGGAGGCCAGAGGACCCAAGAGGCACCTTGGCACAAAGGCTCCCTCGGCAGCCTGGAGCAGGTAGGGCTAGAATGGCACAGCCTCACCAAGGCTACCAGAAGGCCTAAAAAGACAGCATAGACATCTTTGTATCTGGTCAAATTCCTGATAGCACCATGTACGTCCGTACTGGTTACTCTTCCAGACAGCCCCAGGAGTGAAAGTATCCTTGCTATCACCTGGGAGATGTAACTCCATAGTCAGGCTGGAAAACAACTGCAAATTCAGGTGAGTAGCTTCTTGGGGTTGTGAGAGTTAGGCTACTTTTGTTTTTACAAAATGGGAGTTCTAGCATTAAGATGGAGAGCCTTGCTGAACTGAACTTAAAATGTTCTTGCAAAATTTGATTGCATAAGCTGCATTTCACTAAGAAATGGCTGAACAAGTACTTTGGAGAAAAGAGAATAGATAAGATAATGTAACAAATATTATGTTCTGGTACCCTTTTGATACAGTACAAGATATGCTTAGGAATGTAAGGATAAACAGCAGATTGGTTAAGAAATTTAATACTGAACTTTGTGATAGGTTGTAAATTTTGGGAGAGGGTGGTATTGCCTTGAAAGAAACAGTATAAAAGTCATATGATTTTTTGCAAGGTCTGGGTGCTTTCCCTCTTTCCAAGAAGGAGGTGCTCCCATAATTGTAAGCATGAATAAATAAATAAATAATACTGCTTCAAAAGATGTGTTCCCTAGATTACCTATTTGAATTGTAAATGTTTCTCACACAGTGCTGCTTCACAGGCTGCTGGATAGGATCATCCATATCCAATCACACCACTGTTCCATGGTGAACCTTGTAATGGTAAAGTGAAGGTATTTTATACAATCACAAACCATCAAAACATTGGCTTCACCCACTACCTGGGCCCACTTGTCGAAAGGTGAGCATGAGAGAGTCATCTCTTTGAAAGGAAGCTCTACTTCTCTCAGTTAAGCTGGCTGGAAAAAAAAGAAAATATAGATGGACAAAGATGGATAAAACAAGACCACCTTCCTGTGTCTCTTTCCTGCACCTCACAGCTCAGGCAAGGCACGAGAGCAGGGTTTAGTGAGTGCACATGGATGTGCAGGCACATTAGCACACATACTCAGATGGGGACAACTTATATGCCACTATCCTACAGCCTCTTCTGGACTGATTTACGAATGAACACCTTTGCGATCTCTTTTCCCCAGACTATGCAAGTCAAGTCTAGTCAGCAGTAACTTATTATCACCTTTCCTTTATTTGGCCAGGTGAACATTTGGCGACCCACCTGTATTTTCAGTGAAAATTATAAAGAAAATTATTAAGTAACGGAACGTAAACACTTCCAAAACAGGTTAGAAAACGGATCTTTTTTATTAGGAACAAAATCACCGCAGGGAAAAGAAAAAATACACCAAAAAAAGAACAATAGCTGGGCATGAACACAGATAATTAAATGAACACCACAGGCTGCACAATGTCTCTCCTGACCTCACAGTAGCAGAAATCTTTGCCCTGTTGCTGGATGGCATCTTCAGCAGAGAAGGGCGAAAAAACAGCTGTGTCCTATTTTCCTTATAAAGATGGCTCGAGTCTCAGATTCCTATCTCAATGTGAAAAACCCTTCCCAGCCTGGGGTTACACCAGTGGCAGCACTAACAGCTCCCAGGACTGACAGCAGCAAGACAGCGCTAGGGCAAGCTGGAGCTGGGACACACCAGCCCAGCAGGACAGCCTGGCCCAGATCTGTCACCCTCAGCACCTGAAATACTGGCGTCTTCTCCAGTGCAGCTCAGAGCATTGCTCAGCCCTTGAGGTTAAGCATGTGCTGGACTCGAACGTCCTCTGCCTGCTCCTGCCAGAAAGTGCAGAGGAGAAGCAAAGCTGACTACGTCTTCCCAGTTCAGTGACGCTGGTGCCAGTTCACTTACCGTGGTTGCCGCTGTGCTGCTCACAGGCAACTGCCATCCCAAGCACTCGATGTCACATTTTTGTCCTTCAACTCACGGCCTCTGAGGAATGTTTGTACCAAAAGGAGATGGTGCAGCACCATGAGGAAAGGAGTTATTGTCTCCCTCTTACTGTGGCAAATCTGAGTCCTACAGCAGCCTTAAAAAGCAGAGACAGACTGAATCACCACCAACATGGCACACAAAAATCCAAAAATCTTGTAAAAGGAGTCACAGCACAAGGAAACAACAAGAACAGCCACCTATGGCTGGGCATCACTGCTGCACAGCTTGCCATGTAGTCAAACGTGAAGGACTTTTAGGAAAGCATAGAGCCATCCCACCAGCTCGGGAGAGAAGCATTTAGCTTAGATTTGATTTTGCTGGGGTGTGTGCAGACCTCGTTGGGTGGCATTTACAAGGCATACGGTAAATTTGTTTCCAAGGGATTCACGGCACAGTGTCAGTACAATATAAAACAGGGACAGAATGACAAGATAAGAGAGGAATGCAGTACAGACCTCCCTATCCCTTTCGTCCCTGATCTATACCATCTCTGCTTTTGCTCTACCATGCCTTTCTAGACCAACAGGCTAATTTAACTCAAACGTGCCTCCCTCCCAACTACCAAAATGCACTTATACAGCAAATACCTTGCTCTGGCAGCACAGCCCGCAGCTCTCTCTATGGTCTGACAGCCCTGCAGCCCCCAGCAGCTTTGCCATGAACTTTTACCAAGGACTGAGTCCTTGCCATCTCATCACTCTGTTCTTCTACCCTGTAGGTCTATGCCAGCTGCTCTGTTCACAAACCTCCCCTGCAGAACAGGACGTGAGGAGTAGTAAGTCTTCCCTAAGAGATTCTATAAATTGCTGCTGTCTGTGCAAATAACACAGCACTGAAAAAGCCTACATGCACAGGCAGATGGCCAGTTTAATCACTTTGCAGTAGCTAAACCATTGCACTAAAGGCACTAATGCTTGCACTTATGAACGATCACAGCATTTTAATCAACATTTCTGCCAAAATTACACACCCAAGCCCCAGGGCACCCTTCTTCCACAAGCAAGCAATGTAGTGAAAATGCTGTTTTTAAACTCACTGGTAACCAAGCGGTTCGGTTCTGTTGAAAGGTAACCAGTAGCCCCCGGATGTTACAGGGAATCAAAACATGAGCAAGACAGCATCACCTCCCAGGTTCTGCACACAGCAGCCCCTATCAACACCCCTGGCCCCATGCAGCAAGCAGTGAGGGCCAAACCACAAAGGGCCTGGACTTCAGAGAAGCAATTCAGATAAATACCGAGCACAGCGGATACTTAGTTGAAACCTCTATCATGTTCTTTTTTTGCAGGGTACTAGAGAAATGCCTTGAAATCTCCTGAGAAGAGGTTTTCTCAGGAAATTTCTGGCACATCCTTGTTTCCGCCTGGGACTGGCAGGCTACTTTGAGCCGCCTGTCAGGCCATGACTCTCAAAGGAAGCACTGGCTGGCAAAGATGAGGCAAGGCATGTGGTGTGCAAAGAGCTGGAGGAACTGCTCTCTCATTTCAGGCTGTCCTCTAGGGCTCCACGGTTTAATTGCAGATCTATTAACTGGCAAAGCTTCAAAGAGCTGCCTGGTTTTGTTTGTTAGTAAACCCATCAGTGCATGGCAGCATGTGCTTTTTCCTACATTTTCTGGGGGTTTTTTTTATAAATGAGGTTAGCAGGCCTGACACCTCACAGCTTTCCCCTGCCACATATTTCCAGACCAGTTCTTCATTCTTACACATAGTAGGACTATGAGTCGCAAAGAACAGATGTTGTAGGCTTCAAGATAGGTGGAACAGCAAGCATGTCAGATTAGTCATTAGTTGGATCCACGGAACAGTCCAAGGCATTTTCTTGGCTTTCTACATCAACTATGACCTCTGGTATTGGCATTTCCTCAGGCTCCATCTCCACTGGCAAGTTTTCTTCCACTGATGGCTGGGGCTCAACACTTTGAGCAGTCTGAGCAGCATCTGGAAAAGAAGGGAGTAATGGTTTATGAGTGCCCACACCATGTTCACTCTCATGGAAATCTTCCCCCCAGGCCCTGATACAGCATGTTGCCTAACCAACTCAGTCCCCCTTTCCCTGGCATCTGCAAGTTTTCTTTGTAAATTACTCATTTATTCAGCTGTTCATTGTGGCTTTAGATACTTTGGTGCTGAAGCTCTCTGGGCTCAACTGCCCAAAATACAACAGAATACCAAAGCCAAGTCTATTCATAAGGACCACAAAAGTGATCCAAGGGCTGGAGAACCTCACCCATGAAGACAGGCTGATGGAGTTGGGGTTGTTCATCCTGGAGAAGAGAAGGCTCTGAAGAAACCTTATAGCGACCTTCCAGTACTTAAGGTGGACTGCAGGAAAAATGGGGGCACACTTTTTAGCAATGTTTCTGCCCTGTCACTTTTATTGTGACAGGACAAGTAGTAATAGTTTTAAATTAAGTGAGGGTAGATTTAGTCTGGATATAAGGAGGAAAATCTTCACAATGAGGGTAGTGAAACACTGGAACAGGTTGCCCAGGGAAGTAGTGGAGGCCCCAACCCTGGAAAATTAAAAGTCAACTTGGAAGAGGCTCTGAGCAACCTGATGTAGTTAAAGATATCCCTTCTCCTACAGGGGAGTTGGACAGAAGAACTCATATAAGTCCCTTCCAACCCAAAGTATTCTAATATTCCACTTTTCTATTCAGTTATATTTGAGTAATTAAAGTTGGCTAACAGTACACATTTAATATGTTCTCACTGAAAAACTTTCCACGCACACCTCTGCTTTTCTATTTGTAGAAAAATTAAACATTGACTTAATTGACTGATTGACTTAATTTTTTTTCTTTCTTGCACTGTGTTCATGAGTTGCATTTAATATTTTGAGGGCAGGATAAAACAGCATCTGAGGTTAGATGTAAAGCATAGCTGAGCTGCTGAGAGCTGTGCATGGTCCAGTGAAGGATGGAAGAATTGGAGACAACAGTGCTGAGGCCAGGCTATGACCTATGTCATGTTGCTCCAATTCATGATGTCTGTTAGACCTACTTCAGTTACTGATGGTGCATTACTAAGGAAGGTGTTGCCAGAATTTCTGTTAGTGAAACTAAATTGAAGGAAACACAGTGCAAAACATTAAGTACTAACATCAAGCACTCACAGAATAGGACATTTCTGAAAGTTTTTTATCTCTGAACTCTCTTGGCCATAAAATGCTAAAGCTGTGGTGTTTTATTCTCAGTTTCTCAGAAGGGTTTAAAATATGACTGTATTCCCACTTTAGCCCCAGTTTCAGGAAATAGACAAGCGTCTGACTTTGATGGGATTTTAGCTGTGTTCAGCATATTGATGGATGCTGTCTTGAAGTTGACTGCTTATAAAAACAATGCCAAGTCTAATAAAATGTTCTTTATGAGAAAGATGTGTGATAAAATCACAGGGAAGCTGCTAAGTTGGGGGAGTTGCTGGTTTTGAGATATGCATTTTAGCACAGGGGATACCGGAACAGATAGTCTGCAGTCTGCTGGCAGTACCCTCTGTAGGATGCTTACGAGATAGCTGCTGCTACATCTCATGGCTGTGTGAGGGTAAAACCAACTCCTTTGCAGAAGCAGAGCACAAGTAAGGTACTGAGCAATGACCTGCCACAAATTAATTTGTATACAGCACTTTCCTTCTGCTGGTGAGTCCCAGGCCCCTCTCTACAGTCAGCTCCACCCCCATCAGTCACACAAATCTGTTTTGTCCCTCATCCTTCTAAACTGGCTATATGTCCAACTTAAACTACGTCACAGGACCCACCAGGCTTTGGAGGGCAGTCAACTTGGGCAGCTTGAGCCTGAACATGGTCTCCACTGGGAGGGCTCTTCACAACTTCACTGCAGACTACAGACATTGTTAGTCCATCATCCTTCTCCTCCTCTGTAAAACCAAAATAAGAAATGTGAAGGGAAGAGTTCCCCCCTATTCCAGCAGCCTCGATGCAGTCATTGCAAGGCCAGATCACCAACACATGCATACGTCTCCTCCTCACGTGTCACTGGCTCCTTTCCCAGAGCAGGCAGATGCTGAGTACGGAGGGGTAACTGCAAACCTGTCAGAGACCAGCTTGGCCATGCTGGCAGAATCACAGCTTGAGGTGACCTCAATGGGCATGGGCAGATTGCACTCAGGGTCTGGTGCTGACACAGGGCAGTGATCAGAAGCCTTCAGGTCCTTTCAGTATGAGACTTGGATGAAGTTCAGTTTTCTTTCCCACAGAAAAGATTTTGCTGCATTTTTTTCTTGCCAGGAGCACATGGTGGGAACCATGAGCTCAAAAAGGGAAAAGAAAGGCTTAATTCAAGCCCCTACTAGTTCTAACAGTTGCCTGTCAGCACGTAGCTTTCCACTTCACTAAGTCAGGGGAGGACTGACCGAAAGATGAGCAACCACCAAGCTGAGACCAGTTTAGGCTGTTCCAGCCCCAGCCTGCACAAATGGAGTCTTCTGTAACACCCATCCCAAGGAACTCCAGTGTTCTCCACTCACCTGAAGGCAGTGCAATGAACTTGTGTTTCCTTTTCATGCAACAACATATGACTGAGGACACAACCACCACCAGGATAACTGCACCCCCTGCACATCCTGCCAGCATGTAAATAAACCACGGGTACTGCAGCAGGTCTCCTACAAGAAGGACAGAGCACCGTTAGTTACCAGGGTAGAAAAGCTGCTTTCTCCAAATGAGAGTAACCTTGCAGACAGTTTGGAGCATGTGGACATTATAATTGCTTTGCTTTGCTGTTCTTTGGATCAGGAAACTTGAAATGAACTGTGACACATTGTAATTTATGTCATATCATTTAATTATGGTGTGGACTCTTTTGTTGAGAGGAGAGGCTTGTGTGACTGTGCTGTGCTCCTTTGTTTCTGCCTACTCTGACCAGTAGCATCTAAGATATCTTGTAAGGCTTAAGCAAATTTACCAGGGAAGGTAGTGGCTTGAAAGATACTGCATTGCCATGAGTTTTGTGAAAACAGGCAGCCGAGGAGAGGGAGACATAAGCCAGTACCTCCTGCTGAAAGAGAAGCTGCAGTCTACCCCCAGAACTTGTATGAAACCCCGGAGAATCCACTTAGGAAAGCTGTGTAAGTACTCCAACTTCAAAGCAAGTCTGATCAGAGCTTGCACTTCTTCAGGGGCCAGAAGCTCCAGCCACCAAGGTCAGAGCTGTAAGAAACAGGCCTTGCTGCTGCTGCTCAGGGAAGATTTTCCCTTTATTGCCCTTCCCTGCTGGGATCATGCGAAATACCTAGCAGGAGGCAACAGCTGCAGGTAGATGAGCAGAATTATTAGCCAGTTCAGACCCAGCTCGGGGCTGCTTTGACGGGTCAGACGTTGCTGAGCAGGGAAGCTGGTAGAGGGCATCACAGACTTGCAGAAAAGAGATTGCACCTTTGCTAAGACAATTTGCTCCAACCTGAGGTAGCCAGTACAAAAACTCTTCTTCCCAATATGAAAAAACCCATATAGGTCAACTACTATTACACTACAAATTCCTTAGAAGCCACCCTTTCATTAATCACTTGGCTTCTTTTCTTCTGTGCTTCTTTTGCCACACAAGGGAGACCAGCAGGCTCATTTGGAGCTTGTTTTCAGGACTTCAAATGCACTACTTTCTGCCTATTTCCAGAGGTAAACATTCAAACATTCCAGGACACACCACACAGTGTCATAGTCCACATACCCACCAGAACAGTAGAAACAACTGGTGCTTCTGTGCGTGAAATCACAGATCGTTCAAGTATTTTCAGAGTACTTCCTCCAGTCTCTTTGGGAACAGTTACCAAGTTCAAAAAATCTATACTAAAAAATTAAACTTTCAGCAAATGAGAAATCATTTCTCTAATAATTTTATTTCTTTTTGGATGAAAGTTTAGAGAATATTGCCAAAGGCATAAATACCTGTTCGAAGTATTTTTTGCTGTTTGTTAAAAAGATAAAATTTTCAGATAAAATATTTATGTTACAAATTGGTAATAAACAAGTAATAAAACAAGCAGTGAGTGAATATAAGCCTTTTATGTATGTTGACTTGTTCATTTCTGAATCCTCTGCTTTAGGTCCCGCATGATCAGAGCTCTTTGGTGCTCAGGAAGTTTAGAGTATTTTTGCCAAATTGTTTTATGCTAACAGCTACTCAAGATCAGCCAAGAGGTTGTCCAAATAGGTGCTTTTACATAGATCTTATACCTACAGTGGAGCAAACAATAACCAGCAAAAACAATGAATTAGTCTTTAATTAATTTAATTTAATTCACTTCTCTCTTACTAGTATTCAAAATTGCTTTAGTTTACATTTTATAAGTGTGGTTGCAATTGATGACTAAGAAGTAGAATCGCTCCTACTTTCTTGTTCTCAGATCCTTCAAAATACACGTTCATGCACATGTCCATCTCAGCAGAGATACCACTAAATTCCCCCATGGGCTTTTTAAGAAGAAATGGGGAACCGATATTGCACCCAGAGGACTGGGCAACCTCTCAGAATAAACAGTGGTAGTTGTCAGCACTCGCGTGATTTATCACAGGGGTTGACCAAACAGCTGATCAGTGTTCGCATCCTCATTCCTCAGTGCCTCAGCCAACTTGGGTCTGGCTATGCTGAACAAACTCTGACCAATTTAACTGGACAAAATTAAGCCTAGTGCTCCACAAACACAAATGCCAGACTTCTACAGATTGGCCACTGGTGCCAACACGATCAGGCATGAGCAGCCCATGGCATTCCTGATGAATACCAGCACACATGATACAGTAATTCTATCAGGAATTTGGCTTTTAAACCAACTGTAGGCCAGCAGTAGAAGGAAAACCAGTACCTGTTATGGAGTTAAAGGTGTCTCAGACAATTTCTAAATTGCTAGGTGCTACTGCACAGTACATTATCTCTAGTAGCAAAGGTGATTAAATTAATTACAGTTAAATTAGCCAAAAGCCTTATGGTTCAATTATTACACCCTGATATATTTTTGATGACCATCTTCACTGCCAGAGAAGTGAAAAACCTCCACTACCAGAGACGCAAGTGAAACCACAGCCAAAGTTATATATTTTTGTTTTTAATAAATATGAGCATACAACACGGGCCAGTGCATTGCATCATGAGGCTCCGGCAGTTTTGGTCAGTCCTAGGACCCAGATATCCGGATTTTTTTGTCTCATTAAAATATGGCCTCATTCCGGAGGAGTACTCTGCATTTATGGGTTGCTTGCAAATAAGTGAAGTCACAGCCTTCTCACAGAACTATGTATCCAAGCAGGGACATCGAGGGAAAAAACCCTACATTTTATAAGTAGCTGACTTGTGTCTTTATTCCACCTCCGATAGTGGGGCTGATGGAGAGACAGCTTTGTAGACTAGTAAATCTTTGTGCAGCTGGGCTAGATAAGGAGAAAAGGGACAAGGCAAAACACCTCAGCTGAGCCCAGCAGCAACAGGGCTGAACTAGCAGAGGTGTTTTTACAGGGATGTTGCAGAAACTGGAAGACTGTCTGGGTAATGGACGAAGGTCAGAGTAGGAAGCAGCATCACTGTGAAGTAGGAAAACAGACAGATAGAGATCCAGCTCTGCTACAGCATTGGGTAAAAGGACTTCCTGACCAAACTTCCATCCCTTCAGTGGTTGTAGGCAGTGTCAGTCCGAGACACAAGAGGGAGAAGGAAGTCAAGGGGACACTTTCTAAAGGGAGGATGTGCTAAGTCTGGAAGGCAGCTGCCAGAGGACAGAAGAGTTTGGCATTATGCAGACAGCAACAACTCCTTAGTTTTCTGCTGCAAAAGACCAGAAGGGAGATTTTCTGGAGGTTCCATTACTCACCATAACTGCAAGACAGCACAACAGGCCTGGTCCTCATGACACTGCTCCCATGTTTGACTTCACATACGAATTCCCCAGGCACAGTTTTTTCCAGAAGCACCTTCTTCCCACCATCCTTAACGCAAGCCTCAGGGGCACTCAGAGCACTGCCATTCAGCAGCCAGTGAAAGCTGAGGCTCTCGTTGCTCATAACATCGCAGGACAACTTTGCGGTCCCATTAGGAAAGCAGTGGATACCAATGGTCGGCTCTGGTCACACAAAACACAGGTCAACAGGAACAGGGAGGAAGGTGAGAAACGAGGAGTGGATTCAGCAGTGAACATGAGCTGGACAGGAGCTCCCCTTACCACCTCATTTACTGGTAGCCAAGGAGTGCAAATGAGCAACCAGACTCTTCAATGCCTGCCCAGCCTCTGAAATGCTCAGCAATGCCCACCCAACCCTACTAGTGACTCTTTCTATTTCTTACATTTGCCACTTTGCAAAGACAGACTAGACAGAGAAGTGGTATAGTTTTATGATAGTAAGAGTCATATTGAGAATGTCTGTGCAGAGTTCTATGTAAATCAGCTCAGAAATCACTTTCTTCACCTAGGACATCATCTTCAGCCAAAATTCACTGCCTCCAAGAATACCTTTGCTGTGAAACTGTTTCCCTGACTTGCTTGAGGCAACAGAATGGAAGTAGGAGGTAAAAGTTCCAAAAGTAAATCCACTGTAATCGAGGTTAAACCCAGGACATTTCTGCAGTCTTTGCCTACTTCCAGTATAAGCCCCTAATCTTCATGCCAAGGAGTCACATTTTTGACCTACTCTCCGCAGCAGTTCTGTCTGTTTGCACACAAAATACACAAGGATTCCTTTGTCTTCACTGAGATCAGTTTGCTCGGACATTTTCATTACAACTTCATACAATTAAATTTATCTTAGCAGCTTGTGTAAGCTTCCTGCTAAAGGAACAGTGGCGATGAGGACCAGAGCAATGATTGCTGGCTGTCTGAAACACTATTCAGCATGGAGTAAACCCATTTAAGCCTTCTCTGTATTAACCCAAGCAATGAGCTGGATCCTGTATAGAAGTGGCTGTTTCTGTGTTCTCACCCTGCAGATGGATGAGAAAACACACAAAGGGGAGCAGCAATTCTGAGGCTGCAAGGAGGACAGCAGGGAGACTGGCACTCTGAAGTACCTGAACACAACTGGAAGATGCTGAACTCCAAGATGCTTGAAAGTCACACCCAGATTCCTTTAGTACTTTTCCTTGCCTGTATGAAGCAGAGGAAAAAAAACAGCATACCCCAACCCAGATCTGCATAGAAGTCCAGCTCAGTTTCCAGAGCCAAGCCAGGTAAGTTTAATTCCTTAAGGAAGTGTATCCACAGCCAACAAAATGCTGTCGTCCAGTGAGAGCTCTTACAAGAGGCAATAGGAAGAGTACTCTGGAAATGGACTGAAACCTCCAGCTACGTGTCTACATACCATAGGCTCAGCTTTAAAAACACTTCGTGCTGCTGTCAGTTACATCAGGGAAAAATAGTATGTAGTTAACTGACTAGCTACATCAAGGAAGGCTCAACAAACCAGAGAGACCAACAATGTGGATACAAAAAGTGTTTCTTAGTTTATACTAACTATTACTGCCCCCTGAGCTGCTAAAGGCTTATAAAGCTATTACAGAGGCACCTATAGCACCTGCAAACTCAAGCAGTCTCTTAGGAAGAATTTCAAGGCAATGGCTTGCAGCCAGTCTCCTAAGTTTAAAAGCTACTTGTTGCTAAGAAGGTGACTTACCAAATACTTGCAGTGTAAAAAGTCTGGTGGTGTTGTGAAAAACGAACTCATAGTTTCCTTCATCCTCTTTGTCCACACTCCTCAGCACTAGAGACCCATTCTGCAAGTTCAGGCATCTGCCAGCAGAAGTGCCGCACTCAGCCAACAAAGTGTCATTTAAGATGGCTGTCAAGCATTTTGCATCCTTCTTGCTCATTTTGGAGAGGTTCTGCAGATTCTGAATTCCCACAGAAAAGACTGCTGAGCCGCCGCTGAGCACACCAGTCCGGGTGACAGAGCCTGAAAGGAGAAGCATAGAGTTTGGGCAGAGAGATTGCCATGTCCATCCATCCCTTCTCAGGGGGGAAAGGCAAGTGCCCAGTTGATATGTAAGAGGGACAGACCCACCCCTACTGACAGACTGGGGAGACCAGTAATTGAAAAACAGAGGAGTGGGAAGCCTTCCATAAAGGCGAACTTTCCCCCCTGGTAATATGGGAGTGGTGCGCACACTATACAAATGGGGCAGTGGAAGGCTGAGCAGCTTGTCTTTTCTTTCCCTAAATTTGATGCAACCATCTACCACCCTCCCTCAGAGCTGAGAGATTGTGCAAAGAAAGATCCTCAGGATGTCAATGTTATCGATCGTGTACAGAGCGTAGCAAAACCTGCTGCCTAAAGAGTAAGGTCACAGTCTTAACTCAAACAGGTCTCACAGTACCCTTGCACATAAACCAGACAGCAGGGTGACAGCAGCGCGAGGACTAACCCAAGGTCACACAAAGCATTAGGAGCAGGACCACATCGCTCTCCAGCCACTCCAGATAGCGTTCTGCATACAAGAACCTTATATTCTCTAAGACACAGTATGAGAAATTACTGTATTGTTTACTAAAAAAATAATCTGTCTTACTTTGGTCTGACTGCCCCTTTCATGCATTAGCGGTTGTGCTATCCCCAAACCTGGTAGAGTCCTTAAAAGGTCTTGGAGCAAAATTAAGGTGTCCGCTCACCTAGGAAAACCTGTGCCAACTTCATAAAGAAAAATCCCACTTACCATGAGTAACAGTTATCATCACCAGCAAGCACTGCAGAGTAAAAGGAGAGCTGAAATCCATTTTAAAGAGCTCCTTGCATCAATGCTGAGAAGACGATCTGGCTACAGAGCTCAGTGAATATAGCATTCAGGAAATGATGTCAGAAGCAAGAGTGTAAAAAAAAAAAAAAGAAAAGAAACTCCATAGTGGACAGGTTGAATAATGTTTCAAAATAGACCTGCAAGGTTTTGGGTGATTGAACTCAGGCTGAACCAACGCAAGCCACAATGCACTCCGCAAAGTCGTGTACCTTGAAGGTAGCTGCAAGTGTGAGAATAGAGCTGAAAGGTGAGGAGAGACAAAAATATCTCCTGCTCAGCTTACCTCGTTTAAGAAGATGCTAACAAGGAGACTGGGCAAAGATAAAACATCTATTTCTTTCATCCTTTTGCACTCTATGGAAGTACAGCATCCCTACCCAGGGAACAGAAAGCAATCCAGTCAGATGAAGCACTACACATGCAGACCAGCTGATTTTCTGAAATACCAACAACTATCAACCATGGAGAGACACACTAAACAGGAGGAGTGGGAGAAAGTTATCCCTCTGCATGCAAAGGTTGTGTTGCCTGCCTGAACTTTGATGAGCTCTTCTAGTGACTGAATGGTATTTGCCATGCAGGAAAGGGCTCCATACAGCTGTCCCAGACGAAGAATAAACGTTACGGGAAGTTAAGTTGCTTTGCAAAACTAGACTGAATGCAGCCCAAAAGCTACCTTAGCTCCGTTTGGAGTGCAGATCCCAGAGAAGAGACTGAAAATACACTCTTAAAGAACCACTCTGAATCTGTTATCTACGGGGCCACACAAGGCCAGGTAATTTGCTCAAAAATATTGAAATGGCTTAAAGCACACTGGTATTTTGCACTGAGTGCCACAGTGGATTACACAAGCAATGCAGCAGAAACTGTCTCTCTCACCAGAGGAACTAAACCTCCAGAGCATTACACCCAACATCTGAATTTTTTTATAAGTACTTAGCAAAAATACAGGGGGAATTCCCAGGATGTGGCTGGAAATGTTGTATTTTCAAGCTGTTTCTCCAAACGCATAGGCACAGCCTGCTAAAGAAGCTCCACAAGGTGGAATTACTCGTATACACACATTTCTGCAAAATGGTTAAACCCCTCGTGTTGCTGTCTGCACTATTTTCCAAGCAATTTAATTCTGCTCTATAATTCCACATTTCGGCCAATGGTTTGGCCACTCTGACTTCTTAGCAATGACAATTACGTCTCACCTCCTGCTCCTAGTGTGCAAAATTTACTGCTTTACTCAAGGCTACCCTAGGACCATACTGCCTTTATCATATGTGCATAGGACAGGCCTAAATTGATCTAAGATGTGACAGAAATAGCCCTCTCTGAGAAAAGCAGTGAAGTGAGTCTTCAGAGTCACAGCAGTGTAGACGAAGGGCAAGAGAGAAAAGTATTTACAGTAAGAAACACTTTCATTTCCTTCTGTGCTGCTGAAATGACATGAAGAAAATCTCTCTCAAATACCCCTGCAAGACTGGGGCTAACCATCTGCCTCAGATGTGCAGATTCAACTTAATTTCACCTTCATGCTTGAAGGGCAACCTGGTGGAGCTTAGAGCTGCAGTGCTGTGGTGGGGACATCCGACAGAATGGACAGCACGTGCAGAGGTTGCATCAAAATAGCACCCCAAAATGTTCAGAATATCAGAAAAACAACAAAATTCAAAAGGGGTCTGTATACAGCCAAATCCAGCAAAAGTTCGCCTTCTCCAGCCAATGACAGCAGCTTCACAGAGCTCATTTGCAGATTTGCAGTAAAATCAAAGAAAAATACAGCCTTTCTACCTCAGGTCTGTGGTTGCAGAAGTGACTCTGCATGACCGTGACATTGCGGTGTCCTGTATTCAGTCTCCCTCTCAGTGACTCCAGGGCAAATGAGTACATTTATGAGTTCAATATTTCTGACTGTAAGTGCTCCATATATCACGCGGTACATGAAGTCCCATTAGGCTCCTTCTGTCCCTTACATCCTCACCAGCTTAAAAAAAATAGTAAAGAAATCACACCCAGGATCAAGCTGACAGCATATGCACAAGTTGTTTTGTCATCAATCAGCAACCTCTTCTTAAGAACAACTCTCTCAAATTTCATATGCAATGATTTATTTACATGAGATTAGACACTAATTTCTAACATCAGCTAATGAATATTCACTACACTCTTGGCTAGCCATAGAATTCACTTCACCTTTTTATATAAAGACATATAAAGTTTTGTGTGATTATTGCAGACAAAAAAACAACTTGGGAGGCTTAACAGAAACCAGAGGCAGAAGAAGGAGAACAACAACAAAATAAAGATAAGAACTTGTAGTGAGGTGGTAAACTAAAATCTTTTTTTACTTGGTGAGCTGCAAGCTCACAGGGCCATTTTGTCCTTTCAGCCACTGATGTCATCATGAATGGAGATTCATCCCATATATAACACGGCCCATTGATGAAGCACAGAGGTTTAGAAAACCTGAGCTCATATGTGAAGCAGGAAATAAGCTATGAAGTATTACAAAGGAATTTGTATGTACTAACTCTGCTCATCTTCTTTCTAATAGGCTGGTAAATGTAAGCTATGCACCTATTTTTACTGTTGTTAGTGCACGTCAGTGTTAGCTGGGGAAAGACGCAGGCCTAGATTTACACAGAGGGAGGTGGTCCAGCTAAATGTCAGTAACTCAACATGTGGAAACAGAAAATAAGTCCACCTCTCCAGCAATGCTCTGCAGCCTGATATGGTCTCCCTGCACCAGCACCAACACCAGGCCAGGAAACGCTGCTGGTTGTGTGTGGTCCGTCCGTCCGTCCATCCATCCATCCTTCCTTCCTCCTATGGTAGAGCAGCACAGCCACAGCTGCACCACACACTGCCAGGGCAGCTACAATCTGGACTGTGTAGCGCTGGGATGGGGAAGAAGCCTGCAGCCGTGTTGGCTTACCTGGCCAGCCCGCACCTACAGCTATTCAGGCATGAGAGGTTGTGGGTGTTTTTTAAACACACTTTGAGCAGCTCTTACAGGAGTTTAACTGTACATCCACAAGGCAGGAACAGGGAGCAAGCTTGAGGGATGACTCTGTGTGGGGGCAGCAGGACCTCAGGGACAGAAGAAGATTTACAAAGATTCGTATTCACAAGAATATGATTTTTTTCTTTGATAAGTGAAACTAGTCAGAGAGCTCTGCTTGAACTCTGAACTTTCTTAATCGAAGAAATAGCAATAGCAAGCAAAAAATAGCAAAGATAAACACAGAAAGGTGTATCCTTACGTGGTGATGAAGAGACAGTCATGCAATTTGTTTCTCTAACAGCAGAGCTGTGAAATTAGAGTTAGTTGACAACTTATTTATGAATTGGTCATGCATAATCAGGGTATTCTTGCAGATTGTGTCCAGGGCAAGTGACCTTTGGACAAAATATACTGGCATAGCAAGAAGAATGACCAGGACATCTGGTCATAATTGAATGCTCTCTTGTGTCAGGGACTCCAGAACTCTATAGAGTTGTAAAATGGAAATAAACCTGCAGACTCAGAGACTCCAGCTACAGCCAGCCAGAAACATGGACATAGGATTTCCCAGACAGCCCCAAAGCACACCCTGCCAAATACTCTATGGTCTGCGTGAGTCCTGCTCCAATGACCCTTGTCCCACACAGTGTTGTGCAGTACTCACAATACATACATTTGTGATACAGAGTCAGCTTGTCAGCATGATCTGCAAAGTCCAGCCAGCTGCAGCTGGTTTACATGGTCCTGGAGATGCAGAGAAACCAAGAGGCTGTATTGCAGTTGTGGACAAGACAGCATCTTACCGTTCTTACAGCTGATCCACACCTACATACACATGCCATTCACCTCGGTGGGTGCACATCATGCTGTCTGCCAGCATGTCTGACAGAGGAGAGGCTATTCACCATCACATGGATCAGAGCAGAGAGGTCTCATGTGCTGGGTCTTAGGAAAGCAGACAGACCAGCTATGTGTTTAACATTTCTGCCTGCTACCTGAAATCTCCCATTTGCCACAACTTCCACAAAAAGTTGCACCTGGAAAATTTCATCCTGGATAAGGCAAATCAGGGAAAGAGAAGGAAACTGGACTTCTCATTCCTCCTATCTCTGTCTCAGGAACAACCTGCAGGTGGTCCACCTTTCAGCTCAGTCCATCCAATTTCCACCAGGCTGGTTCTTTGAAAACACCCAGCCCTGCGTGGCACCCCATAGCCACCACCTATCTGCACAACTTGAGGTTTAATCAGTGGCCACTATGGGGAGAAAAGACAGTGAAGGAGACACATTGTCACACTGTTTTTCCAGCTTCCAGAACAAAGAGACCATAAAAAAAGGCTGTTCTGAGTCAGATTGAAAGTTCGCTTCAGCCATTAGGCTGTCTCCAATCACAGCTGATATCAGAGCCTTAATTAGAGATGCTGTCTCTGTGACAGGGCCACTCAAAGTAACCCACAAATTGCAAAAAGTTCATTGCAAAAACATGCTGAGATCAGGAACTGCTACAGGAAGGCTCTTGGCCTAATTATAGACAAGATACACATGGATTCTTCAGCCTGTAGTACTTCTGGGGGAAGGATAGTGCTACAATTGCGAGAGTCAGGGTCAAGATTTCTGGGGCAAGGATAGACCTACAATTGCAAGAGTCAGGGTCGGGATTTCTGGAGCTTCTGGGATGCCCCTGTGGGGACTCCAGTGACAGGGATCCACAAGAATGCTCTCACTTTGCACATATCCACTTTTCACGTTGATATTTTCAGCTTCCTCTTACCGTGATATGGAAGGAACATCCCAGATCCTGCAAACATGGATGAGGACTTTGTTGTGTTGGGTGTTTAGCAGTAGGGCTGATAAAGGGAAAACCTGTATGGATACCCTCTCTGAGCCACAAAGAGGTACCTGGGAGATCTCCCAGCAGCAGGTCTGCCACTTCTCAGATACCTCTCCATGAGACACACGTCACTGGTCCTGCCACAGCCTTTGCTTTTGCAATGGAACACTGGAGCTATCTGGGACCCAACAAACCAGATGCTGCTGTTCTGTCTAAAGCGTATAATTCAAGTAACAGTGCATGGCAGAGAGGATCCTGGAGAGGTAAGAAAGACCAAACTTTGCATAGTATTCAGGAGCAAATGCAGGGTCTAGTCTGCATAATACATCTGCTCAAAGTAACCCAAGCAGAAAAACTCACAGTAGCACTTTCATAGAATCATAGAATAACCAGGTTGGAAGAGACCCACCAGATCATCGAGTCCAACCATTCCTATCAAGCACTAAACCATGCCCCTCAGCACCTCGTCCACCCATGTATTAAACACCTCCAGGTAAGGTGAATCAACCACCTCCCTGGGTAGCCTGTTCCAGTGCCCAACGACTCTTTCTGTGAAAATTTTTTTCCTAATGTCCAGCCTAAATCTCCCCTGGAGGAGCTTGAGGCCATTTCCTTTTGTCCTGTCCCCTGTCACTTGGGAGAAGAGGCCATTAACCTCCTCTCTATAACCTCCTTTCAGGTAGTACTAGAGAGCAATAAGGTCTCCCCTCAGCCTCCTCTTCTCCAGGCCTTTGATTTCACATGCACAGTGACCACCTGTCTCACACTCTGGAAGAGCTGCCCTGTAGTGCACAGCAGAGCATGCCCATGCCTTCAGAATACGGAAATAACAAGCTGGAGAGAGATCTTCTCCAGCTCCCATTTTTGACAAGTTAAAATCCAAGCACTTGTCACAGATCCTGCATTTCATACACAAGCTGCTCCCTCCCAGCTCGCTCTCAGATGCTGAATGAGACTGATCAGGGTTGCAGAGAGCTCAGGATGAGCATCATGCATTCACTTCTAACTCCACCACTGCTAGAGGGGAAGTGGAGGGTGCATCCAGGCAGGTCCACCAAAAAGCAAACACATGGAAGAGGCACTGTGCCATACTTCTTCTTGGGGTGTTGGAGTACAGTGAGTGCTGAGCTCTGTGAACACTGTCTGACAGCAGATATCATCTTGTCTTAACACTTCTGCCACATATCCTAACCTTACCCACACACCCTGCTTGGGGCATAGGTTCAGTGTACACCTGGTGAAAGCATCAGTTCGATTGCTGTAGATCCTAGCACCAACTGGCACCTGACCTTGATGCTCAACTTTTGCCTCCCTGCCAGATAAGATGAACAAGAACATGAGGATCCTGGTTGTTCAGGTCAAGCATACCATTCTCTGACATAGCCCTACTAGTCTGGCTCACAATGACAAAAGACGACTCCATATATGGAATAACCACTAGAATCTGCACAATTTATATTTAGCACTACTGCATGCAGGGTGAAATGCTTTGCATTTGCTTTGGGGGGGAAAAAAAAAAAAAAAAAACCCAAACAAGAAACAACCAAACTTCTTATTACAGAGCTATTCAGACTTATGGGTTCAAACATGCTGCTGCATGAAGAGAACTTGAGGACCACATCAAGGACAGCAGGCACAGTGCCCATGGTCCATATGCTCTGGCCAGTTTCGCTAGAGTCAGGGGAATATCTGTTTCTGTGAGTGAACAACAGTAGAAGTCAAGTTAGGATCCAAGGTGCCACAGCTTGGTGAAGGTCAACTGTGGTTCTTTTCTTTCATTTCTAGTATAATGAGGAAGACTCAGATGAATTTCAGCCCCCAAACAGTTTCACCTGGGCCTTGCTCAGAGGATGCTGTTGTGCAGCTCTAGCATCAGTGCCTGCAGCTCACTGTCCTTGGCCTACTCTGCGCTTGAGGGAAGAGCCAACATTGTCTCCAGTAGAGATTCTTAGTTCTTGTCAGCCAGGATTCTTCTGCAGTCACCCACTCCTCAAGTACTACACGATTTTGTTCATCTTTTCCTGTTTGTCCTTGATTTGCCTTGCCTCATTTCAGTGAGGGAAAATCGACTTGGCAAAATCTCAGTTTGGACGATGAACTTGGGAAATTTCACTAATGTAGCCATCCTCAGACAAATCACATAAACACTATTTAGAAAGCCAAAGAGATTCAGAGGTTAAAATTTCCCTGCATGATTCAATTAACGTCTTAGCCTTACATTTGCTGTGGTCTGCTGAGATTATGAAAAGGTTGAAAATCTTTCAACACAGTACAGAATGGAGACAAAAGCCACCCAAGCAGCTTTACAACCACAAGATCAAAGGTGGTTATGACAGGGATTCCCCACCCTGTCACACTTTACCACCATGGATAAGCTACTGTGACAGTCAAAAGACTTGAGGAAGCAGCAAAAAATACTTTATGCCTTTGGCTGAAGCTTTGCCACCAGACACAAGATATCGCAATCACTGGTATTACAGCAAATCAGAGCATTCAAGAGCTTTAAAAGGCTTCTTTTAAAAAGTATAGACATACTCTCTGTTTAAAAAAAAAGAAGGAAATGAAAAAAACAGCTCATCTAACTTTGTACTGCCTACTGGAAGCACTTAGCAAACACAGACTGAGGTATTTAGAAAAATTGTTGTCAGCAGGCTGAAATTCATTGTACAGGGACCAGAATTCCACTGAAAAAAACCAAAAAAACCCAAAAAACTAGGGTTCCTCAAATTGAAAGAGGTTGAAAAGCAGTGTTTTATAGGATCAAAGCTGGAAACACAGCTTCAGCATGCCAGCTAGAACTTAAAGGCAAGTTGCAAAGTCCTTGGTCACGATACTCTAATGAGGTAGCTCTGGCTGAGGCCAAGACAGCAATTAATTATGTCCTTCTCAGACTAGATTAAATTCTTACATACCCTGAAAATCTGAAGCAATTAAGATTTTCAGAAACTGCAAGCATTTCCTCTGTGTATTTGGCGGACTGATGTTCTTGGTGCCTGCATTCCCACTTGCATTCCCTCTGCCCAGATGCTGTTTTCTAGAGATGCCCTGAACTATGAGGTAACAGAAATAAATTTATTATTCTCATTTTATCTGTGGCTTTGCTTGCATTCGGCTCACACAGTCATCATGATCTTGTGGTACATTAAAATCATCAGCAGTCAGAATATAATTCCATGTGATATACTCTGCAACTCTGTCCATAGTTTGTATAAAAAATATCTCCCTGCTGAATTTGCCAGTGCTGATCCCAACAGCAGAAAAGTATGCATAGCAGGTCATGGGTTTACCTGTATCACCATTTCCTCTGTCTCAGTACAAACATAGATTCACTTCTCTTCCTACAACATTTGCTTTACCCTTAATTCTTGATCCTCTGTGAGGTTTTGTTAATGTTGAATAAGTTGGGCCAGTATATCTCAGACATGGTTTAGTTTCACCTCCAGTTTTCAACTCTATAATTGGTTCCTTAGAGTCCCCTGAGAGGATTACTTTTGTATCTCCTTCCACTTTTAGGGCTTAGGGATATGGTAACATCATTGTTCCTTGCTTTTGTTCAGCTCCTGACTGATTTCATTTTCCCTTTGTTGCTGTTGTAGTCCTCTTCTCAAGATTAAAGGGCATTCTCTCTTCCAGTATCTTGTTTTAGTGCAGTAATCCTTTGGACTTGGCCGATATAGATTTTTTTCTCTTTCGGTTTTTATTACTTCTTTGCCCCCTAAAACTCCTGCCTTACCAAGCAGCTGCTAACAAACTAGACTTCTCTTCTTGCTGTTTTCTCCTCTGCCTAGCCTTAGCCTCATCCTTTCCACTGCACACAAACATTGCAATAGAATCTCCCCTATCAACTTTCTTTGCCAACACAGAGAATGTTGGTTATAATACTCCTTGATATCTGGGGCTGCCTGATCTACAAACAAGTAGAAAGCAAAGAACCATTTTGCAGGGTAAATTTGCCCAAACATCTGGGATTGTTTCCTTACCTAGTTAATGCCTTGTCAGCATTATTTTTCCTTTACTCAATTAACCATTCTTCTAAGTCTTTTCAACATAACCTTAATGCATCTAAACCTGCCTTGGTCTGAAAATAATTCTTATCTGGCTCTGCATCCAGCCATGCAGTCGTACCATCCAGACCAGCAGCCTGTACTCTATTTTTCTGCAAAATCAACATTCACTCTTAAGGAGTAAATACAGTTTTCACGAACCAACAAACATGAGACCAAACAGGGTCATATGCTCTAAAATTTGCCCTAATAATCTGCTGAAACTTTCCAGGTCTTCCTGGAGTCAGGACATTTGTTGCTGCCACACAACCAACTCTGCTGCACCAAATGGTACGTGCATCCCCAGCACCCCGTCTACCCGTCTTTTAAGCATCTTCAGGGATGGTAACTCAACCATGTCCCTGGGCAGTCTGTTCCAGTGACCAATGACCCTTTCCATGAAAAATTCCTTTCTGATATCTAGTCTGAACCTCCTCTGGCAGAGCTTGAAGTCATTACCCTTTGTGCTGTCCCCTGTCACTTGGGAGAAGAGGCCAGCCCCCTCCTCTCTACAACCTCCCCTCTATTAGTTGTAGAAAGTAATGAGGTCTCCTCTCAGCCTCCTCTTCTCCAGGCTAAACAACCCCAGATCTCTCAGCCGCTCCTCATAGGGCCTGTTCTCCAGCCCCTTCACCAACTTTGTCCCTCTTCTCTGGAATTGCTCCAGAGCTTCAACATCTTTCTTGTGCTGAGGGGCCCAGAACTGAACACAGGATTCAAGGAGCAGTCTCAACAGTGCTGAGTAGGGGGAATAACCACCTTGGACCTGCTGGTCACGCTGTTCCTGATACAAGCCAGGATGCCCCTGGCCTTCTTGGCCACCTGAGCACATTGCTGGCTCATGTTCAGTCAGCTGTCAACCAACACCCCCAGGTCCTTCTCCTCCAGGCAGCTTTCTAGACAGACTTCTCCTAGTCTGTAGCTCTGCTTAGGGTTGTTGTGCCCCAAGTGCAGGACCTGGCATTTGGCCGTGTTAAACCTCATGCCATTGGACACTGCCCAGCAGTCCAGCCTGTTTAGGTCCCTTTGCAGATCCTCCCTACCCTCCAGCAGATCCACACTTCCACATAGCTTTGTGTCATCTGCAAATTTGCTAAGGGTACACTCAATGCCTTCATCCAGGTCACTGATGAAGATATTGAACAGGGCTGGACCCAGCACTAAGCCCTGGGGAACCCCACTTGTCACTGGCCTCCAGCTGGATTTAACACCAGTTACCACCACTCTCTGGGCCCGGCCATCCAACCAGTTTTCTACCCAGGAGAGTGTGCACCTGTCCAGGCCAGAGGCCGACAGTTTCCGTAGCAGAATGCAGTGAGAAACTGCATCAAAGGCTTTACTGAAGTCCAGGAAGACCACATCCACAGCCTTGCCCTTATCCAGCAGCTGAGTCACTTTGTCATAGAAGGCAATCTGGTTAGTTTGGCAAGACCTGCCTTTCCTGAATCCATGTTGACTGGGCCTGATCACCCGGTTCTCTTGCATGTGCTTCATGATAGCACTCAAGATCAACTGTTACATGACTTTCCCTGGCACTGAGATCAGACCGACAGGCCTGTAGTTCCCTGGATCCTCCCAGTGACCCTTCTTGTAGATGGGCACAATACCAACCACCCTCCAGTTCAGTGGAACTTCCACAGTCAACCAGGACTGTTGGAAGATGATTGGAAAGGGGTTTGGCCAGCACATCCGCCAGCTCCCTTGGCTGGATCTCATTTGGCCCCATAGACTGGTTTGAATGTCTAATTGGCCAAGCAAGTCTCTAAACACCTCCTCTTGGATCACAGGAGCTTTGTTTTGTTCCTCTGGCTCCCAGATATGTACAAACAGGGAACAACTTTTCTTACTATTAAAGACTGAGGCAAAGAAGGCATTTAGTACCTCAGCCTTGCCCTCTTCCTTTGCCTCAGTTGTTCCCTTTGCATCCAATAAAGACTGAATATTCTCCTTGGTCCCCCTTTTACCATTGATGTATTTATAGAAAGATTTTTTTTTATTACCTTTCACTGAATTGGTCAATCTATGCTCTAGCTGGGCTTTAGCCCTCCTGATTTTTCCCCTGTATGATCTCACTTCCTCCCTGTAGTCCACCCAAGACACCTATCTCTTCTTCCAGAGTTCATAGACATTCCTCTTAGTTTTGATGTCCACCCAGATCTCTCTGCTCAACCAAGATGTTTTTTGTCCCCGCTGGCTCATTTTCTGGCAATAGGGACAGTTTGTTCCTGCATTGACAGGATTTCTTTCTTGAAGAGCTCCCAGCCCCCTTGGGCTCCTTTGCCCTTAAGGATTGTCTCCCATGGGACTTTATCAACCAGCCTTCTGAACAGTTCAAAGCCCTCCCTCTGGAAGTTCAAGGTGGCCATTCTGCTAACCTCCCTCCTCACCTCACCTAGAACTTCGAATTTTACCATCCCATGATCACCATGCCCCAGGCATCCTTCTACCACCACGACCTTCTTGGTTGACAAACAGCAGGTCCAGGAGGGTGCCTTCCGTGTCTGCACACTAACCAGTTGTGTGAGGAAGTTGTCTTCCACACACTCCAGGAACCTCCTAGACTGCTTTCTCTCCACTGTATTGTACTTCCAGCAAACTTCTGGTAGATTAAATTCTCCCACAAGGACAAGAGGTAGCAATCTTGAGACTTTTCCCAGTTGTTTGTAGAACAGCTCATCAGTTGCTTCTTGGCTGGGTGGTCTGTTACGGACTCCCATCACAACATCGGCCTTCATGTGGGCTCCTCTGATTTTTAACCACAGACACTCAATCCTGTCATCACCATAATCAAGTTTGATGGTATCAAAGCTCTCTCTAACACAGAGGGCTACCCCACCACCTCTCCTCCCTTTCCTGTCCCACCTGAAGAGTTTATACTCCACCATTTCTACGCTCGAGTTATGTGAGTTTTCCCACCACATTTCCATGATGGCAACTACATAATAGTCTCTTGTTATGGTTGCAGCTGCCGCTGGAGGAAGAATAACTACCTTCTTCAGCAAAGCTTGCACAGCTGTTGAGAGATAGCAGGAGGTACGGAAGGAGGAACAGGAGGAATGACAGAATTGATAGGAGGCAAAGGAGATAAATATAACAGCTGCCTGAGCTTGCATAAAAAGTAGTGACTAAGAAGAAATCTTGGGTTTGTTATTATTATTTTATTTTTCTAGGACTGGCTTGTATAATTGCCATTAGATCTATCATGTTGCCAATTATCCTAAACATACTAATAATCAATTTGAACTGGGAAACGGACTTCAAATACCAGCTTTAGAAACTTTAGGCAATCAAAGTTAAAGCTGCCTGCTGACAGTCACTTTTGCTCTCCAGTACAAAAGCAGTCATAGACAGCCAAGAATCTTGACAGATTGTGGTTGAGTCACCTCCCCTGCAGGTGTTTAAGGGATGGGTGGACGAGGTGCTAAGGGGCATGTTTTAGTGTTTGATAGGAATGGTTGGACTCGATGATCTGGCAGGTCTCTTCCAACCTGGTTATTCTACGATTCTATGATTTTCACAACATTTTTTCTTGACAAAGTCGCAGCACCCAGCAACTTTGCTCCAAATATTCCAGATATCCAATAATGAAGTGCATATCACTACACCTTGCCCCATTTCCAAATCAAAGGGATTATGTAGAATTACAGAAATTCAACTTGCCGCTGCCTCACCTCTCACTGGTTGGTCCCAGTGCACTCCCTGCATCAGAAAGAAATAGATGAACTCACCCAGTCCATGTATCAGACACTCAGACACTCCCCAAGAAGTGCCAGAGTCAAGCAGTGGACAAGGGGGTCCTATCTGGGCTAAAAATTCTGTTAGAAAAATAAGTGATTTGGGATGTTTGTCAGCTGAGGAAGAAAGGGACACACGG
The DNA here is from genome assembly GCA_033558105.1 of Coccyzus lansbergi. Classification (NCBI taxonomy): domain Eukaryota; kingdom Metazoa; phylum Chordata; class Aves; order Cuculiformes; family Coccyzidae; genus Coccyzus; species Coccyzus lansbergi. The sequence continues at coordinate 5,617,939 of JAUMJK010000156.1, forward strand.
GAAGAACTATTAAAAGTTTATTTAATGACTGTGAGATCCCTCCTCAGTAAGAGAAGGTATCCACAGGTATTTTTCATGGAGTAAAGCTAAGCATAGTCATCCAACAGCACACAGACACACTTTGGCCCTCTCCCACCATATTCAGGACCTTTGAAGTATACTTAGCCATCCAGCATTTTGCTGCCTCTGCCACCTGGCGGTTAACACAGGACCTCCTGAGGTCCAGATGTTCCCCTTCAATTGCCAAACACGATTTATTACTATTCTTCTCTTTAGGGTAACCTGCTGACATGTATTCTCTCAATTGTCATCTGGCACATTAAGCTCAGCAGCTACCCATAAAAACAAATGCCTGCAAAAGCATCTCTCCACAGCCAAAGTATCTCTACTCAGGCAAGTGTCTCAGACCACCCTACACCTGGACATTCAGCAAGATAGAGCCTGCAACCCTGCAACCAGCCAGTAAGATAGTTTCTCATGAACAGCCAGACAGAGCCATCCTCTGCACTGCCACCTAGCAATAGCAATCCCTGAGGTGCTGAGGGCCACCTCAGCCTGACAGGACAACCCCCAGCTCTGCTGGAAAGAAAAGAGAGAGCCACTCAAGATGCTTGTCATCCCCAACATAAGAAGGATATGGAACTGCTGGAATGGGTCCAGAAGAGGCCTCAGAGACGATTTAAGGGCTATAGCACCTCTGCTATGAAGACACGCTGAGACAGTTGGGATTGTTCAGCCTGAAGAAGAGAAAGTTCTTGGGAGACCTTAGAGCAGACTTTCAGTGCCTGAAAGGGGCTGCAGGAAAGCTGGGGAGGGACATTTTACAAAGGCATGTAGTGATAGGCTGAGGGGGAATGGCTTTATATTGTAAGGGGGAAGATATAGATTTGGAAGAAATTCTTCAGGATGAGGGTGATGGGACACTGGCACAGGTTGCCCAGGGAAGCTGTGGCTGCCCCATCCCTGGAGGTGTTCAAGACCAGGTTGGATGGGGTCTTGAGCAGCCTGGTCTGGTGGGAGGTGTCCCTGCCCATGGCATGGGGGTTGGAACTGGATGAGCTTTAAGGTCCCTCCCAACCCAAACCATTCTATGATTCTAAGCTATCTGGTGCCCTCCAAGCCCTTTGGGCTGACCCCAAGCTGCTGGCTGGCTTTGGAGACATAGATCTGTAGCAGAGCCTGCAGCAAAAAGCCCCCATTGGGGGCTGCCATCAGGGCTCCAGCTGTGACTACAGGTGCAGATGCCTGTGCAGTGCTGAAGGCATCAGGGCTCATCTGCTGCCCTGGGGCGGTGGGAGGATGGCTTGTGGATGCAGGTGACTGGCATGGCGAGGCACTGGGCTGGGGCTGTGTCAGGGGACTGTTTTACATGTCCCTGCCTCCTTGTTTTGCATGTGATGATTAGCAGGAGTCCTCCACACCATTCCTCTCCCTCTACCCCAACCAAGGTTCCCATCTCCTCCCAGCTCACCTGGGCACAGGTCACCCACCTGGGATGGTTGTCCCCAAAGAGCTCGAGTTGCTAATAGGATCTGGGGCTTCACAGGGGCTGCCTGCTGCCCATCCCAAAAGGGTCATACACTAAACATTTTCAACTGGAATCACCCCAAGAGAACTCACTGGCCTACTGGGTGGGAGAAGGCACCCTGGCTCCCAGTTGCTCTGAGTTCAGCCCAGGCACCTTCCTTCTGCCCGCATACGTGGACACTTATGCCAATTGAATGTGGTTTGGTTACGGCTACAACACTTATGATACTGAAAATTCCAGAAAATAAACTCTCTAAGACTCATTTTGGAGTTTTAGAAAGCAAGCACCCTTTATCAGGCCTGGGAAACACAAGGAATCGATCGTGGAGGCAGGAGCTGGGACCAGGTGGATTTCCCACCCGCATGCAGATGCATAAATGTTCCCAGAAATCTTATTACTTTCTATTACTTTCCAAGGTCTAATTTTAATGTTATTGTGAACTTCACAACAGTCAAAACTCTTGCTAATTTGGAGCTCTGGAGTCATGTCTGCCTGACCTTGCATTTCAGATAGAGATTGGCTGCAAACAAAGGTGATCATAGAAAAAAGTACATCTGTTCAGCATAGATCATACTGAATACAAGATGTAACAGTGTCTGGAAAAGTGCTGCTTGAAAAAAAACATGCTATAAAAAGCATGCTAGCAGAGGGACATCCTGTCTAACTTTCAAGAAATACAGTTACTTGGATGAACTTAACGCTACTTTAGCTTAAATCAAAATATTCCAGTTCTTGTAATAGTAACTACTACTTGTATCACTTACACAAGACATACAGCAAGCACTGGAGGGGACAGCCTCAGCATAGCTCCACAGCACAAGACTCGGGATGCACATGCTGCCCAGCCCCAAGCAGATAGGTTGGGAGGCAAGGACAGCACACCAGTAAGCTCCAGGAAGGCAGCAATCGGCAGGCCAGGCTTCTGGAAGCTGGAGGAAAATATTTTGGAGGCACTGGTACTCTGGATGTTCCACCTTAACCCTGGAAGGGGCAGAGGGGCAGGACAGAGATGAGGATGCGGGGCTGACAGCTCCATCGCACTCCCATACAGACCTCAGCACCACAGCTTCAGCTCATGGTACAACGTGGAGAGGCTACGAGCTCCCTTGGGCACCCAGTGGGATGAGGCAGAACCATCTGGTCAAAGCAGAACCCCAGCACAGGGCAGGCTCTGCTCAGCATCAGCCCAGGAAACAGGGGAGAGGTGCCCTGCAGGCTCCTCTGAGTTGAGCTGCATGGAGTAGGAGCATCCCAACAGAGCCATATGCTCTCTATGCTCCTTCCACCCCACTGCTAAGAGCTGGCAGGGAGGTCTCAGTCCCCAGCAGATCCTGCCTGGCAAAGGTGGCAGAAGGCAGACAGCCACCCACACCGCCCCACAGCCCATCCCATAGTAGAGACAACTCATCTAACCCATCCACCTCCCACTTCTTCCTCTTTTCCACGAACTGCAGAGAAACCAAAGTCCCCTCATCTCTTATCCTCAGGGCAGCTGGCTAAACATCTTCTGCCTACATCACTTGCCCCAGGCAGCCAGATCCAACACCATTTTCCCTTGTCCACTAGCCACTTGTCTACACCGCTAGCCACAGTCCCACGCCACTTGCCACAGCCAGACAGCCACAGACATAGACCACCGCCTGTCTTCCATCAGCACAAACAGCATCAGGAGCAGCCAAAAGGCAGATTGAAAGGTACAAGTATAAAGGGTACAGTGCACAAAGGATACAGGACCACATCATCCTCCCCCGAGACGTTCTCTGGCTCCCTGAGGTCTGAGCCCTGCGGCAGGTCCCCATGGTCCTACACTCTCTCAGGAGTCCTGCACAGGGGGACCAGAGCTCTGCAGCCCCTTGGTGGCCCCTGTTCCCCTAGCAGCCCCCAAGCGCTGCTATAGCTCCAACCCCATTCCCTTCCCTGGGCTACACTGACCCCGGGCAGGAGGCTCTGAAGGAAATGGGAGTGAGGGGTGTCTCACCACATTCCAGAACACCTAGGTCACAGTTGCCAGTTGGATAATCCGAAGGCAGCTGACAGAGAGCCTTGGAAGCTTCTGGAACCAACTGTGCAGAGTCATAGAATCACAGACTTGTTTCCTGACAGCTAATGCATCAGCCTTTTTTTTATTCTTTGAAAATATGAAGGCACATCCCACGACTCATATTCAATTAATAATATCTAACAAGCCAGCTCTGTCAAATTATATTTGTTTTATTACTATTTTCTTGCCAGTGTTTATTAGAGCACTCCTTCAAACATTAAATCTTTAAAAGGAAGCTTTAAGCTTAATTATTTAATATTCTACTTTTATTTGCTTGGCTTTTTCATATTCCAAATATACTGATGTAATTCCATTAGCAGAGGTTTTTTATTTCCCAGTGGAATTAATTTCAAAGCAGAAGCTACTTACAACAGAAAGTGCAGCAAGCTAAAACACTTCAGGAATATAATTTTGTTGCTGCCCAACACTCAAAGGTTGCCCTGGTCCAGCAACTAATAAACCCAGCAGCATAAAGCTCCCAGACCACATCCACACCAAAGCACATTTTCCATCCTTGTTTAGCATAAATGCATGCTGTTACTAGGGAAATATTAAAAATTAGATGTATTCTCTTACCTTCAAGAATAACAAGTACACACAGTGCAGCCCAGATGGTGAAAATAGGTAATATTTCAGAAGTGACCTTTTCTTTGCTATCATGTACACACTTCTTTATGGGCTTGTTCAGCAGGAAACCTTTAAATCCCGCCAGGTTACATCCCTAGTGAATGATACGGCTTGAAGTAGGAACACAAGGAGAAATATTTAAAGGATTCAGGCATGCTAATAATTTCCTTACTGAACTGGAACAGAGAATTCTCAGATAGAATAGCTATCGCATTAAAAAAAAAATCTTGTGGTTTCAACCACTGTCAGAGCGGTATCAGCTATGAACTTGTGGGTAAACTTCCCTTTTTGCCACACCACAATTGTGATAGTGGAGGTTAGCACTGTCAGACTGCTTTTCACAGCAAAAAGAAGTCAAGAGAAAAGGTGTAGCTGCAGGTCAAAGCAATTCGTTGCTGGAGATGGACTTCCATGTCTGTACAATTGCACCTCTGGCCCTTTGTGAAGATACCCCAGCACTGCAACAGCTCTTATTTGCATTTGGTAAGGTGCAAGGCCTCATCATCAAAAGTGTAAGGATGTCTACAACAAAGAATCACATTACAATTACCTGCAGTATCAAGGCTTTCCACAAGGAAGCAAATTTATGCAAGATAGTGCAACACCATACGCCAACCCAAAGCAGTGCCATGCATCCTGCTCAGCTGCCAGTTTTGCCCCACTGTATATGACTAACTAAAGGAGGCAGCAAAAAGCATCTCTTGATATACCAAAGGAGCATATGGGAGGAAGGCGAAATCCCACAAGTCTCTAGAGAAATCCGTGATTCCAACACATCTCTGTCAGCAGAATGGTCACCTTATTAAGTAAATTTCTTTCTAGAGTTCACAGAATGTGATTTCCCAGCCTGACAGACAGCCCATAAACTAGGCTGAAGTTTCCCTTCGCAGTACATGAACCATACCAAGGCTGCAACTTGAGCAGTAAAATACTGATTGGACCCCAGTTTTCTGCCTCCTGGTTTTCCCCAGATTTCTGCCTTGTCTTCAACAACAAACATGAAAAACTGCATGTAGGGCAGAGCTGACACCTAGGATGAGCAACAAAATGGACAGAACTTCTAGGGAGGAGAACAGGCTGTCTCTCTGCCTGTCAAGCAATGCCTTGGACCCAAACTCAGCAAGTATAGGGTCATAGAAAAGCATGCATCAAAGTGCCTTAAAATGAAACAAATGTTAGCCAACTGACACCTACTATCTGAAATAACAGCCTGCTGTGGTTTGCTGCATATAAAAATGAGAAAGATACCTCAAATGTGACCATTTGAAAGACCTCAACCTGACTAAAATTATATGTTGCCATACAATCAGCAACTCAAGAGATTCTTGTGTACAGACTTTACCAGAGCTCCTCCATTACCCTCCTTGCTACCTTCACAGGGTATGTGTTTGACCGTGAAACGCAGTTTTGTCGGTTATCTTTACTGTCTTCTTTCAGCAAACATGGAAACTGAAAACCACAGCACTCTAAAAACAAATACCCTACGTTGCTCATTCAAAAGAAAAAGGGAGGGGAAGCTGCAAACTAGCTTCTTTCAACACAAAAGCATTCAAATTAATAGCAAGGAACCAGCAAAAAGAGCCAGCAAATACAAGTCTAAACCATGTGCTGTCCTGTAGCAATGTAGAGATCTAAATGAATAGGGCAATTTAATGAAGCCAGATAAATAGCTGGATCTCTGTCATTGCCATCGGCAGCAAACATCACTCAGCTTCAAAAGATCTCTGAAGAAGAGCAACTACACCAATAATTAACATTTTTTTGCTGTAACAAAGATGGACAGCACACTGCCTCAGATGCCCCCTCTCCTGCATCAGTCTATGCACAGTAGTCTACATCTAGACTAATGAGCTCCATTAGCAGTGCAGGTCCTCAAAGGCAACCATTCAACCTACTGCAGATTTCCTGGTGACGGCATAGCTCCTTTTCCTTCCTGCTTGCCCCACTAAACTAGTGATGCTTCTTGTTACATGTAAAAACAGCAGCACATTTATTAGGTAGATACTAGGCGAGATTTCACACAGCCCAGAACAGGAGTAAAATTGCTGAATAGTGGCAGCTGGTGTTTAAGCTATAGCTTTATCGTGGATTCAAAGTGGAAAGATGTTGACATGCATCGTTACAGAATCATTTAAGTTGGTCTTACTAACACCAGTGTGCCCTTAATAATTCTAATGCTATGATGAAGATGTGAGTGTGGGTGCAGGTATATATGTGTCTATGCACATATTTATGTGCAGCTCTACTTGAGCTTTTTGTTTTAAGCTTTGTCTTGCTTGTTTGACCCTCAGGCAGTTGTCATAATCAGAGAAAGCTCAAGAGAAAACCAGCTGAGTGACTCCAGCCTCCCTTTGATAGCTTGCCGTGCAAAATCTTCATGGAGTACTAGCCTCCAGTATTCTCATAATTACCTGAGCTGTTTAAAAAGTCTCCTTTGTTAATCACTTCTTCTCAGCATCCGCAGACCACTGAAGCCCAGATAATCTGCATGTATCATTACCTTTGGGCAGATAAGGCATGTTCATGCAATTTCAGGTACGCCATTTCACTGAGAACTTGTCAGCCAATCGGTTCCAATTCAAATGAAGCTGCAAAGGGACCTGAGGCTGCTACCTTTTAGTTTGCACAACACAATTACCCTGATGAGGCCAAAAGATACATATATAAACAAATAACCACATTAACACAGCTCAGTTCCTGGATCAGCCATCACCTAAAATGAAGTAATTCAACACTGGCTTGCTTGAGGGAAGAAATGGAGAAAGACTGCCCCCCTCAGTACACAAACATCCTATTCCCCAGATATCTAAGAACAACATCTAACTTTTTGAGCACGCCCTGGGATATTTATCTAATTGACAAAAAATAACAAAGCAGAGTTAGTTAAAGTTATATAAACAATGAGTTGCCAGTTCTCTCTGGTGAAAAACAAGCTTTTGAATATAGATAACAAGCACCTCATTTGTGATTTTCCTTCCAATTCTCCCACAATGGCACAAGACATTTTACTCATTCTGGTTGGCTTCCTAATGCTGTTAGCAGCCCGATGTCCCTCCATAGATGGAGTTACATCAGCACAATCTTACTACTTCCCCCCTAAAACTGCTTGAAAAATGTATGTATACCTATCACTTCCTCTTGCTTAACTTTTGTGCTCAGCATGCTTTTTCTACATGTTTTCTAAATACCTAATCAGCATCCTGACACAGTCTCTACATCCCTAATCAAACTGATCTCTAAGTTCACTCTGATACAAATAAAAAGGAATGAGAATACTGACTCACAAGTCACAAAGTACTATGTTGAAATATTAAAATTACACTAGGAGACAACTGCAAGCTCCCACAATGCCAGACTCAAAATGCTCTTGCAGAGCTCAGTCTGACATTTGCCTTTTTCTGCAGAGCGTTTCAACTACAATGCTTAAGTGAATCTTTTTTCTTCCCACAGACAGAAGTGTCAATTAAGTAAGAGAAACTGCATTATACTTGGAGCAGGCTGAAGCACCTTGCTGTAAAACACAAGGAACAAACTACAGTGCTTTACTACAAAACTGCCACACATAGAGGTACTTTCCCCTGACCTTTTCAGCTTAATTAAAACTGATAAATCAGTAGGTAGACAGACACAGAGAGTAAGATTCAAGAGAGTAAGATGTTTACTAGAATATCATGTTCAGACATCTGCAAATATAACAAGACATCAAAAAAATCTGTAAAACTGTGATATAAATGATGACATACATTATGCTTCTGAGATAAGTGGATCAGAGATAACCACAGATGCAAAGTTGCAGATACAACTTTCAGGTGAAGCAGTCAGGACACAGAGAGGCTTGGCTTAGAAGGGTCTCACAGAGGAAGCATCTGTGCTTGTCTCTCTCATCGGCAGGCCTTTAGGTGGATCTTTAGTGTGACTCAATACGATGGTCCTTCTTTGCTGACCATGGAAATAAATGTCACTTGCTGATGGAAAGAGGCAGCATAGGCCAAAAGGAAGGTTAGAGTTCACAGCTTACATTTTGCCTTTCCCATCAGTGCCATACAGACGCAAGAGATAACTTGCCTTCTCCTCTATTGCTCCATGAAACTTCACACATAGCAGCAGCAACTCACACACTCCTTACAGCTATGCTCCCTCAGCCAGCAACCTCCTCCCAGGCCCTTTCTGCACTACCCTCTCCATCTCTCTGAACTGCTTCCCACTCTACATTGCCTAATTGCTTTCCAGATCCTCTCCACATCAGCTCCTGCCTGTAACAAGTCCTTGAAAATTATTGGTTATTCCTAACTACTGGGGGGCAGAGAGCTCACCAGTTATTCCTAATCCTTAAATTACAGAAGCATAAAAGGCACAGAATTGGCCACAGCCATGAAACAAGGAGGGCTGAAAGGGTTAAATGAGTTCTTGGGCACCTCTCTGCTAGCATGGAGAAGCATTGACCTGACACTAGCTCAGAAAAGGCAATCTCCCTTTCCTGTGATATGAGGAAACAAGCTGCATCAGGAAGTAAAAGAATTTAGGGTGACTAGCAAACTATTTAAATCCTATCTCCTAAAAATGTGATAAAATGTGACCAAATGTGATAAAATTCCACACCTGTGGAAAGATTCCTCAATGCAGGTGCCCAGTCACTTTTCAGTTCTCAGGGTTTCTCCAGTTCTTAGCCTTTAGTTGGTTTTGTAAGGCTGTAGCCAAAGCAATAAACCTAGGTAATGGCTAATTCAGCAATCAGCAACTCAATTAAAGGCAGTCACTCCTCCAACTGACAGGTTTTATTGGGCACATATGCAAGTACATAAAACATAACCTCTGTTCACAAACTTGTAGCAGTCCATTGGCCAGATGTCTCGGGAGCCTGGGAGTTGTCTCCAATGAATTCATGCAGGTGTGTTTGCTTAGTCCTCTCTTAGGCTTTCTTTTTTCTCCCAGACAGTGAGTTCTGGAAATGCCTCTGCTTACTCAGTCTTTGATTTTCTTCTCCCAGCTATTACACTCCTTTATCTCTAGAGGGGCTTTTTTCCTTATGCCTTTGTTTTGCCTAGGGAATCTCAAAATTCATACAGTGACAGCTACTCTCCACTTTGGGTGAAGGAAGGATCTGTCACAGGTCACTTACCTTCATTCATGACTGCTACTGATTGCTGGTCTACAAGAGTGCACCTAGGCAACCCCCAAATGATTGGGTTTTTTTCTTACAGTGGAGGTTAAATATCAAATAGAGTAAATCTCCTCAGCAGGACTTTACTTGCCAAAGTGGTGAATCAGGTGCACAAATGTAACTTTGATTTTCCATCTCATATGTAACTGGCCAGACACAGTGAGGCCAATTTCTTCAAAAAGAGAGTGTGTAGCATCATTTGTAAACAAAATAGCATTAAAAGTAGCAGATCCATAGCAGTGTACCCATTGGGGTTTTATATTTCTATTTATAAAACCTGTAATTTATCCAATCTGGGTCAGTTTGAATCAAAGTTAATGAGAAGTTTGTGGCAACAAAGATTTGCTATTTCTGAGCTGCTGTGACCACGTGCACGTAACAGCTTTGATGGCTATTTTAGTTCTAGTCAGTCACAAGTGTTCCTGAATCACCTGGCAGAAAGCTCATCCTTATGCATCCATTTTTAAGGCTGCTGGCAGATTTGATTCAATGCAAGATGCACAAAGCAGCAGCTACTGCCAAGACACAACACAAATACCTTAAGCTGGAATCCTCCTGGAGTGCTAGCACATATTACAGTCTGAAGCATGTATATCCCTGAAACACAATTAAGCTGCCCTGAACTACTGAAAATTGGAATGTGATGCGGTGATGTTGCTAAGCCACTTGGAAGTTTGCTTGGTCACTTGTTTTTCCATGAACACATGCTTAGATTGGGGCAGCTGCATTTTTGCATTAATATAGCAACTGCTTGCTTTCCAATTTTTTAATTGATTTAGCAGTATTCTGGTTTTTGTCATTTTTTTTTCCTGAAATACAAAGGAGACATGGAGATACTCAGAACCTGACTGGACATGGTCCTGGGCACCCTGCTCTGGCTGATCTTGCTTGAGCAGGGTATTGGACTAGGTGATCTCTGAGGTTCTTCACAACCTCACCACTCTGTGATTCTGAAATTCCCATATTAAAAAAAAAAAAAAAAAAAAATCACAGAAAGGGGTCCTTGGGCACTGGAACGGGCTGCCCAGGAAGGTGGTTGATTCACCTTTCCTGGAGGTGTTTAAGGCATGGGTGGACAAGGTGCTAAGGGGCATGGTTTAGTGTTTGATAGGAATGGTTGGACTCGATGATCTAGAGGGTGTCTTCCAACCTGGTGATTCTATGATTCTATATCAGAAGAAAAACTCACCAAACTTAAATACTTCAAATCCCAAATAAGGGATGTCGTTACATTCTTGGAAAGTGCTGCACTTAACTTTTTGCAGTGTTAAAAACCAATCTGATCTAGTCTATAGAAAACTGCATGTGTTGATGGAGCTGAAATACTTGGAGCAGCATTTTCTGTCAAATGATGTTGAAGAAGAGTAAGACAGCAAATAGCTCTCATTTATTTCTCTTTCATCAGCCATGCAGAGTGTCTGTGCTCTACATATGAGTGATTAATGTATCACTCTGCAACAAAAGCTCTTTCAGTTCAAGTGAAAATGGTTGATAAATACTTAGGTTTAATAAACAATCTTCAGTGGACAGCCACAATCTTTCAAGTTTTAGTAAACTTACTTCTTTCTATGCAGGTGGCACTTTTGATGAGTGTAAATGAATTACTGTAAAGGCAGTTGGGAAGGTATGGCATTCCTTTCTCCACTACCATATCAAAAGAATGGTAAAGCTGACAGTTTGCTAGCGTTTACTGCAAAATAGAAAAACAATTACTCCCATATGTAGCACTTCTCCTTATCTACTGTCATTCTCACTGGGGCTCTTTCACTGCTTTTCTCAACCAAGCTCTCCATTAGACATGGTGGTTTGGTCATTTCAATGATTTAAGCATTGCAGGCTTTTTAAAGACAAATACTCTTAACACTAAAAGCACAGAAACTTTTGAAACTGATAAACTGGCTTTGTCAAAACCAAAAAAAAAAAAAAAAATGGAAAGGGATGTCTAAATCTAGCCAGCCAAAATTCGAGGTCATCAAACACTGAAATTACTCTGAAGTAGTAAAAAATGGAGCCAAGGCTTGGCATGGTGGTGTTTCTGAACTAATAAAGATATTTTGAAATGCAAGAACTTTATCAATAGCATCTGTCTAGATTCAGGCAGTAGTATTTTAACAGTGATCTAGTAAATGCTGGCTTACTGTCTTTATCAGCCTGGAGACACTTTGTTTCTTTCCCTTTTCCTTGAAATACAGTCACATTTTGTGCGCTTTATTGCCTCAAGCATTTTTAAGATCCCATTTTTGAAGATTCCTCCCAAATTACCAACTTTTGATTACTGAATTGTCTGCAGGATGCTACATCTATGCTAACGCATAAGTGCCTGTGTCTTGCTCACAGAATCACAGAAATGTTGATTGGAAGAAACCTCTGGAGTCCAACCTCCTACAGCAATGAAGGAGACACAGACCTCTAAGCATATACTTTCAATCAGCACAGCATACAGGAGTCAAATTAAGAAAAGTACTATGGCTTCTTTCATTCAAGCATATCTTCATACAGCTCTTTGGTTTCCAAACTTGGATGGTTTTGGTTTTGTCTATTATACACTCTCATGACTGTTTTCAGTCGTAACTCCAATTCACTTACTCCCAGGCAATTTTTTCCAGCCTGGCCTCACACACTCAAGATTTGTTTTCCTGTGTCTAGCTTGGAACACCTGATCTTTTTAATGTTTATTCTAATATGCTTAGTACCAGCTTCATGCTTTATCTGAGTCCCAATTAATCTTCCGTATACTTGGTGCTGCTCCCACAACCTCGTGCTCAAAGCAGAACTGTCACCAGCACCAGATCAGGTCAGCCATAGCTTTATCCAGTCACATTTCAAAAACCTTCCAAGGACAGGGATCCAGCAACCAGGACTACTTCCCTCTTTCGATCTCTTGCATATATTTGTACTTTGATTGTAAACACATTGATCCTCAAGCCTCCACATTTCTCAGCAAATGAGCTGTACACTACAATCAAGACAAGGACACAGTAATGTCAGTTGTACTGCTTTGTAAACTGATGGGGCTAAGTTTTCTATTTCTGTATTCCCATCGTATTTCTTTGACAAACATTTCTCCATCTGTCCACAGCCAGTGAAATTACAGACTGCAAGTCTTATGAGCCTTATCAGTCATCACTTTTCCAACTGAAGAAGTCTTTAATGCAAATTGATGCTTAAACCTAACACAGCCTCAGCATAACAATATTGTACCTGGTTCATCCCTCTTGTTTCCATTTCCATACAGTTTAGGGCACACAATCACTAAGGTTTCTAATTAATTCAAACCACTTGTGTCCTGCAAACAATAGCTTGAAGTGGAAAGGGAGTTTGGAGGCTTTGAGATTATTTTTCTCTTTGTTAGCAGGAAAGATTTCCAGATGCCTGGAAAACCACTCCTTTCTTGCCCTCAAGGTCTCATCTTATGGCCAGCCTGTTTTGTACCACTGCTAAGCACATCCTACATATTTGGGTACTTTAGCTCTTAGAATGGCTGGGTAATATTCTCTATTAGCACCTTGGAGCAAGCAGTTGTTTACAAAACCTGCCACCCAAAAAAAGCAGTGTATTTATTGGTTGGGATATAGGGACCAAGGTGAGAACCTGCTTACTTTTTATGACCTCGGGGAGTGAAGCACATCTTCCACCTCCTGACTGTGGCCACAGGGTGCTTTCCTCCATGTTCAAACCCGTTCCCAGTCCCCTGGTAAGGTGGCAGGAGAACCCATGTTTACCATGGCAAGAAAACAGCAAACATCCAGATCACAGCAGCAAGAAAAGCTGTGATCTCTCAGATGGCTGCTTCCAGTCAGGCTGGAAGTGAAGCCCCCCAGAACTAGATTTCTGACTGTATAAGACAGAGGGAACAAACGTCCCCATGCCGCACTGGAAAGTGGCCAGTGGGGATAGTGCTGGAGGCTTGTGCCACACTGAGTGGCATCAAAGTGGAATGGCCTGGGGCGTACTGGGGTGTACTAGTGAGCAGCAAAACTGTGGGGACTGCTCCAAGTGCACAGCCATGCTGGAAAATGCCTAGGGAGAGAGACAACTAGTGCAGCCCCAATGCAACAGCCCTCTTGCAAGGGCAGTTTTATCCCAGCAAACTGAAGGGAGTTTCATGGCAGGCCTTGAGCTCAGAACTGTAGTAGGCTAAGTTAAGCCCTCCTATGTCCTGTACTGTGTAGGGAGAACTTCCCTAACATGAATGAAGAACTGATTTATTCACTTGGACTCTCAGACTTCCTACCGCGTTTCATGAAAAAAAAACAGCATAGTCACCCATTTTTCCCCTCCAGGTATGAGTTACATGGAGATATGAAGGAGAGAAGGCAGTGTTGTAAAACCACATGTACATTTCCTTCCCATGGCCAAATTCTCCAAATGAGGCGATAATTCCAGAACAAAGTGACTTCCCATCTCCTCTCCCACCTCACACGGTCCTCACAAGGAGCTGCCAGGCTGTGTGCTCCATTTCCTACCACAGAGAAGCACTATAGAATCATAGAACAACCAGGTTGGAAGGGACCCATCGGATCTTCTAATCCAACCATTCCTATCAAAATGCACCCCACTTCAGCTGCTTCCCTTCTGCCCTCAAATTAAGCTGGACAGGTTGATGTCCAAGCACCTGACTGCACCAAGGGAAAGCACTTGAGCAAACACCCACCCTTGAATACAGGCTGTAAAACAAAGCTGGCGTTTACAAACCCTGGGGTGCAGGAAAACCTGGTTTGGAAAACAGCCCCCGAGCTGTACTGCTTGAATCCCTTACTTAAAGTTTCCCCTGCCCACCCCTTTCCACCTGTCACAGGGCAAATGTCTGTCCATCCCCAGTTTCCACCCAGTACCTCTGACCGCAGTTGCAGGAGGCAGTTTGCAGCCCTGCCCCTGTGGGAAGTCCTAGTTCCCACTGGCCAAAAAGTGCTTGCTCACCCTGGAGACCTCACCTGTGGGTGCTCTGGCAGCACAATCCACGGTGGCACTCCTGTTCTGCCTCCCGGGTCTGTCCTACAGCTTCCCTGGCACCCCAAGCTGGACAGGAGGGCAGTCACTGGCAAGTGCTATAGCTCATCAACAAATCTGATGGGACAGGGAAGGGGTTTCTCATCACACCCAAGACAAGGCCAATAGCATAGAACCGTGGAATGGTTTGGGTTGGAAGGGACCTTAAAGATCACCTAGTTCCAACCCTCCTGCCATGGTAGGGACACCTCCCACTGGATCAGGCTGCCCAAGGTCCCATCCAACCTGGCCTTGAACACCTCCAGGGATGGGGCAGCCACAGTTTCCCTGGGCAACCTACTCCAGTGCCATGCTCACTCTCACTGTGAAGAAATTCTTCCTTATGCCTAGTCTAAACCTGCCCTTCTCCAGTTTATTTCCATTGCCTCTACTCCTATCCCTACAAGCCTTGGTGAACAGTCCCTCCTCAGCTCTCCTGCAGCCCCTTCAGGCACTGGAAAGCTGCTATAAGGTCTCCTTGGAGCCTTCTCTTCTCCAGCCTGTCCCCGTACGGGAGCTGCTGCAGCCCTCGGACCATCCATGTAGCCTCCTCTGGGCCCGTTCCCACAGCTCTGTGTCCTTACGCCGAGGATGCCAGCACTGGACGCAGCTCTGCAGACGAGGTCTCCCGAGAGGAGCAGGGGGGCAGGATGCCCTCTCTCGCCCTGCTGCTCACGCTTCCCTCGGTGCAGCCCCGGACACGATTCCCCCCCCTGGGCTGCGACCGCTCCCTGCGCCTCAGGCCGAGCCCTTCGCCCCCTCACACTGCCCCCACACCCGCGGGCAGCGCCTCTCACTTGGCTGTAGCTCTCCGTGCTCCGGCCAGCGGGACTCCCGCTCCCATCCCATTCCCATCCCGCTCCCGGTGCGCCCCGCCCAGGAAGCGCCCTTTGCCCGCGGAGCAGGAAGCGGCTGGAGCGCTGCAGGTAGGATCCGCTCGGTTCGCTCTGTGCCTCCCGCCGCGGGGACCCGGGTTCGGGGCGGCGGTCAGGCCTCTCCGGAAACCTCTGTGTGTGCTTGGCTCGGGGAGGGGGCCCCTAGCACAGCCCCGGAGCTGTGGAACCAGAGTCTCCAAGCTGGAAACCACCTTTGAGATCATCAAGCCCAGTCGTGACTGTCCCTGCTAAGTCACGTCCCAGCGCACTTCATCTACCCACCTTTTAAGCACCTCCAGCGATGATGGCTCCCCCCACTCCCTGGGCAGCTGTTCCAGTGCTTGATAACCCTTCCAGTGAAGAAATTTTTCCTAATGTCCAAGCTGAACCTCCCCTGGTGCAGCTTGAGGCCATTCCCTCTCATCTGTCATCCTTGTCTTCATGAATCCCTTACCTGCAGGTTGCCCCACCCAACCCTTTCCACCTGTCACAGAACAAATGTCTGTCTGTCCCCAGTTTCCACCCAGTACCTCTGACCGCAGTTGCAGGAGGCAGTTTGCAGCCCTGCCCCTGTGAAAAGTCCTAGTTCCCACTGGCCAAAAAGCGCTTGCTCACCCTGGAGACCTCACCTGTGGGTGCTCTGGCAGCACAATCCACGGTGGCACTCTTGTTCTGCCTCCTGGGTCTGTCCTACAGCTTCCCTGGCACCCCAAGCTGGACAGGAGGGCAGTCACTGGCAAATGCTATAGCTCATCAACAAATCTGATGGGACAGGGAAGGGGATTCTCATCACACCCAAGACAAGGCCAATAGCATAGAACTGTGGAATGGTTCGGGTTGGAAGGGACCTGCACAGGTCCTGCACTTGGGGCACAACAACCCTATGCAGAGCTACAGACTGGGAGAAGCCTGGCTAGAAAACTGCCAGGAGGAGAGGGACCTGGGGGTGTTGGTTGACAGCCGACTGAACATGAGCCAGCAGTGTGCCCAGGTGGCCAAGAAGGCCAATGGCATCCTGGCTTGTATCAGAAATGGTGTGACCAGCAGGTCCAGGGAGGTTATTCTCCCTCTGGACTCAGCACCGGTGAGGCCACTCCTTGAATACAGTGTTCAGTTCTGGGCCCCTTACCGCAAGAAGGATGTTGAGGCTCTGGAGCAAGTCCAGAGAAGAGCCACAAAGTTGGTGAAAGGGCTGGAGAACAGACCCTATGAGGAGCAGCTGAGAGAGCTGGGGTTGCTTAGCCTAGAGAAGAGGAGGCTGAGAGGAGACCTCATTGTTCTCTACAAGTACCTGAAAGGAGGTTGTAGAGAGGAGGGAGCTGGCCTCTTGTCCCAAGTGACAGGGGACAGGACAAGAGGGAATGGCCTCAAGCTCCACCAGGGTAGATTTAGGCTGGACATTAGGAGGAAGTTTTTCACACAGAGGGTCATTGGTCACTGGAACAGGCTGCCCAGGGAGGTGGTTGATTCACCTTCCGTGGAGGTGTTTAAGGCATGGGTGGATGAGGTGCTGAGGGACATGGTTTAGTGTTTCACAGGAGTGGTTGGACTCGATGATCCAATGGGTCTCTTCCAACCTGGTTGTTCTATGATTCTATGATTTTGTGACCTTAAAGATCATCCAGTTCCAACCCTCCTGCCATGGGCAGGGACACCTCCCACTGGATCAGGTTGCTCAGAGCCCCATCCAACCTGGCCTTGAACGCCTCCAGGGATGGGGCAGCCATAGCTTCCCTGGGCAACCTGTGTCAGTGCCTCACCACCCTCACAGGAAAAAAAAATCTTCCTAATGTCTAATCTAAATCTCCCCTCTTTCAGCTTAAAACTGTTCCCCTTCATCCTATGCCTGCACTCCCTAGTAAAGAACCCCTCCATTTATGCAGCTGCGTAATTAACTTTTTTTTTATGCGATTCAAAATGTCTTCACACTGATTTTACTGCAAGCATTACCCATCGCAAATAATGACTGGGGAGTAGAAGATACCGAACGCCACCTTCTGAATTGCAGGTTTGTGCTGTCGTGCCTGGCGTGACCCTGCAGAGAGCGCTTTAGGCTCTGAGAGCACTTGAGGAGCAGACTGCAGGATCCCAAGGAGCACCAGAAGCTGAGACCATGACATTCTGCTCTAGGACAAGTCCCATAGCCTCCAAACCCTGGTACAGCCACAGGAGGAACACAGAGTTGAGTGATCAGAAGAGAAAATAAGTAGCTGCATGCAAATAGCTAAGGTAAAGAACTTAAATTGTATGACGAACCTTCAAAATCTATATATGTTATCACAATACTAAAGACACAGCCCTAGGAACAGTATGGGGTATCTGTAGAGCTGCTGCTAGAGGTCGAAATTAGATACCCTTCATATCTTGTTTTAGTAAAGCTGTGGATACCATATACAGTAACCCCACACACCCACACACAGATGTTTGAGTTTCATTTTCTTCACTCTTTATTCTTCATTCAAGCAATAAGGCAAGTACACCCAAGGATATACTTCTGCCAGTCACAGATAAAATCCCTGAAGGAATGTTTCCTCTGTTGATGAGTTTTGTCCCATCATTTCACAGAGATGTGACTTGTCTTTGTGGGAGAGGAAGAAGCGCTTCTTTCTCCAGACTAGCCTGTTAATTGTGTAAAGCCTATCTGCTTTCTGCGAAGCTGCCACAGCATATCTGAGCATGGCAGCAACATGTTGATGGCAACCTGAGCTAGGATATTTTTGCAAGGTCTGCTTGCTTCGATGTTTCCGTGGAGGGTGATTGTTGGACTTTTGTCAGATGCTGGTACCACCTCTGAAATGCTGAAGGATTTGCTCCTCCAGAGTTCCTGTTTGTTGACAGCTTTCAGAGACAAAAAACATGCTGTTTGTGGTTAGCTGCCTGGGGGAAAGGTCTGTCTATGCACAGGGTTTTGACTCCTCCTGCTTTAGAGTGGGGGTGGGCCATCTGGTATATATTGCAGTATACAAATACCTTGGGTGGCTTGTACAGCCAAACTGTTGCAGCAGAAATTCTCAGTAGCACCAAAGCCCTGTGAGTTGTAGGACTGCAGAAAGCAACCTCCCTTTGTATATCATCTTGAAGCTGCTGGAAATGATCCATTTGCAGAGGTGGTCCGCTTCAGCGTTCAGCAGATATTTAAAGTAGGAACTCAGATTATTAACTTCCAAAGCTAATTTTTTTATATGGCTTCTTTTTTGCTTATCTGATTGTTTTTCTCTTTGCAATTCCACAGTTCAAGATTGCAATCTTTCTCTTTTGCTTGCTCCCTTTCTTTCTGTCCAGCTTTGCCACCTAGGGTCAAAGACTTCAAGACTGGTAGTTATATAATCACTGGAAACTGACAGCCAAAGCTGTTGCCTTCAGCCTTGATTCTGAAATTATCTAATCCCTTATTACCCATTGCCTGCCATCAAATAGCTGTCTGTGATGGGCAAAGTGGTCAAGGACCAGTCACCCATCTTTTTACAGTATTTGCACCAGATCCCATCTGTCTAGTTAGTCAATTCCATCTGGAGATAGAGTAGTTGTCCAGAGGTACCGGGTGTCCAGAGAGACTGGCAGCTTGAAGCAGAGCTCAGGGAGTGTATCTCTTGAGTGATGCAAACTACTATTATGTTAACTATAAAGATTAAAAGAGGAGAAAAAAAGTAATGTCTTAAATGCTTTAAAAATATTCCCATATGTGATCTCAGCTTTAGCTGTGATGCATGTCCGTCTCTGGTCCTAGATTCATCCACGTGATATCCTTTCCCTGCCATCTTTGATTCTTACTCTTCAAAATAAAATGGGATTTTCTTTACCATTGTAGCTTCTCTGTTCTTCTGCACTTCTTTATGCAGCGACTGTTAATGCCTATGCCTGCCCTCTTGATGCTACCTGCTGCTCTGTACTGTTTGACTGAGTTTAGCCTTAAAATAGTAAATACCGAAGGAAAAATTCTTGATATTGATGCTGATTGTGTTTGTAAGGGCACGCTGCCCAGCAGTTGCATTCATGGTGGTTGTTGGACCTCAGCAGGAAGGCCATGCTGGTAACTGCCAGAATCCAGCTGCAGTAGATAAGGCATTAAAATGCCTGTTTTTCAGGTTTTCACTGCCCCAGCCTGAGAGTCTCAGAGGAGAAAGAAGAGATGAGGTAACAAGTAAGAAAATCGGGTTCTGGTGAGCAGAGAATCATTTTTCCATTTAAAGTAATCATAGGGGAGTAATTAGTCTTGTGGCTGTCATTATTAAAGAAATGTAAATATAGCTGAGTTTTACTGTTTGCTTATCTATGATTGCTGTCAACCAGTTCTGAGTCCAGCACGTCTGGTGTATGTTCTAATGGATATTGCTTATCAGAGAAGGGACAACCCTGAATTTCCTTTAAGGAAAGAAAAAGTATCTGACACCAGATACTTCAGTAGTTGTCAGGATGCCCATAAATGGTTGTTCAGTTGATTGTATCCTTTTAAGCAACACTCTGCTTGTTCCCCATATTCAGCAGGGGGACGTACGACAAGCTTTTGCTGAATTCAATTAAGATTACTTTTGCTTGCTTTTGTAAGAAGGATTCCTTATTGCTGAGCCTGATGTAATTGCCCGCATGGACCGAGGAGAAGAACAAGATCATGAGGCCTTGGAGGAGACACACATGGGTGAGGAATAAGCTAGATAAATGCAGGGGTAACAGAGGGTAAACAAAATGCTCTTTGAGCAGCCTCAGTGCTGTTTAAGCCACCTTATTCCACACAGCTTATATTGAGACCTGCTCCTCCCCACTCAGGGTAGGCAGAGAGCCTGCCTTTGTCAGCCTGCTGTTAAGACTATGTATAAGACAGAATATTAAGAAAACAAAACATGAAGATTTCTAAGGGGCAAGGAAACACCTGTAGCATTGCCCTTGGCTCTGCTTTTCATGCAACATCTGCTCTGGGTCACATGAGGACACCGTACAACCTTTCTCACAGCTAGGTTTCCATTTCCTCCCAGTCTTTCCTTTAGTGCTTCTACATGGTGCAGACCAGGCTCCCTTGGAGAACAGCTTGCTTGTTCTGCGCTGTGCCACTTCCCACCAGGAATCACAATTAGAGTTGTACTTTTTTTCCAGGTGGTGAGCTTGGTCCCCTTCCACATTACCTTGCAAGCGCAGATCTGCAGGACGTGTTTGCAGCAGGTTCCAGAGACGAGGAACAGTTTGGGGACAGCCATGGAAGTCAGCATGGTTTCCCAGAAGCACAACAAGGTGACTGTGAGGAAGAAGAGGAGGCTAAGCTGCCTTGCTCTGGTATCAGGCTGGTGAAAAGACAGGACAGAAGGATGGCAGCAGCCTCCCGGCGAGCCCCTCGTGCAGAGCGGCCCACTATCTGCTCTGAGTGTGGCAAGGGCTTCAGTCGGAGCATCCACC
The DNA here is from genome assembly GCA_033558105.1 of Coccyzus lansbergi. NCBI lineage: Eukaryota > Metazoa > Chordata > Aves > Cuculiformes > Coccyzidae > Coccyzus > Coccyzus lansbergi. Next base: position 5,638,545 of record JAUMJK010000156.1, read on the forward strand.
TCATCCAGCACCAGCGAATGCACACTGGGGAGCGCCCGTTCCTTTGCGGGGAGTGTGGCAAGGGCTTCAGCCAGAGCTCCCATCTCATCCAGCACCAGCGGGTCCACACAGGCCAGAAACCTTACACATGTGTTGAGTGTGGGAAGAGCTTCAGCCAGAGCTCCAACCTCCTCAAGCACCAGCGCATCCACACAGGGCTCAAACCCTATGTGTGCAGCGAGTGCGGGAAGATCTTCAGCGACAGCTCCACCTGCATCAAACACCAGCGCATGCACACGGGCGAGCGGCCCTACAAGTGTCCAGCCTGCGGGAAAAGCTTCAGCCAACACTCCCACCTCCTTCAGCACCAGCGAGCTCACGACGGCATCCGGCCTTACGCCTGTGGGCAGTGTGGCAAGTGTTTTGGGCAGAGTTCTGACCTCATCAACCATACTCGTACCCATACTGGCGAGAAGCCTTACAAATGCAGCCAATGTGGCCGGGGCTTTAGTGGCAACTCCAACCTCATCAAGCACACACGCATCCACACGGGGGAACAGCCATACCACTGCTCCCAGTGTGGGGAAAGCTTTCGATTCCAGCCCCAGCTGGTGCGCCACCAGAAGCATCATACAGGGTAGCTGACGAAGAGGAGGATGCCACGTGGACAACAGATACCTGGTGCTGGGAAGACCTACAGCTGCTCCCTGGATATCTCATATGAGGCATGAATTCTGGTAGAGGGAGCCCTCAGAGCCTGTCCCCTTTTCTTCTGGGTAAATCTGTTTGTGAGCACTGCCTAGACACTCGAGCAAAATGGGAGGCTGCTGCCAAACAGACTAGTGCATGTTCACTGCAGTGCAATGGTCCTGAACCCCTCTTTTGGGGGTGGCAAAAAGAAAGGTGCTTACAGTATGGTACATTCAAGGCCAGAGAGGAGAACATAGAGGTGCTCCAAGGATCAGTGCCTTTTTCCGTTATTTCTAGTGGGGAGTGATATTTATTTAAGTGAAAACCAGCTAAAGTCTGTACCTGTTTTCTGTACAAGCTGCCTGGGTTTTCCCCCACAGTAAGGCTACAGTCTGGGATGATCACTCCCCTTGGAATCCACATCTCCCAGTTCCTGATATTCTTGGTCTTAGGTTGTGTTGACATCTTATTTATTTTAAAACCCCACAAGACTGTGCTGAGTGCCTCGGTGTATGTGTTGTGGGCCCAGCTGATGTTCTGTTGGGACTTGTTCTGTGGAGCAATATTTATGCTGGGTTGTATGGTCGTTAAATTGACTGTTCCACAAATTACAGTACTGCTTGACAGCTTAGTCTTCAGCAGCAATTAAGTAAATCAACATCCTAATAGGTGTTTCTCTCGGATTCTTGTTTAGCTGCTTTTGTGGGTGGCACTTTATGAATGCTTCTATAAGACTTCTAAAAGTTTTTAGGATGACTTTTTAAATTTTGAATTGTGATCTTTTAATTGTCAGGTGATGAACAGAAATAGGATGCTTGAAAAATAAGCTACTTCAAACTTTGGTTTTGTATTAAATGTTAAACATTTTTTCTTGCATAAAACTCTTTAACTTAAATGCTGTGATTTTGAGTTGTTAATGATTACAAAGAGGTAATTATGACACTGACTTCTAGAATTTCTGTGATATTTTTGCCAGCAGTTTTGACATTTTTAATAATGACTTTCCAAGGAAAATGAGGGAGGCAAGATTCTGAGAAAGCAGAAGGAATTGACCTCTGATCTTCTTAATTTTGAGGAGAATACTACAACAGGGAGTCTGTCCTTAAAAGGAGTTCTAGTTCAGGCGACCACTTGGTACGGGGGAGGAGAGAACTGGCAGTAATAACAAAGATGTTAATATCTCTAGCATGGGAGAACTCCGTGTAATGAATGTGGCAGTGTATACTGAAATGCCTGTTCCACCCACAGAGCCAAACAGGGGAAGAAATCACAGTGTGCTTCAGGCAAGAAAATGAAGTGATCAAATCTGTTGTACTGTAGAATTTTTATTTTCAGCACCACTTAAAGGCCTAATGCTGCCAATGAGCTTTGGTAGGGAGGTAAGCTCCCAAATGGAAGATATCACTAAGGGCAAAGAGAATGCCCAGCATGAAGAGGACAGGATTCAGAGAGAACAAGCAAACTGTGAGCAGTAGCAGTGTGACTGGAATTACAGGCTGAGTAATGTGAATGCATCTATACCTCCTTTAGCCACCATTTGCTATCACAGAGGGCACAGCTTCATGGTCCACAGGCCTGGCTTAAGACATTTAGTCTCATGCTACTCCCAGTTTCCCCCACAGAACCTGAATTAATGTAGCTGTGCTTGATTAACTGTTCCCATGGCTATGCCCTAAGTCAGATCCATAAGAAGATCCACAGTTTCTAAATGACAAACTTCAGAGTGTTCATTTTAAACTGCATTAGTCCAGTCTAAACTATGGCCTCACAAACAGTAGGGGACACCCTACTGAGAGAGGGGCTTGGTGCCAGAGGAGGACCGGTGGGCCAAAAAGGAGTTAAGTAATGTGACCACTATTGCTGTTAACTCCCAAGAAACACACCATTTAGACCCGGAAAAGCCTGGCACACTTCCTTCCTAGTTCCTGCACTACCCCAACCCCATCAGGAAAACACATATGCCCATTGCTACGGTATGATGGAAACTACAATTAAGTTCTGCACTTCCCGTGCTGCACGTGGTGTTACCAAAATATGTATTTATTCTGAATGGTACTTCTCCCCCATAAACTGGCTGATAACATATGTCTTGCCCCAGAGTTAAAATATCAACCTATCGTGTTCATTTGTGGAAGGAGCAAAGCAATGCAATGAGCAGAACAGTTACATCTGTATTGTAAGAGTCAGGTGATCTTCCAAAAATGCCAGGTTGTCTTACAGCTAGACATGGCAGAGGCTGTGTGTTTGGGTGGACCCACGTCCTAGTGTTCTACTGTACTCTGTAGCTCTTGTGGGGTGCCCTAGAGAACAGCCATGTTCAACTGGTGGTCCTTCAGGAGCAATCAGTCAACTTTACTCCAGAATATAGCATAGAAACACACTAATACCTTATGCAGAGCAGACCATCAGGGACTGATCACCTAGGTTCAGTCCCAAGGGCCGTATTACGCCCTTCTGTAGACATAACCTAAGTATACTAATTAGCTAAGTAAGTAATCAGCTAAGATCAATATTTATGCAGCATTTCTCAGTTGCCTCTTGATGCACCAGTGTGTTCTCCCTCGTTTTGCTCCCATGCTTGAATTTAGTGCTCATCTGCAGGCAGCTGTTTCCTTTCTCTCCTCCAGGCTTTCAGTATCAGCTGCTTCACAATCACCAGTGTCCTCCTGCATTAGCTTAAACTGTTTGTCCAATATTTTGGCCATGGATTCTTTCTGGTTTTCCTATTAATTGGAATGAATTTAATCATTAAATCAAATCAGTGTAATTGAGAGGTTCAAACAGGAGCTCAGTTAAGCTTAGCTGCAAGAGCTGCGGTTTAATTGATTTCCCTGCAAGTAAAGTTGAGCTTTTCAGAGAAGTGTATTGATTTTTGGTAGCCCCAGCAAGACTTGGGATGCTTCCCACTTTTCCCACAAGCTCTGTAACTTCAGGTTCGTTGATCTGATGAGAGAAGCTGGGACATTAAGGAATTGTTTCAGCTACTTTGTGATATCTTTGCTTAATTAAGAAGTGTCTCTCATCAGGATGACAGGCTGTCCACAGAGACCTTTTGATTACAGAGCGGTGCTGCAGTAAGTTTCCTCTTACAGCTATTTACAAGAACCAGCCTAACATGCATCTTACTGAAACTGGGGAGTAAAATTTTCCACTCGGTAACCATACTGACCTGAACAGAAGGCAGTCTCAGTTCTCTCTTCTCAGAAGTGAAGATGAAAATCACTGTGAATAAATATATATTTCTATTTAAAAAAACAAACCAACAAACAAAACCCATTTCACTCCTCCGGTGATACCTTAGGCTTCAAGTCTGCTACCCACACAAGTTCTGTCGCACTAAGGCCTGTTTGTGCATGGGACCAGGTGTCTTTCCTCTTGGTCTTGGCAGCTCTGTTCAGCAAAGATGCAGGTTCCAAGTTGCATCAGTTGGTTCTGGCTGCTGGAGGGTGCACATTGGAGTTTCTGCAGATTGGCTGCACTGGGATATGTGTAGACTGTGGGGTTTCACTAGTTTGAGTAGTTTTACTTTCTCAAAAATCCTGAACACTTGACTGTACTGATAGTTTCACCTCAAGGTGCTGGGGCTCTGAATTTTAAAGAAAAACATTCCAGTTACCAGGCTCACACATCCTTTCTGCATGCACTAACAATAGTAGCCAAGCTGATACAGAGAGATTTGTAGGACATGCATTTTGGGCAGGTATTCCTCAAACTTCAACTGTGTAGACTTGCCCTTCAAAGCCTAAGATTGCCAAAAACTTGAAAGAGAAACCCATGAAGAGCTTATATAGCTAAGACAGTCTTTGTTTTCATAACCTTACCCTTCCTGATGAATCTTACTTATCAGAAGGTGAAAGAGGGGCTTTTGGTTCCCATTTTTGGGGAGGCTGATGAGGGGCTACTGAAAGCAGCAGGGCTGCTCCCTACAGGGAGACACAAAGCCTACAGCCAACAGCAGCAAGCCACACTGGTAGCTGGGCTATGTCCTCCCCAGCAGGGCAGTCCCACAGTGCCAGAGCCCCCCTGGCAGTTCTCATTTGGCTGACTTGCTATAATCCATAGTTAACTCTACATCCTCCCATCAGAGGTCTATTTACATTGACCACAAGTGTGTTTTCTCTAATCCTATGTAGATTTAGTGATGACAAATAGATGCAGTGGTCCTTAGGTAGGATACGGAAGTGTATCTGTAAGAGGTGAAGATTGTAGCTCCTTATGACATGGTTTTACTTCTTCTCCACCTTACTGGACATTACAGTCCTTGCCAAAACTTGCAGTTCCAAGGCAAGCAGGACTGTAGCCTGTAGAAACACACATTCTAGCTTTGCCAGGAAGCAAGGAACTTTAAGAGATTAAATAAATTAATCATTTAGCAGGCTCTTGAGTGTAAAATTCATCCCCTTGGAGCTCAGATTCTCACTACCCTGAAGTACCTATTCAGAGGCAATTGTGCTGACTAATCTGTTGCTTGAAGAGAAGATGCGATAACATGAAAGTCACCAGCACCTGCTCCAGAGAGGCTGATAGGAACAAATTTGAGATATAACCAGAAAGGATTGCTTTCACAGTGAGGATTAACTGAAGGCACTACGTCTCCTGTAATAAGTGCTCCTTGCCATATTAAGCAATTTTTTTGCTGGCTTGCTTCTCTAATTCAGAAATGACCCTGAATCACAAACCGCTATCTAGAGCCAAAAGCTCTGGACCAACAGGGTCTTGACATGGAAGACCCTTACCTGTATGCAGGGTAACCTGAAGATACTGCAGGAGCAGTAGTGGTGCCTCTGGCTTCTACCTTGCTAGTGTAAACATTACCCCAGCCAGAAGTGACTTCCCATGGAGCCGGGTGACGTCTCAGTATTTTTATTACTGGGAAGAAGCATTATAAGTAGCAGCTAAGGGAACTGGGGTTGTTTAAATTAGAGAAGAGGAGGCTGAGGAGAGACCTTATCACTGCCTACAACTCCCTGAGAGGAGGTTGTAGAGACGTGGGTGCTGGTCTCTTCTCGCAGATAACAAGTGAGAGAGTGAAAGGAAATGACTTTAAGTCACCTCGGTAGGTTTAGATGGGCTATTAGAAAAATTTCTTTACTGAAAAAGTGGCAAAGCATTGGAACAGGCTGCCCGGGGAAGTGGTAGTGTCACCATCTCTGGAGGCATTGAAAAACTTTGTAGATATGGCGCTTTGGGACATAGTTTAGTAGACAGGGTGGTGTTGGCCTGGTGGTTTGACTTGGTGATCTGAAAGGTCTTTTCCAGCCTTAATGATTCTATGATTCTATTGCTGCATCTTCCTCATCCCTATTTGTCTTCAAGGTATGGTCACCTTTCCTTCTTCCGGTGGGTTTGGAGGTTTCTTCACTGGGAGAGGGCAATGGCAAGGGAAGGAGGAGGAATAAAAAGGTCCAAAGAAACACCAAGCCCCTTCAGCACATGGAGTTAAAAAAAGGTTTGAAGACTATTTTCAGAGGCAAGTGTTAAACTTAGAGATCTTTAATGCTACAAAGCCCAGTCGATCAGTGTTTCACAGAACAGCTGGGTTGGAAGTGATTCAAAGGATGGAGTTTCCAAACCCCCTTGCTTTCTAACACTCCTCACTGAAGTGGGAGGCTGAGTGCAGTTGGGTAAGGATTCTGAGATAATAACTGGATAACAACTGGATAGTCATTATTAAGCAGGAATTTCTTTATTTGCAGTGTTGGGTGCATGGGGGATCGCTCCTCCAAAAACACACACACCAAGTGAGAAAACTGTGTCTCTTTTATGTTAGAGATCTATGCATATTAATTTCCTGAAAAGGTATTACATATTCTTTTTTTTCAATGAGTCACTAACTTATCTTCACGGCTTGTTTGCACATGCAGTTAATCTTTCTGGTGGTTGAGGACCCTCCCTAGGATCCAAGGATGAAGGCTCAAAGTCTTCCTTGTTGATAAACTTTCAACCTTAAGGAGGATGCAGCCCAAACTTTGAGAAAAACAATCCTTTTCTGCTGGCAGAGCAGAATGCCTTCCCTGCTTCCTTATCTTATCTTGAAGGATGCCTGTTCCTTGCACAATGGGTCACCCTTTAGAAAAAAATTTCTCAAGGCACATGCCACCATACAAGCTTAGACCATTGCTATTGATCAATCCTCAAACTTAAACATTTGCCATTTATCAGAAGGGACCTCTGGAGATCACCTGGCTGCTAAAGCAGGTTTGCCTACAGCAGGTTGCACAGGAATATGTCCAGGTGGGTTTTTTAGTATCTCCAGAGACACAGGCTCCACAACCTTCCTGGGCTGCCCGTTTCAGTGCTTCGTCCCTCTCGCTGTAAAGAAGTTTTTCTACATGTTTGAGTGGAACTCCCTGCACTTCCCCTCAGTTCTGTGCTCCAAGGAGAATGGGCGTCTCCAAGGAAGGAGCTTTCTCATCTGGGCATTTTGGGCCAGAGGCCACGGCTGTTGTTATAGGTCGGTGCAAATGCAGGGATCAAGCCTGCGTTAAGATTATGGAGGACATTTTTCTAGAAGCCATAAAAAAACACATAAAAACCTGCACAGTCCTTGGTCCCAGCCAGCACTTGTTCATAAGGGGAAAGCCCTGCCCAGCAAACTTAATTCCTTTCTATGACAAGGTCACCCATGCAGGTGACCAAGAGAAGCCAGCTGATGTGATCTGTCTGGATTTCAGTGAAGCCTTCGATCCTGGCTTTCACAGCCTCCTCCTATTTATCCAGCCAAACACAGAACACAATGGGTGAGGAATTGCCTGAAGGGTCAGGCTCAAAGGGTTACAGTGAATGAGGCTGCATTGGGCTGGAGACCAGTCAGCAGTGGGGCTCCACAGGGATCCATTGTAGGACCAGTACTCTTTAATGTCTTCATAAATTCATGAAGCTGGATGCAGGACTCAAAGTTACTAAGTCTGTGAATAGCATGATACTGGGAGAGGCTGTTGACGCTCTTAAAAGGCAAAGAGGCCCTGCAGATGGATCTATACAGATTGGAGAGCTGGGCAATCACCAATCGCATGAAGTTTAACGAGGGCAAGTGTCAGTTTTGCACCTGGGGTATGACAACCCTGGCTATCTATATAGACTGGGGAGCAAAAGGCTGGAGGGCAGCCCCATGGAAAGGGATCTGAGGGTTATGGCTGACGGCAAGTTGAACATGATCCAGCAGTGACCCCTGATAGCCAAGAGGGCAAAGATGTCCTGAGGTACCTCAAGAACAGCATTGCAAGCCCATGGAGGGATTTGACTGTCCCACTCTACAACACATTGGTGTGGCCTCACCTTGAGTATTTTATGCAGTTTTGGGTGCTACAGTATAAAACAGATATCAGGCTACTGGAGAGTGACCAGAGGAGGACCACAAAAATGGTGAAGGATTTAGAGGGGAAGTCCAATTAGAGCAGCTAAAATCACTTGGTCTGTTCAGCCTGGAGAAAAGGGACTAAGGGGAGTCCTCATCACATTTTAGTGCTTCCTTACAAGGGGAGGAAAAGGAGCAGTTGCTGATCTCTTCCGTCTGGCAACCAATGACAACCAAGGGAATGGCAGGAAGAGGTACCAGGGGAAGTTTAGGTTAGACAGTAGGCAAAGGTCCTTCACCCAGAGGGTGGTGGAGCACTGGAACAGCTCCACAGGGAAGCAGTCACAGCACCAAGCCTGACAATACTCAAGAAGCGTTTGTTAAAAGCCCTCAGACACATGGTGTGAAGGTTGGGGTTGTCCTGTGCAGGGACAGGACTTGGATTTGATGCTTCTTTTGGGTCCCTTCCAGCTCCGCGTATTCTATGATTGTTAATGCTTGTGTCTGGATCCATATTTGCCAAGGCTACAAACCTGGTGCATTTGTTCACTGCAGAGCCAGGAAATTCAAGTGGTGTTGTGATGCAGCCCAGCGCTGGGGAGATGTTTCTGGAACGGGTCTGAGCTCTCTGGGACTTGACCAGCATTGCCCTAGGAAACAGGTGGCCCTGGACTGCTTCCCTTTCCACCGGGACCAAACTGAAGAGCCAAGAAATGACGTCTTGCTGGGAAATAGAGACCAGAGCTGGGAGCTGCATGCACTTCTTTTGCAGCTGGCTGCTGATAACACCTACCACGTATGGATCTGAACATGTGAATGCTGCTTATATTACATCTGCAAATAGTGTGATAGTCCACATCCATTATTTATAACGTGGAGATAGGATCTGAATGAGGTTACTTGTTTATGAGAGACAAAAAACATCTGAGAACTTCAGACACAAGCACAAAGGGGTCATGTTGCCAAAAGGAAAGAATGTGCCTGTGGGAAAGAGATAGTTTCCCAATAAAATCCACAGAGTGGGGAAGTTTTTAGGTCTGCAAAGCCAGGGAAGAGTTTCTCCATTTCTGTGAAGTAGTGTGGCTCCATGGGGTAATGTATTTTTCTTGTATGAAAGGAAGCTAGGCAGAATGTCTGTGTCGTGTTATCTTGTGATTTAGGGATGAAATTTATGAATGGATCTGTGGCTCAACTGGAAAATGTTTGGTTTGTCATCCATTAATCAAAAAAAAGGGGGTTGAAAAATGCTCATGTAAACTGCTAATTTCTTAGCAAAACGTGGGCAAATTGTTTGCCTGCAGGATAATAAAAAGGCAGATTGGCAGTAGCTTTTCCTGCTTTTATTCTCCATGGTGACAACTCAAAAGCAACAACTTTGAAACTGCAGGCATGGCAAATGCATAATGATTCGTAACTGGGGATGAGGATGTATCCCAGAAAGCTATTAAAATGCTGTTTTTTCATTATACAGAGTATTATTATGTCCTTCTACACCCCCTCTCTTGAAAACAGGCTCACTACAGGAGAGGGCAATCTAAGTAAAATAAGGAGTACAGTAAAACAGGAGAGGACAATCTAAGTAAAATAAAGAGTACAGTAAAGAAAGCCACTCTCTGCATTGTGGGAGGCAAATGGCTGTTGTAGGCAACAGCTGCAAAAAAAGAGAACAACTCAGCTCATTGATAAACAGCAAGTGGGCTATAGCCCTCGACTGGGGCTTTCAAGAGAGTCTAGGAAAAGCCAGCAGGAGCAGACACCTAGCTCCCAGCCCAGAGTCTCTGCACCGTGTAGCTTGTACAAAGCGAACTAAAGGTGAGTCTGTTGGGATGCAGGATGGGGACAGCGTTGCTGCTCTGCAGACGGTCTGCCTGGGACAGGGGTTCAAAAGAGGCTCCTTTCACCTCTGGGCACAGAGGGCATGTTGTTGACCACTAGTACAGGCTTTGAGAAAAAAAAATTTTTTTTTCTATATACAGTAAGCAAGTGTGGTGTAAAGCCAGCACCAGGCATTAGAGATTAAAACCTTGCCATTTAATTGAATTTTGCTTTTAAAATGACCTTCGGAACTACTAATCTATATTTTTAATCCTAAATGTAACTAATAGCATCTTGGATTCCCATTTGCTTTCCGTGACTCATGAAATGCTGCTTTTCTCTGCCACTGCTCTCACCAAGGACAGTGAAAGCTGAATGTGTTTGCTCCTGTCGTTTTGCACTTCAGAGCCATGACTGCAGCTGCCCTGGGGTTGAAAACAATACTTCCTCATTTTGAAATTATTTTCAGCTTTAATTTTTAAAATGCTCCCAGTAACATCCCTGCATGGGCTTGAGAGAATTTCTGGAGGGCTTGGAGTTTTGCTTTGTGCATTCTGTAATTTTTGCTTTTATAGGGGTAAAAATGTCTTTTTACAAAATGTCACTCACTCTACATCTAAATTGACGGGAACCCCTAGGCGCAACGCCGTAGGTTAACTGCAAATAGCCAAGGAAAGCAGAGAGGGTCAGAAAGGGATTAGAAGCATGACAAAAATGACAGGCAGAAAGGGAGAGGAGGTGAAGGTTTCTCCTGGCAAAGAGTCCCCTCCTCATGCAGGCAGGGACGAATGTCTAAAAGCAATTATGAAGGTCACAAGAGGGTTCATAGGGGAATCGTGGCAGATTCATTCCTTTAGTGTTAGCTAACTTTGTTCTTGAGATTTTCCTATTTCTAATGCTGGTAAACCACCTGGCATTTTGAAGATGACATCAAAATGATAGCTGCCCTGTCACTTTATGTAATGAATCTCTTTTCTGATCCCCCAGGCAATGAGAAAGGGCCTTTAGGAGCCCCAGGTGACAACAAGGGTGGTTTCAACTCTACAGCTCTTGTAGAAAGCACGTATGGCCAGCATATACAGTATGCTGTACTGCAGAGATTTATAGAATCACAGAGTCAGAGCTGCACTACCTGGCTTATGCCCAAGGTCTCTTCTCCTGAACCCAGACAAGAAATGAGCTAAAGCCCCGTTAGCTTCTCTTTTCATATGTCCCAAACCCTGTACAAAGTGACACAGAACAGATCCTCACCCATATCTTCGCGTGACAGCTCCCTGGAGAAAAAAGAAGATAGCTCCAAGCAGTTTCTCAGCAAAACAGTCTCCATGACATTAAAATTATTTTCAGAATAGTCCAGGTACGATAAACACTGTTGTGTTGTCTTTGTGTTCCTGTAAAATTCTGTGGTGAAAGTTTGACTTCACAGAATTATAGGATAGTTTGGGTTGGAAGGGACCTTAAAGATCATTTATATGGGTATAAACTGGAAAGGGGCAGATTTCGACTACACAGAAGGAAGAATTTCTTGCCTATGAGAGTGGTGAGGTACAGGTTGCCCAGGGAAGTTGTGGAGGTGTTCAAGGCCAGGTTGGATGGGGCTTTGACCAACATGATCTAGTGGAAAGTGTCCCTGCCCATGGCAGAGGGGTTGGAACTGGATGACCTTTAAGGTCTCTTCCAACCTAAACTATTCTATAATTCTACAATTATCCAGTTCCAACTCCCTTCTAAAATCGTTTGTGATTGCTCTTTCTCAGGGATTTATACTTGTGTGCCCTGGAGCACCTCTTCAGAGAAACCACTTTGGGAGGGACCTCAGGTCAAAAAGACGTAGTCCTTTTCAAGTATTATGGAAAGTTAGAAGTTACCTTTCTCAAGATAACCTGAAACTACTGGAGCAGGCCAGCAACTTGACCAAGCAAAGATTTTTTTGTGCCATGTCAAAACACTGTTACTGGAGGAAGCTGGGCACAGCTCAGTGGCAGCATCCATGTGTGGGCAAATCCCCTGAAAAAAACTACTCAGAATGCTCCTTCTCTCCTCCCTGCAGAAGGTCACTGCATGTTACAATGCTGAATGCTTTCTTTTTAATTCTCTTCCACAAATTTCGCCATCCAGTTTTAGGTAACTCTGGAGAGGACTGGCACGTAAAAGTCTCTTTGGTAATGGCAAAATAATTTTTTTCATGTTACAGATGAACTGGTACAGCCTGCCTAGAGGCTGGAAAAGCAATGTAGCTGCTGATCCACAGGCAGCAGATACCCTGAGTCACAAGCCAAAAGGAAAACCATCGTTCATTCAGGACCCAAACATCACAGCTTGGAGCCGAGACCTCTTGGGAAAACTCAGCACACAATGCTACCAGTGCTGGGTGTGGGGAAGGTGAGTTGGGCCTGGGGCTCGCAGCTGATTGCCATATCTGAACTGGTAAGCGTAACAAAGACTGGGATGCTCGCAATTGCAGTCCCCACTATTATACACCAGCACAAAGACCTCCCCTGCAGAGGAATCTGGACAAATTGGGGAGCTGGGCAATCAATTACAACATGAAGTTTAACAAGGCTGAGGGGCAACTTTATTGCTTTCTGCAGCTACCTGAAAGGAGGTTGTAGAGAGGAGGGAGCTAACCTCTTCTCCCAAGGGACAGGACAGGGGGCAATGGCCTCAAGCTGCATCAGGGGAGGTTCAGACTAGATATCTACAGATATCAGAAAGAAATTTTTCAAAGAAAGGGTCATTGGGCACTGGCAGAGGCTGCCTAGGGAGGTGGTTGAGTCACCATCCCTGGAGGTATTTAAAAGACAGCTAGACGAGGTGCTCAGGGACATGGTTTAGTGGCACATAGGAACAGTTGTACTCAACGATCCAAGAGGTCTTTTCCAACCTGGTGATTCTATTATTCTGTGATTCTATGAGGTCAAGTGTCATGTTTTTTCACCTGGGACACAGCAACCCCAGATATCTATATAGACTGGGGAGGGAGAGGCTGGAGGGCAGCCCTGTAGAAAGTGATCTGGGGGTTATGGTTGATGGTAAGTTGAACATGAGCCAGCAGTGAGACCTGGCAGCCAAGAGGGAAAACGTGTCCTGGGGTACCTGAAGGTTTAGGCTGGATAACAGGCAAAGGTTCTTCACCCAGAGGCCAGTGGAGCACTGGAACTGCTCCCCAGGGAAGCAGTCACAGCACCAAGCCTGACAATACTCAAGAAGCATTTGTTCAATGCCCTCAGACATGTAGTGTGAATGTTGGGGTTGTTCTGTGCAGGGACAGGAGTTGGACTCGATGATTCTTGTGGGTCCCTTCCAGCTCTGCACATTCTGGCTGGCTGGCTCAGGTGACATATGTTGGAGCTTCTCAAAATTTTTAGGTATTCAAAGTGTTATTTTTGTTACATTTCCATTTCAGTGGAAATGAAGCAGTCTGGGGATGTTCACACTGAAGCCTCCCCCTGGGATTTTTACGGTGTACTCTAAAGAAGGAATAATGGGATTATTGAGAAGTCATTATGATTGGTAGTTATATTCATGTTCCGTTATATCAAAACTTTTTCAGTAGCCCAGATCACATTTTTGACAGCACAGCCAACTTTACCACTGGTGCTTGGTCCTCCTGTTGTTCCAAGGGTTTTATTATTTTTTTTACAGGATTCATGCATCATCTCAGTTACCTTATTAGTAAGTCACTGTTGTGATGCTTCATTTTAAGGCCATAAAACCATCCATGTCCTTGACATGACCCAGACACCTATATCCTGTATGAAAAGGATTTTAATTTTATGCCAACAATAAAAATAGATCACTGGAGAATTTATAATTTGAGACCCAATAATAATCGGGCTCATTATTTCCCAGTGCAGGTGTTCTGAAAGATGGCACAGACACAAACCACTGCTTCTTTTCTAAAATAAGTGGTTCCTTCTCAGCCCCTCCTCCAGCTTCTAGCCCCCTACTCCCCTCTGCTGCAAGAGTCATGGGTCATTAGGGTTGTGCAGCTGTAGAGAAAGGAAGCCCTTCTCTACATCGCTCCTGACTTTTCAATTTGTTCCATTTGGTGCCGCTGCAGACGCATTTCTAATGGGAAAAATAAAGATGGCCTGAGGACAGACATTATCAGCAACTGAAAAGTCATTCAGATTTGTATAGGGAGATATGAAATCTAAAATTTTAAAGCAAAAGCAGAGTCAACTGATGGGTGCTGCTCAGATCTGACTTCAGAGAACTAAGACCTATTCTTTTTATGAGGGTGAAATTTTTATCATCTGGTAAAACTCATTGAATTTCTACTCATAAAATCTTCAATATTTTTCCAAGTATTTGCATTAAAAGAAATGTTGGGTAGCTATTATGAACAATTGTTTCTACAACTGAAGTAGTTTTCTTAAGAGAATTAGCTTACAACTACTTATTTATAAGCTAGATATATAAAATGGCAACTTCCCACGCACAGTGAACAAGTGCCTTAAAGTACCAGCATCAAGCAAATAGAAATGACTCAAATAAATGAGAAGGCTTGTATTTTTAACACACACGACTCATTCCTGAGGGCTTGATCAAATAAAACTCCAGTGACTGAGATAAGGGACAGGCACAACTGAAATGAGGAAGAGATTGTGATGCTTTGGCTTTCAATATGATTTAAAAGATAAAGGTATTCAGAGACTGTTAAATCACTGTTTGGCCCCTTTCTGACACAGTCATTGTTGCAGAGGCACTTTCAAATTTCCATGTAAAATGTTTCCTGGGGCTGCTGGTTGTCTGATGCAGGAGAGAGCAAGCTCAACTCCCTTGAAATCCCTGGCATATGGTTCCAAGGATTTTCAGACTAACAAAACATCAACATTTCTTGCTGCTAGTATCATACATCAGGAATGAAATGTTAAATTTAAAATAACACGTAGTGTAGCTCTGTATGCCTTTCAAGGCCATGGAGACTTCAGATAGCAAGTACCTGCCTACCTCTTGTTAACTGTGCTGATTTTCCTAGGAATATACATTAAAGATGAGAAAAGATGAAAATATTTAGAATTTCATTTCCCCAGACACAATACAAGTAGATGTGGTTGGCATGTAGCTGGCAAATATAGTTGACAAGCTCTCTATCTGAAAAGTCATCACAGTCAGGCAAAGTACCCAGTGACTGGGAAAAAAAGGGAAATATCACACTCATTTTTAAAAAGGGTAAAAAGAAGGACCCTGGGAACTACCGACCACTCAGCCTCACCTCTGCACTCACTAAGATCATGAAACAAATCCTCCTGGAAGCCATGTCAATGCATATGGATAGCATGATGGTGATTAGAGACAGATAGCATGGCTTCACAAAGGGTAAACTGTGCCTTCTACAATAGAGTGACTGCATAGGTGGATAAGGGGAAGAGCAAGTTATGCCATCTACCTTGGCATCTGTAAGGCCAGTTGACACAGCCTTACGCTTCATCCTTGTCACTAAATTGGAGAGATATGGGTCTGATGGATATGGAACTGGCTGGACTCCAGAAAGCTGCAGTCAATTGCTCGGTGTCCAAATAGGCATCAGTAAGAAGTGGTGTTCATCAAGGGTCTGTACTAACACAAGTACTGTTCAGTATCTTCATGAACAACATAGACAGTGGGACTGAGTGCACCCAGAGCAAGCCTGTGGGCAACACCAGGCTGAGTAGTGTAGTTGATTTGCTAGAGGGAAAGGATGCAATCCACAGGGACCTGATGGGCTTGAGGAGTGGACCCATATGAACCTTAAGAGGTTCAACAAGGCCAAGCACACAGACCTACACTGGAAATGGGACAATCTCCAAGATGAATACAGGCTGGGGAGTGAATGGATTGAGAGTAGTCCTGCAGAGAAGGACTTGGGAACAGTGGTGGATGAGAAGCTGGACATAAGCCAGCCACGTGCACTTGCAGACCATAAGTTGGATATGCAGTTGGATAACTGCATACTGGGCTGCATCAGGATTGTAGCCAGCAGGTCAAGGAAGGTGATTCTGCCCCACTGCCCTTCTCTGGTGAGACCCACCTGTAGTGCTGCATCCAGCTTTGGAGTCCCCAGCACAAGAAAACCATGGACCTGTTGGAGCAGCCCCAGTGGAGAGCTGTGAAAACAGTCAGTGGGCTGGACCAGCTCTCCTATGAGGAAAGGCTGAGACAGTTGTAGTTGTTCAGCCTGGAGAAGGCTCAGAGGAGACCCTGTTGTGGCCTTTCCAATACCTAAAGGGTCTTACAAGAAAGACAAGGACACTTTTTACCTGGGGTAATGGTTTTAAGATGAAAGAGGGGAGATTTAGATTTAGGTATAAGGAAGAACTTCTTTACTATGAGGGTGGTCAGGCACTGGCACAGGTTGCCCAGAGAGGTTGTAGATGCCCCATCCCTGGAAGTGTCCAAAGCCAGGTTGGATGGGACTTTGAGCAACCCAACCTAGTGGAAGATGTTCCTGCCTATGGCATGAGGGTTGGAACTGGATCATTTTTAACGACTCTTCCCTGCACAAACCATTCTGCGATTCCATGATTGTATGCCCCTGCAGGCCAATTGTTCTCCGGACAGTAAGACCCAGGACTAGGATTTCCAAGATTAGCCATTGCTAGAGGAGTGTGGGAGAAGAAAGCCACCAATTCACCTTCTAGCATGAAAATTGTAATGTCATCAAGTCTATGGAGATTATTCTTCCTCTACTGATCATTCCTGGTGAACTCATCTGCCAAAGGAGTGATACAGAAATTAATCTATCATTTTTTATGGAGAACTGCAATGACGTTAATAAATCTTGTGTTTGAAACAGTATAGTGAGTAAGCACCTGAGGCCAGACAGCTCCTCAAATTTCCAGACTTAACAGAGACAGCATTTCAGTGGCTGACAAGGTCCATAACAATACAACACTAAGTTGTTTTTTGGCATAACAGAGATCGAGATACTGGACCTTCAAATGTTCACATCATCTTCCTTCACATTATGATTTAAGCAGCTAAAAATTAAAGAAATGGCTGCATTATACTCTATGAAAACCAGAATGTCAGGTTTCCAGATGGTGTGAAGAACTTACTTCTAAATTCAGCTGTCCCTGAGACAACTGCCACTGAAACCACGTCACAACTGAAGAGAATGAAATGGTTTTAAGTGAAAAAGGTGACTTTCAAAGCTTGTGTTCATCCAGTTTTCCACTGCTGTTACTGCTCTCTTCAATGTCTGGGAATAATGCCCAGAAAGGAGTAAAACCAGTATCACAGAATAAGATCTGCGGCTGTCCTCTCACTGAGACTTTGCCCTCCTTGCTTCTTTAAAACAAAAAGGCTTCTCACTATGCAGAATGCCAGGTGGTGCTGGAAGCAGAGTGCCAGCAGGGCTGCAGCATCGCTTATCATAAAGAGGAGTAGATGTTCTAGCTTGAAGCTCTGTGGAGTCATAGCTCAGCTTCAAGAAAATGCAACTGTATCAAAACAAATCACAGTTGGGGATGGGGAAAAAACACATCATGCTCTCATCACAATAAAAGATACTTTGATCCACTTCCAAAACAATACATCAATCTCACCTGCAACTTCCATCACACAATAAACAAAACTAAATATATTGAACAAACCAGCTCATAATTGTCTCTCTATGTTCAGCCCTTGCCAAAGTAACACTTCATCAGTCCTTTTCTACAGTGTCTGAGAGGATGCAGATTTTCTTTCAAGACGCAGGGCCCGATCAGCTGGAGGCAGTCCACAGCTGTAAGAACAAGGCCTCCTCTCAGCATGAGGATGGCACAGAAAAGGCCCTAAGCGTACGTACAGAGACATTTTTGATCCAAACAGAGAACTGAGGAGACCAAGAGGTATGCACACAGGCCTCTCTCTGCACACAAGACAGTGTAAGAGGCACAAAGGCAGCCTCGCTTGTAGTTCAGGGCTGCTAGGACCGTAGGGATGTGGCTGCCTTCCAACACAGAACGAAGGGCACTGGAAAGCAGGGTGCCAGAGAAAGCCTTGGCCTCATTTTCCTGGCAGATTCCCAGAGCCTCTGAGATCCAATGTTGCTTCGGGGAGCCTGTCTCATACAAAAGCCTCCACTCCCCTGATGAAACAAACAGTTGAAACAAAGAGTCCATGGCTGGTGGCTGCGAAGGTTCACAGAGGCCTCACTTGCTTGTTGCTCTGTATCTTTTCCACTGCAGTCACCTCAGGGTATCCAGTGCATCAGCATGACACGTCCAAAACAACTTCAAACCACAAGGGACATCCTCGTCGGGAAATCATTCTAAGAAGAGAGAGAAAAAAAGTCAACAGGAAAGCACCCATAGAATGGACAAAGAGACAGGCATAGCTTTGACAGAGACAAAACCAAACAGCAACAGCTTTGTCCAGTCATACCCCTCTCCTCTCTCACATATGCCACTTAAGCTCCGGTGACAAGCTCTCCCTCATGGAGCAGACTTTAGCCAACTCCCCTTCCCAACAACCATGAACTCATCAGTCCTCACGAGCTGGAACTGTGGCAAGATGGTCTTGCACCTGCTGAGATGCTGTGAGAGGAACACCTTTGGCCTGTACACGTGCCCATGGGCATGCGCCCGCAGGAGTCTGTCATCTCACTGCTTTCAGAAAGACCTGAGGTCTCTTACGCTATGCCCTGCTACTAACCCTGTCCCAGTCCAGAACAACAGAGCCTCTCAACCCTCCCTTAACCAGAATCAAGGCCAAACAATGCCCTGCAATTCATTAAAGCCCTGGGTAAGTTTTCTCCCCCATGAGCCTACTAAACCTTTGCACAGCTCCCACTTCCTTGGATCACAAGGCCACAGATGCTAAAAAGATCTCTTACAACCCCAGTTCCAGGCACATCTCCTCCGTCACATAGTCCTGCGTAGGAGCTGTTTCTCTTCATCCTTCCTACACCTACACTGACTCCCCTTATCTGTGGTTCCCCACACTAACACTCCAGGCTCCTGGGGAGCCCCCTTTCTCCTAAATACTGGTTAGTAACCCCTGGCAGGTGGCTCCTTGCTCAGCCTATTTCATAGAATCATAGAATTCACCAAGTTGGAAAAGACTCACTGGATCATTGAGTCCAACCATTCCTATCAAACTCTAAACCATGCCCCTAAGCGACTCGTCCACCCATCCCTTAAACACCGCCAGGAAAGGTGAATCAACCACCTCCCTGGGCAGCCTGTTCCAGTGCCCAATGACCCTTTCTGTGAAAAATTTTTTTCCTAATCAGGAGCAACAGACATGGCCTCACTGTTTTCTTGGGGTCCTTTTTCCTCTTCTTATCAGAGGCGTTGAGGTAAGCCTGCTCCCTGGCCCTGTACGAAGGGCCTCGGCTCAGCTCCCTCTCGCTGTATGGGGGCAGGGTGTCCTCCTCTTCCTCCTGATCAGACGATGGTGGTGGCTGCTGTGGTTGCTGCTGTGACTTCTCAGCTTTGTAGGTAGAGGGTGGTGACCAGGCATAGTAAGTTCCCCCTCCTCTCTGGCTGGGTTGTGAGCTAAGCTTTGAGGGGGTTTCACTATGGTCACCATTCTCATCGTAGCTCCGGGATTTCCTCTCTAAGACACTGCTGAGGTAGGAGTGATCGTATTTCTGGCTCCCTCCAGGCGTCCGGCTCACCAGCCTAGGCAAGTGCTTCTCCTCATGGGCCCGTCTCCGGGGTGGGCTGTATGACCAACCCCGATCCGAGTCTGTCAGCGGCTCTCGGTTCCCTCTGCTGCGTTTGGTGTAGTACTCATCCATGGAGCTATCCTGGTGGGGCAGCCCACCAATGCGACCACCATGTGACTCTGACCGCTCAAAACGCCGTGTTTCCTGGCTGTCTGCCCGCCGGGTCCGCTGGCTGTAGGACTCCGCAAAGGCTGCCAGTTCATCCATAGAAACAGCCGGCACTCCCACAGAGAAACTCTTACGGGACAACATCTCTGACTTGGATCTCTGCTGACTGAAAAAGGGAAGAGGTAGTGTTAGAAGGCAGGATTCATCTGTGCTCATCCCCTCGGCTGCCTTCACAGACAATGGAGGGGAACAGGCACTCCTGGGGTATGAATCATCTGTCCTGTTTTCATTGTCTTCTGCAGGAAGAGATGTATCACATCCTAGATATCCCTGCTTCTCTCTGCTGACTGTAATGGTAGCTCAGTGCAGATATCTTGGACTCTAAACATCTAACGTTACCTGAGACTAATCCCAGACCGCACCTTCCTTGCCCTCCAGTAGGCAGGGCTGGACTTACTTCTCCTTGGCCCCAAAGCCTGTAGGTGTTATGTCATGCTGGGAAAACCCAAGAACCCAGCTACAGAAGCTCACAGCAGGGCAATTTCAAAGAAGGTTTAAATGGAGTGAGCCAGCACAATAGCCCAGTACTGAGGGAAGGAAATCCCTGGCATTGCTTTTGGGATACTGGGCTGTTGTTGTGTAAGGGAAGGATGCAGTATTTCTCTTCTAGGCACCAGAGTGCCAGTCTTTGAGGCCTGGAGTACAGCTCTTGCTGCACCAAAGCATCGGGATGTGTTTCCTAATAAAGTGCAAGTGCTGGAGTAATCGGGTACAAATCTCAAAAGGGCACTTAGCGAAGGATGGCTTGGTTTCCTACTGATCTCACTTTTCCAACCCCACCTGGAATGGGGCTGGTACTTAACTTCGCCCAGCTGGGTAGACTTCAGCAGGCTTGTGGGAACCAGGTTAATTCTGACCTCATCTAATGACATCTCCAGATTTCTCATTTCTAACCCTTCTGTCCTGCTGAGTGGAAGCAGAGCAGCAGGAAATGGAGAAGAACTACCAGACCATCTGTCTCTTCTCCGTTCTTTACTGCTTTGCCAGTTATAGCTCCTAACGACACAGTACTCCTTACCTGTGCCGGAAACTGTCCCGTTCATCCCTATAATCAGAAGCCGCCTGTGATCTTGACGTGCTGCCCCCACCCATCACTCCTGCCCAGTATTCAGCATCGTCATCCAGGTCCCCCGTGGGTGGCAGAGGTTTCCTTCGCATCTGGCGGTAGGGTTGACGGAAGTTCAAGTCATCATCATGCAAAGAGCTGAGTTCAGAGATGTTGTTATCTGCAGGGGAAGTTGCAGAAAAGAAACGAGAAAGGCATCACCTGATAGCACGTGTGAGAGGGAAGGAAAGGACAGGAAGGCTGTGGTGCACCCAGCTGCAGCTTTTTCAGAACCAAGCTGAGCTGCACTCCATTAGAAAAAAATCAAAATGGAACCTAAGGCCCTTCTCCAAACCCTTGACCAATCCTGCGCAGGAGTCCTGGGGCATAGTTTAGACACAGAATTGCTGTTAGACCTACAGATCTTCTGGATTGGTAGCTGGTAGCCAGGTGGGATATTTGAAAGGTACCACAAATGGCATCAGATGTCTGTGTTCCTGATAACTGACTTCAGTCATCATGCAGAAATCCCCCTCAGCCCTGCTTCAGTAACACATGTGAGATCTCTGTCCTTGTGAGGTGGGCACTGCACCATCACAGCAGTTGTGCCACCTCCCCATTTCCTGGTGTGAGACAGACTGGCTCTGGATTTGGCCTGACTTGCCCAGCTAAAACAAAAACAACCCCCTCAAAAAGCATTAATTAAAAAGTAAGAGACTGAATCACTGTCAGTTTCTACCTCGTGAAGCACGTTGACATCTGGAGGCCTGACATACCAATCTGGAGAGGTCTTTTTATAGTAAATCTTGTGGGTGGAGAAGACAGTGTGCTCAGCAATGACTGTTTTAGAAGTACATATAATTTGTTAGTTATGCCTAATCTGTACAGAGCTTTGATAAGGTGTCATTCCCTAAAGCCCTTACCTTCACTCATTTGCAGGATCTCACATGTCTGTTTTAACTGAGCCTCCTCCAGTGCCCTATGTGGGTTAGCTCTGTGCGAGTCGGATGCTGCCTGGAGGAACGGAGCCCCCCATCTGCTGCTGTCCTCTGCACAGAGCAGCCAAAGGACAAAGTGCAGTACTGGAAGCCCTCCTCATGCACGTACTCTCTCCTGTCACTGCACCTTTGCCACCTAACATGGAAAAATCCTTGCTTCCGTTTGCATTCTGACACCTGATAAGTGCAGCCACAGCCTTTATTTAGGAAAATAAAGCTTGCAAGATGCCATCAGAAGACAGTGAGGAGCTTCACAAAGTTCAGTTCTGAGTTTGCATCATTTTCCTACTCACCACCATCCTCCTCTTCATCTGCAGCTATCTCACTGCCAAGCTGTCTATAATGATGCATGAACCACCTCTGATTTTACGTTGACTAGTGTCAAAACCATGACAAGCCACTGGTTTCTCAAACCTTTCTTCAAGTCCTTGCTCCTTCTGCAGGGCAACAGACACCCTAAACCACTTTTCTTCATCCTTCAAACCACAGTGTGGTCATTGTAGCCCACAAAACACGCTTTCAGGATAATCATCCCTCTCCTATTTTGCCATACTGGGAATTCACAGGCACCACGCTGCAAGACATACAGAAATTTTGAGGACAACATCCCAGCTATTACAACACCACAAGCTATATAAGGCCTGAGTACAGACTTGGCTTTCCAGATGATAGTGATCCAAAAGTTTAATTATCTCAGTAAACAATTTTCATGAGCATTTGAGTCTCCCATGCTTTGCATGTTTTAATGAAGCAGCAGATCCTTACAATCAGAACGTACCTGTTGATGCCTAAAACCTAGACTTAATCTGCCTAAAGTACCATATCCTGGCCATCATATCCCAGAGGCTGGCTTTAAGGTGAAACTAGCAGACCTTTAAATATGAACATACAGGGACTTTTTCAGGTCAGTGGAAAAAAAATCAAACAGTGCTTGCTACTCACATCGTTCTCGCATCCTCCTAGCTGGATCAAACTGAGCCAGTTCTTTCTCAACATAGTACAGCACTTTCATGGAGTCCCTTTCCTTGTCAGTCTGGATCCTGTACCCTTTGCGCACTGCTAGGGAGAAAAGAAAAGCATTAGAGGAAAACACAATTTAAGTCCAAGGAGACTTTCTGACAACATTTCTTAGGCAGGTAGGCTGCGTCTTCCAAAACAGAGTGAGTCAGTCCTTGCTTCAGAAAAAATTTGTCTGCAGTGTGGGATGTGAAGTTGTGAGCAGCTGCACCATTTACAAAGTAACATCAGCAACGGCAAAAAGCGGTTTGGAAATGCCCCATCTGTACAACCAAATGCATCAAGTGGTGTCATTGCTACAGAGTAATTCCACCTCCCACAGCGGATGGCAGAAAGAAAAGTATCACTCATTTCCCCTTCCTCAGCACTACAGAAAGGATTTGTCATGGTATGGAAGAAGCAGTCCCAGAAGATCAGGCTGCTTCTATGCAGCAGAGGCTGTAAGCTCCCAGTCTGCAGGGGAAGCAGGTGGCTGAGCATTTGGGAGCTGTCACTCTGCAGGACCACTCCACCATCCCATCCCCAGGAATTCTGCTCACACAGGTTGAAGAGCATGTGGCATTCCAGAGAATACAGAAGGAAACACAGGAAGTCCCACAAAGCACATCACACTGCTTTGAGATCTAAAGTGAATTCCATGATGGGGCCAATCAGGTCACTGGGTAACTGTGAAACTGCCTGCTCTGGCATTCTTTATGTGCTTTATTTTACAGAAAAGATACACCTCACACACACAGCAAGTGCTTGACTCCTGGGATTATTCCATGTGCACGGGAACACAGGACAAGAATTTTGGTTTTTCCACATTCCTGTGAATAAAAAAGAAGCCCCTACACACCTGGAGCCACAGTGGCTCTAATTCTGGTAGACTGTCTTCATGTAGACTTCACCTCCTAACTGTGAGCAGCCTGGCTACCTCAAGGCATGTCTATAGTCAGCAAGCACAGATCTCCAAATTCAAAACCTGCCTGGATGTGCTCCTGTGCAACGTGCTGCAGGCGAACCTGCTTTAGCAGAAGGGTTGGACGAGGTGACCTCCAGAGGTCCCTTCCAACTCCTACCACTCTGTGATTTTGTGCATTCCACCTATCAGGGCTTTGAAGAAAATAATGCTTTTATAACAGATAATTTAAGAAAAATCTCAGCCAGGGGCTATTTCAATATGGACAGAAACACAGGTTTAACCACAAAAGAGAATTATATCCCTCCAGTTGAGTCTCATTAGATAACTGTCATGAGGACAAATCACTTAGCACTACAAAATGGAGCCTGTCTGCCTTGCAAGGGGTTAGTATCTTCCCTTGTGCAAATACTGTAGTGTTGCACAAGTGCTACAATCATGGCACGATTTAAACACTTGGACTGTGGTTTTGAGCCAACCTGTTCTTTCTGATTTATCCCACACCCTGATACATCGAGCTACTAACATATGGGTTTGGTAGTAGGTTGCATAGTATGCACTGTGTGGGCTGAACAAGGACTTGGCAGAGGTATTCCTAGGCACCTTCTGTCCTGAAGTGCTTTCTTTGTGTCTGTGCGCTATTAAATAGCCACACTCTGCTTCAGAAATGACTGTGCCACAGAAATGGGTAGAATGATTCCTATAATAAACCTGCAAATTGCTTCAAGAGGAACAGGAAAGTGATTTACCATAGCTTTTGAGCGTGCATGTGTAAGGCAAATAACTATATCTTGAAATATTACCTTGTGTACCTGCACTTGGGAAAGGTATTAGATGTTAAAACATAGTATGGGTCTATCAGGGTGCTTTCAATGTGTCTCCAGATAGGTGACAGCAATCTGGAGTTTCGTTGTGTTTTATTATCCCCACAGATGGGCGCACAATGACTGCAAATGCACACAGTGATTTACAGAACACACAGAACCCTGCCTCTGCCTTCTGAAGTGGAAAACCATCATGCCTCTTGAAGTGAGATTGCTGCTATGATGAGGGGCTAGACTGACTGGCCTCAGAAGTGATGACTCCTGCTGTACTACACAAGCAACAGCAAGACCAGTTCTCCACTTTTCCTCACCATCGTGACTGACCCCTGTCTGACACCTTGTCAGGAAAAAGGCGTCTCACTAGTCTTTCTTCTAATGTGGCTACCAGGAGCTCAGTTGAGATGCCACCTCACTAATACGCAGGGCAGCAATCAACCATCAGCTGGAAATGACTCTGACCTGCACACAACCTCTGAGGAACTTGAACAGGCAGCTTGCAGACTCTTGTCTCCCTAGAGCCACTACTCAACCTCAGGCTGTGCCAAATATCTCCCTGGGCAACATCTATAGCTCCTGGAATGGATGAGGAATTAGCTAGACTTCATGCTAGCTTCACGCTAGACTTGCTATTGCAGCTGTGTATCAAAAGGAAAATTAATTTCTTGATTAATTCTCTAAGAATCTAGAAATTGACTTCGGATTTAAATCTGCAAAGATGACCACGAACAGCTCATAAAAAGTATTTTCCATTACAGATAAAGCATATTTTGTCTCTACATTTATTTATTAAATACTTCCTGCAATGATACTGAACATTCAGCTTATTAAATCTCTTTATTATGCCTCTGTGTGAGAACCAAAGATATTATTGCTTCCTCCTCACACCCTTCTTCACCCGTAAATTGCCATAACCCTTTAATAAGGTCTGAATATTTTTAGGTTGATCTTAATTATAAAGGCATAAAGATGCAGAGATGTTAACCACTTGTCCAGGACCATTCACTGAAGCCAAAGGGAATGGAACATTCATCCCTGTTAGACCATATTTTCTTCTCCTGAACAGTTAATATATTTCTAATGTTTAATTCGCATTTAACTAGATACTCTTTTTTCTCTGTGGGTGGAATCAAGTCAGCCAAAACTGTAAGCTGTTTCCCTCCCCAGAAAGGACAGCACTACTATTTTTTTTCAGACAAGCAGGGTTAGGAAGTAAATGATGTCTCATCCTTTTACACCTTCCATATTAAAAATAGGGAGTCCAGATCAAAAGCTTCCCTGTGTGCATGGTTTAAGGAATCTATGCAAGAGCCTTCAGGGAGTTACTGCATTTAAAACAGACGGTGCATACATCCTAACTTAAGTGTTGCAACACTCTTCTAAACAAGAGAGTTGAAATGTTTGGGTTTTTTTCCCCACTATTCAGCCCTAAGTTTAGGATGGATTTCCTAGGCTTCACTGGAGCTCTGTTACATGGCTTTTATGTAACCCTGACAAATTTTCTAAATATCCTCATGCCTGAATTTGCTCACTAGATCATCTCACAGGGGTCAGTCGTAAGCACAGAAATTATCAAAGGCAAAGGCTGTTTTTTTTAAGCCTGGCACCCAGTATTACAGTATCCTCCAGTCTTTGTCTCCTAGCACTTCTGATCCCAGAACTTGACAAATGTTGAAGCCGCAAAATTTCAGATGAGACCTATGTTGGCTGCATGGAGGATACAGACCACAAACAGTCCTCCTTCTGAGAAAAAGAGATATATACATACTATATGTACACGCAGTACATATACCATAAACTCAATCATTACCTGTTTTGTTTACCTTGATATCTAGACAAAAAGCAAATACCTGGCTTGGAACAGCCACATAATGCTTTCTCTTCTACAGCCTGTAATTAGGGAATATTCCAGCATTGTGGAGGACCTTAAGAGAAAAGGAACAAGGTGCAGGGTATCGCCTTTCCTTAGCTCCACAGTTCAAGAACACCTTGAATAGCAGGTGCATGATACAGATTAAGGGTTTGTACATATTATAAAAAAAAATTAATTAAAAAGAAAAAAGAAGCTTAAAAACTTTTGTTGTCTTGCCACAACAATTAAAACTCTGTAATAATGTTTTTATTACAGAATTTTGCATGTATCTAATTGCACTTATTTAATATGTAGTATTTCCTGTCAAGTCCCAAGATGAGAGATTAAGTCCAGCCAGTACAATAAAAGCATCTTTCTGTGTAATGAACCTGCGATGCTAAGGGCTCCTCCATTTGGTTGCCAAACAAATCCACAGTTTTTCATTCTGTGTTTGTACTCTGTGAGTAATGTACAGCAGAGACGAGACTGGGGCTGTGATCTGACTCTTAAAAAGTCTCTGTAGTTCCTACAGCCAAGACAACAGTCTACATGCAGTGACATGCTTCACAGAGGAAAAAAAACTAAGCACTGGGCTGTCATTCATCATTCTCTGACAAAGGTTTTTGAATTGGATACGTTCTGTGTTGGGTCAGTGATTGATTTATTTCCTATTTCAAAATACTCCATTTCAGAGCACTGTTTGGATTTTTGGGGAGGGTGGTATGGGGGAAATACGACTGTTGGAGGAAAATACTTTTTGTAATTCCAGAAAAGTTAATATAGTGACTGGGGCAGCAGAAGGATGTGTAGGGTTGTTGGAAAAGCTTAATTATTTGAATATGCTACTCAATCTTGTCTTTTCAGAAGCATCTGGGTGAAAGGACCAGGGGCAATGGTTATAAACTAGAGAGAGGCAGATTTAGACAAGACACAAGGAGGAATTTCTTCACAATGAGAGCACAGAGGTACTGGAACAGGTTGCCCAGGGAAGCTGTGGCTGCCCCATCCTTGGAGGTGTTCAAGGCTAGGTTAGACGGGGCCTTGGGCAGCCTGGTCCGGTAGGAGGTGCCCCTGCCCATCCCAGGGGGGTCGGAATTAGATGACCTTTAAGGTCCCTTCCAACCCAAACTATTCTATGATTCTGTAATCTTAGAACACATATCATGAGCAAACTTAACAATTGCTAGTTAGTGTGGTGTTCTGAAGTCAGACATGTGGCTGGATCAATGGCAAACACACTGTGTCAGTATGGTGACTCTTCACTGGTGAGGGCCACTTCTGCATGTTGGAATTTAGATGGCCACTCTAATCCTAAAATGATAGCATGTGGCTAAATAGCTACCTCCTTTTGCCTTGATGGTTGCTTCCTTTCCAGCAGGAGAAGTGACCCTCACCAAGACAGAATCATCACACTGATACTCTGTCTGACATTGATCCACAACTCCTTTCTAGTTAGCGGCCTTTTATTCCTCACATTTCACAAACACAAAGGCTGAATAAAAAAGTGAGCTACTGACTTCTGTAAGGCAGGGGAGGGAATTCTGCCCCAAATGCTCTTGGGCAGAAACAGCAAAGGAGCATGTTATTGTGCCAAAAATGCCATGTGGACAGTAAAATATGTTGCAGCAAAAACTGCTGCCAGAGGGCAAGCAGTGCCCTGCACACCAGAGGAAGAACAGTTTACCAAGACAGACCAGTTTGCAAGGCATCAGTTCTAAGGGGAAAGTGGCCACTGCCTCTGCTTCCCTAAAATCATCTTCATCCTTTTGTTCTCCACAAGTAAACATTTGTAGCAGTAAGGACAGGGGTCCAGGGCATGAACTTGACCTCTTGTTCCCTGCTGATGTAATTAGGCACCCACAAACCAACATTGTTAGATGGCACTAGAAAAGTTGGACCATGTGGCCCTAAGAGATGCAAACGCTCTTGTCAGAGCCAGGATTAAAATGCAGTTTCTCTGCATTTCCTCTGTACATGCTGCTCTACCAGTGACAATCATTACTCCTTTTCCCAGCCCTGCTCCTAGTAAGAGGACTGAATATTGTGCCTAGCACAGCAAATTACCATTTTGGCTTCCACTGCTGGCATCACTTGGAGCTAAGGGAGGAGGGTGTGACTTATCCATCAGCACGGCAGGAGACGGGACACCAGTTACAGGAACACTGGGGATGTAGTATGGACCTGGCATGGAAGAGACTGCAGGAGGGTACCCAGCTTTTGCTGCTTTGCCTGCTACATACACTGAAAAAGAAGAACAACAGTCAGCACCACATCAGCACCACCATCATACGGTGTGTGGCCAAAACCTGCACATAACCAACACCAGTGACAACCAAGCAGGAGACAACTGGACAAATGAAACAGTAAGGACCAATCTGAATTTCTCTGAGCCTCAAAGGGCACTGAAGGGACTTTAAAAAATGTATACAGCAGGTCACATGAACCATGTGAGATGCCCAGCAATTGAAAGACATTCAGAGTGTTACACCCAGCACTGCTACTGCCTTGATTTAGTGGCAGTTCAGCTTTAAAAACAACGATGACTCCAACAGCAGGGATGAGGCTCATGAAACTTGACAGATCTGTCTGAACCTGATCAGGAACCTTGCTGGGTTGCAAGGATTTTGCACTGTTGTAGAGGGCAGCTGCTTTGCATTGCCGGGAAGAAAGCTCGCAGGATGCTCTCAGCTCTGACCCGCAACATTCACTGACATGACAACAACTTTGGAAGGGGAGCCTGACACTTTGGAGGAGGCACAGCTGCCAAGGCAGGGAGGGCTCAGGGAATTACATTTGCAATTAACTTTGAGCGCTCAACCATTGAGCAATAGGTCAGATGCTTCATTCCCAAAGAACTAGCTCCATAGTCAAGCAAAGTGCTCAGGGCAAAGGAAACAATATTAACAGATTCTCCTCCTGTTCTGCCAGGGAGCAGAAGTAGTGCAGGAGGAGATTTGTATTAGGGTTGCACAAGGTCACTCACGTGCCCGGGGACAGCAGCAGGACTCAGGACAGCAGGGGCAGCGGACGTAACAGCAGCAGCTGTGTGGGCAGCACTGGCACCAGCAGATCCCCACCAGGAGGAAGAACAGGAATGCTCCTAGGATCACCAGGCCCACAAAGACCCATTCTGGAAAATAAAGGGAGAAAGAGATACTTACAGGATTCCACCTTGCTGTGGAAGGGAATGTCAGCAACATCCTCCCAGGGGAGACTACAGGGACAACACAGATAGCTGAGTAACAGAAGTGGACTTCCTGCTGGTCTAGGACCATATCCCCCTCTGTGTCAAAGCAGAAATGGAACGTGACAGTGAGAAATGCATCTACAGAAATGTGGTCCCTTCCTGTCATGACTCTGGCTGGATGACAGACAAGCAGCATGGCAGCAGGAGCTCTGGTTCCCCCACACAGAAACCCTTCACACCAGAGCAGACCCGTACAAATGCGGCAGGACATACTCTATTAGCATTTGGATCTCATCAAAGACTCATTCTTCCCAGCCATGTTCATGCTCTGCTTGTGTGTTTGTTCGTTACCCACATGCTAGTTTTAATGGGACAAACGATGGTGAAAAGTACGCTATAAATAGACCAGTAAATGAGCCAGGCCTGCCCCTTCACAGCTAGGCCCACGCATGCAATTATTCTTTTGAATGTGCCGAATGAACATCCTATTCAGGCGCTGCAGACAGCCAGGAAACCTAACAACCGCTTTTTTTTCCCCCTCGCTGAAGATTCAGATGATGTCTGCCAGGCACCGAAAGGGAATGGCTGAAAAACACCTTACAAGTGAAAGCACAGAAAAGTTGGTCCACAAAACCCACAATGGGGTATGAGTGGGAAGGGGAGCGAGAAAAGGTTTCTCAAACTTCTGCAGCAGCAACGGTTGTGGTGGGTGCAGGTGACCAGTCTGTGCTGGGGCAGCTCTCGGCTCTGCATCTGGCCACTCTGCACTTTGCAGCGGGTTGCACGCACAGGACTGTGCCTACTGCCACATCCCAGTCCCCCATATTACGGGAATGGTCAGTGAACACATCCAGATCAAGACATTTAAAGACTTTGAATATACAGAAGGCCTGGAGTTGTCTTGGCGTCAAGAGAGATGCATCAACCTATCTAGAAATCAGAGCACTGGTGAGGGAAAATCTGGTGGGAAAGACTCCACGTGTACCCAGGTGGTTTTTCAACCACCTTGGAAAAGTGGTAAGAAAGCAAAGAAAAAAGCGGTGGGGCTGCTTTGCAGAGTGAAAAAAACCCAGCAGACTGTTTCCAGGGTTCACTAAGGGGTCTCCTAGTACATTATTACTTAGGATGTAGTAGTACTATTACATGAGTGCAGAATCACACTGGAAAAATGGTGCACACCTCACTTGCATTGCTAAGCTGAAAAGTCAAGGAAAAATGTTCAGCTTGGAACAATCAAAACAGAAGTTTTTACTAGTTTTTAATAAAACACAAAAATAAGAAGTGTCATTTTTTTATTTGTCCGCATTTTGTCTGAACAAAGGTAAAATTCCCTGTTTTGTTGGATGCAGTTTTCCTTAACTCTTCCCTTTTTTCAATGCCATTTTAAATTTAGAACTTACAATTTTCTTTAAAAAAAGTCAGTGAAAGATCTTGGCATTTACAGATCAAAACACTTCACTTCAGAAGTGTCAAGTGAAATGTTTTATATATTTTGAATATTTTATTTCTTTTTCGTCTGAAACAGATGACTTTCATTTAAATTTGCAGATAATTTTGGTCCTTGTGGAATAGGGGTTTTTTTTGGTGAAGTTACTATATGCTGAGAAAAAATCAGCTGATGAACAAGGAAACGGCTGGAAGGAAGCATTTATGAATGGAAAAGTAAGAGCTGAGAAGAAATTACTAATACAGCTCCTCAAGTGCTGGTTCTATTATTTATTATTTATTTATTATTTTCAAGAATGACCTTTACACAGAAAATAAGAACGTGCGAATGTATCCTGAAGGTAAAAGCTAGGGAAGCATTATCACTAAAGACGAAGACAGCGATAGGTTAAAGAAAGGGCCAGTCGTCCTTGGGACTACAATAAGAAATATGAAATGCAGCAATAAATTGAATTTCAAGGTGCACAGTAATACTTTCAAGGTCACATATTCAAGGATTAAGAACAATTTACAGAGTACAACACAAAAAAGAACGAGACTAACCATACAGGTCAGGAACCAAGAGTGGGAGAAGGGAGACAAAGAGATGATTATAGAACACGTTCTACCTTGTAAGAGTGAGACAAGGCTCAACTCAATCACTCCACTCAGTATAAGCTGATACGTGTTCAAATAGAGAGTTTTTCTTACCCTCAGCTGGAAAATGATGGTGTGTAGGAATGAACAAGGAGTGCACATGAAGACAACACACCAATGCTTTGTCTGTGAAGCAGTTTTTAGCTAAAAATCACTGCGCTTGAGCACCCACACTATGCACCAGACCTGTCTCCCTGTGATTTCTACCTCATCCCAGAGATCAAGTCAGTGCTCAAAGGAAACTATTTTTCTTTTGACAGAAGATGTGAAAGCAAAAATGTTGGAGATCCCGAACAGGCTTTCAGAAAATGACCTCTGGAACTGCTTTGAATGCTAGCAGCTCCATATGCAGCTGTGTGCCAACTTAACTGGGAACTGTTTTGAAGGTGAGTTGATTTCCTTAATTTGTTAAAAAAATAAATAAAAAGTAACAGGCACTTCTGAACAGGACTTCAGTAGTTGAAAACAACTGAAAAACAAGATAAATGATCCAGCATACTATTCCATCATAGGACAACTGTAATAATCTATGCCGTACAGCCACAAAAATACAAATTCCATGGCCAGTAGATGAGAAATTTTCAGTAGTGTTAAGGATATATTAATGCCATCACAC
The DNA here is from genome assembly GCA_033558105.1 of Coccyzus lansbergi. Taxonomy (NCBI): domain Eukaryota; kingdom Metazoa; phylum Chordata; class Aves; order Cuculiformes; family Coccyzidae; genus Coccyzus; species Coccyzus lansbergi. Next base: position 5,670,653 of record JAUMJK010000156.1, read on the forward strand.
AAGGCCTCCACGTAACTTCGTCTGAAGTTACTGATGTCATACAGCTCTGTACGAGAAAAAATGAATTCAGGTTGGAGCAGATGCAAAGCAGGGATTCGAGAAGATGAAGGTATTCGATAGCCTGCCTTGCAGCAGGAGAGGTGAAGTTCGCTGCATTAGTCTATTAAAACAAAGGCTGAGAGCTGAAAGCCAATATAGCTGCTGCCTGTAAATATGCTAGGAGGAAGGATGAATGCTAGGAAGAAAAGCAGGTGTTAATAGTTAAAAGTCTTACATAAACAGGCATAAATAGGCCCATGTGAGATGGAAGCTAGAAGATGCACATCAAAGAAAGTGTTCCAATGGAAGAAAGAATGGCCAAACCCAGACTACTCTTAAGCTTGCTAAGCTTGTAGAAATGATGAAATTACACAACCCTAGGGACAGCAAGGAAGATAAGAGAGCCAGACTATCCTTTCCAGACCTGTACTTCCTAATCTATGCCAATCCAAGCAGAGCAACAGCTTAGTGGCTTTTCCCTTTTTCATGTTCTCATCTTGTTCTCTACAACCACCACTGATACACAGGAGGTGTATCACGTGCATGACAGAAGTGGCCAGCCACAGCTACACAATGAAGCTCAGGTGTCAGATCTCCGGAGCTATTCGTGAACAGCTTACAGCCACTCCATAAAGAATAAAAGCCTGTTAGAGGAAAAAACCAAACAGTGTGTCCACTGTGAGCATATCTGTGGTCTTTCTGAAAACACTGTAGGACTACAAAAGGAGGTCATGTGAGTCTGTACACTGCACATTGCAAGATACTCACTCAGCATTGGGAGTGGATGTTTAAAATCAGTGTCCTACTCATAGGGACCTATGAATGATGAAGGATTTCACTCCACAGTAAGTTAGACTGTATTCTTCGTGAGATTAAAAAAAACAACATAGCAGCCTGCTGGCTCCTCCTTTATGCACAAAACTTGGATTCAACCACTTTCACCTCCAATTCCATACTTCACCTTCAATTCCCTAATCCTTACTCCAGTACAACCATTCTCCTCTGTCACAGCCCTTTCAGATACAACTGCGTAACCCTGAGATTCATATGACTACTAAGCTGAAATGCCAGGTGTCCTCGCTCTCTCGAAACTACTGTTCTGTGCTTACAGGAACATCTGCTTTTGTTTATTCAGGTAACAGGCACTGCTAAGAGCTGAAGTGTGGTTTTGCACGGCCTTTAATGTTTTCTTCCTATTTACACACATGCAGTGAGGGTAACAGAAAGCTACCTGCCAACACATGAGAATTTTATTTCCATTCAATAAAACTGTAAATACTGGGGGGAGACGGGGGGGGGAGGGGGGGGGGGGGGGGCGGGAGCGGGGGCAGGGAAATAGCTGTTAGGCAACAGGGAATCAATTGTTGTCTATGCTGAAAAAAACAATCCCTCTCCTGCCATGCTGAACTTCCAGGGAGCTTTGGCTTACACTGGAGGCGGGGGAGTGTCTGCCTTCTCTCCATTTCCATCTCTGGGACAGATTTGAAAATAGCTTCACACATTTATGTGAAGTTGCATTTTTGCACAAACGTGTGAAAGAAACACTCCTTGGGCACTGTCAGGGGATGATCAGATGACTCAAGGGCTAAATGTTCTCACAGCTTCTCCCTTTCAAGAACAATGTGTTGCACAGTCTCTGTTTCCTCTGCAAGGAGTGCCAGAAGTGGTGGCTCTCATTAGTTTGGCTAGCAAGGGAGTTTATCATGGGCAGGGAGCTTTCATGTCTGGTCCAGCCACCTGGTGTTACCTAGACAATGCCCTGGCAGCACCACACGGGATGGGCTGTGCCACTGCTGGGCTGCTAATCAGGGCTCTATTTCTAGCACCTCCTGTGCTCCCATCTGTGGAGATGGCTATAAGGGTAGCTTCAGGATAGGGTCCAGGGAGCGAAAGTTACTACTGCACGAGAGCAGCTGACGTACAAAGCCACATGGGTCACACAAGGCTGCCGAGATCTCACAGACTAGAGCACCATTGCCTTTGTGCTAGCAGGGGGAAAGCAGACAGCTTGATAGAAAACCTCCCCTGAACCGCAATGGCATTTCTGCTCTCGCATCGGTCCTGGAATGACCTCAATAACCATTACCTTGGCTCTTATCATGGCCATTCCTCCCCCAAGTCCCAGTACCAGCTCTCTCAGATCCCAATCCAACACACTTCCCCAGTAAACGATAGGTTTTTTTCCACTTTTATCCCCAGATAAAACACAGGCAACAGTGAAACGTACACCACATACAGATGCTCTAGAAGGATAAACAAATAAGACGACAGAGGACTGGGTGATTGAAGGGTGAAATGACTGAATACCTGGCATAATCTCCACAGCAAAACTGGGCAAGAGATCAGCAAGCAGCCCTGTCCTGCCTAGAAAAGACAGAAGGAGGAGAACAAGGAGAGAGGTTACTGCAAGAAAAACACACTTCCCAGACCTTGCCTTAGCCTCCAGTCCCCCTCATCAGCCCACTTGCACTCCATTGAGTGAATTCCTATCAACCATAGACAGCCGGTGTCCGCCTCTGCAGCTCAATCAATTCTCTGTCCTTGCATTTTATCTTTATCAGCAGAGCTCGGGGGAAAGAATATGGAATAAAGCTTCTCCAATCTAGGCACAAAATGACAAGAAGAGAGAGGTCCTATAAGCATGCTTAGACAGTAACATCTTTCTGGGCTTACGCTCTACATGTGCCAAAAGCTCCCAGCAATGCACACAACAGCCCTCAAACAGAAGGATTTAGTTTACTTTAAAAATGTACCGAAGTATTTTGGATGCATGTGAAACGTCTTTAACCCAAGGCCCTTGATGAAGTCACCCACATGCATCCAACACCCATGGGTGGTGATCTCCATGTGGGGCTCTGCAACTGCAGAGACAGTTCCAGAAAAGGAGTCTTGAAGTGAGTATATGCTACTTCTTTCAAGATGCACGAGAAAATTTGTGAGATCATGTGACATAATGCAAATTCTCAAGTGAAGCAAACCAACCAGGGAAGGATTTGTGTAGAAGTTTGTGGAATCACTTTACAAAAAAAAAAAAAAAAAAGCACACAAAAAACCTTTCTAATTTATACCTAAACACAAACAAAATCCAAGCCCAAAGGCAGTTTGGTACCTATTTGTTTTCGCACTGAATACCTGAGATATTTCTAGTGCACAGCAAACATCCTGCACAGAGTTCAGCTATCATTTACATATACCTATGCATTGGTAGAACAGCCCTGCGTGCAGCTATGCTGTGTATTCTTTTATAAGGCATTGGCATCATGCTAGGGTTTTTGAAGACATGCAAATTTCACTCTGGAGACCTACATTGTTGATATAACATAACAGAAGCAGCTGAGGGGAAGCCAGTACAAAAGTGGTAGAAAGCTACCTTCAACCTCCCCACATGCCTTCCAGGTCCTGTATTAAGCAGGTGTGAACTGGATCCCTAGTTTGCTGGACTCTAGCCTGTCCTTGAAGTGTTGCAGTCAAATACCCACTGTCCGTTTCTTCTCAGTGCTTCAGCAGAGGTTCAGTAGAGATCAAAAAATCCACATGGATGCTTGCTGGAGCCATAACAAAGATACTCTGAATGCAGGCTGTGCTTTGCAACCAGCCACAACTCATCAAAGCTGTCTATACTACTCACAGTGATGCCATCATGATGAGATGCTCCTGAAGCCTTAGCAAAAGAAACAATGCTGATCCTTCAGATAATTTACTGCTTTGAAGGAGGATTCTTGCCATCAGGCTACTGCAATACTTTTATCTACATACACAAAGAGTTTGATGACACTCCTTGCAGCCCATTTTCTAGAAGAGTCAGGTGTCCAAACTGCACACAGTTGTTAGCTTGTTACAGGAAAATGCTCATCTATGCTTTCTGCTCACCAGATATAGAATCTTAGAATCACAGAATGGTTTGAGTCGGAAGGGACCTTAAAGATCATCTAATTCCAACCCCTCTTGCATGGGCAGGGACGCCTCCCACCAGATCAGGCTGCTCAAGGACCCATCCAACCTGGCCTTGAACACCTCCGGGGATGGGGCATCCACAGCTTTTATGGGCAATCTGTTCCAGAGCCTCATCACACTTATTGTGAAGAATTTCCTCCCAATGCCTAGTCTAAATGTTACCCTCTCCAATTTAAAGCCATTCCCTCCAGTCCTGTCACTTCATGCCTTTGTATAAAATCCCTCCCAAGCTTTCTTGTAGCTCCTTCAGGTACTGGAAGGTCACTATAAAGTCTCCTCAAAGCCTTCTCTTCTCCAGGCCAAACAATTACAACTCTCTTAGCCTGTCCTCATATGGGAGGTGCTCCAGACCTCAGATATAGGCGCATATACAACATACATGTGGCTTGGCTTGGGTGCTATGAGCGGGCTCTAAACCCCCAAGTCTTATGAGGAGTGGCTGAGGGAACTGGGATTGTTTAGCCTTAAGAAGAGGAGGCTGAGGGGAGACCTTATTGCTCTCTACAACTGCCTGAAAGGAGGTTGCAGAGATGAGGTTGTTGGCCTCTTCTCCCAAGTGACAGGGGACAGGACAAGAGGTTATGGCCTCAAGCTCCACCAGGGGAGGTTCAGGCTGGACATTAGAAAAAAATTTTTTCACAGAAAGGGTCTTCGGGCACTGGAATAGGATGCCCAGGGAGGTGGCTGAGTCACTATCCCTGGAGGTATTTAAACGACAGGTGGATGAGATGCCCAGGGACATGGTTTAGTGTTTGGTAGGAATGGTTGGACTCGATGATTCTGGAGGTCTTTTCCAACCTAGTGATTCTGTGATTCTGTGAAACCCATGCAACAAATGTATGTCTTGTGTATCATTGTGTTAGATTTACATTATGTTCCACGTGCATATTAAGTACATTCCTTATTTTCCCAGCATCCACAAAAAAAATATGCAATTCTTGCACAGGTCTCTGTGTTTGTGAATCACGTACATGTGAACAACGTGTACACAGAACATACTGGCAGAGACAGGCACACAGCTTGCCTCCTACGTGTTATTTATTATCTCTGCACAAGCTCATATGCAGCCCCTAGTCTGAAAGTAGACACTAGTGGACAAATAGCTGGAGGTATATAGCTAATTTAGGTCTGGGATTTATGGTACCAGAGGTAAGGGTGTGACACCTATAAAGAGCGGAAGCTCCATCACACTAGTCCAAATAGGCGCCTGCTTTATTCCGAACCTACCTAAAGAGCCTCAGTCCCTGCCAGTGCCGGGTCTTATGATGCCTCCTGAGCCACAGGAGGAACCACATATTCAAGGGGGAAAAAGCATCACACAAAAATAACCATCCTTGAGAACTCAGCAACTTGTTACAACAAACAGCCAAAGAAGATCCTCTGTGCATTTCCCTGCCTGATACAGCTCTGCTAAGTGTCTGCCTGGGGAATTTGCATCCTTGCCCTGCCAGTGGGGCTTGCACAGCCTCGTGGGTTTCAGAGCCACCGGCAGGGAATGCACAAAGCCTGGAAGGGTCCGAGGAGGCAGTAAAGCCCACCACATCTCAGCCTGAACTCTGCCTCCTTGACTAGCCCAGCTGACCACCAGCCAGCACAAAGCCCGCCTCTCGACTGCCGTGGCCCCAGCAGCTTTCAATGCACCCCAGCCCCCTCTCCATCCCACTCTGGGTTGAATTAATTCATGGATAACCCTTCCCCCACTGCCATGTAAGCTTCCCACTCTGTAGGCAACGCCAAGAGGCCGGGTCTGCTGGCTGCCATGGCCACCCGTGGTTCCCAAGGCGACGGGAGGCTCCCCAGCAGTGCCCCCATTGAAGACTTTTCTCCATTGACACTACCAGCAACAAGTGGAGCAAAAGCATCCAGCCAGACAGCAGCACAGGGACAGGGCGGCTCTTGGGGCTGCTGCTGACTCTCATCCGCCTGTCTCGTGCAAGTCTGGCCCGGGCATGTCCCAAAGCCAGGTGGCAGCTGTCAGAGGGGACACCATGCCAGCACAGTGCCCGAAGCCAGGGTAGAGATCACAGGGGTTCTGAGAGTAGGACCTCCCCTTGGAGCCTCAGCCGAAACACCAGCCAAGGAGGTCACAGTGGTCATGGCCACCAGCCTCCTGGCTCTCTGTAACCAGGCTGCTCCTTCTGCGGGCATAAACCTCACCTCACTTGCCCTTCACTTGTTTTTTGTTACAGAAACTTGAAGGCAGAGGGCTGGAGCTACAAAGCAGTTGGTGGGGAGAAAACAATCCAGTAAAACATCCTGCCAAGAGACCATCTGACGACACCACCTCTGCCTGGCAGCTGTGAGGCTCAGGACCGCAGGCACTCTGAGACACGGCCGGGCGCAGCCGCTGAGCTGCAGCTCTGCACTCTTGCAAGGGCTCCGCATCTTCTGCACAAGTTCTTACCACCCAGCCCCAGCAGTCACCCCTAGGGAAAAGAAGGAATAGACAATGGCCCCGTTTACCAGGGTTGTCCCAGGCAACTCTGGGGGAGGTAGGAGCTCGTCCTTGTTCCAGTACGGATCTGGGACACTCTCCTGTCTCTACTCCCACTGTGCTGCTGCAGGGTTTTACCCACCTGCAGCAGTCTCTCACTGTGCACCCTGGGCCCCAGCCAGCTCCAACCTGCAATGGAGCCTCCGTGCCCTGGGTCGGCAGCAGGCGAGGGCAGGGAGGAGGAATGAGAGAGGGAAAAGCCGAAGGGGTGCAGAGATTTCTAAGAAGTGAATCGAGGACAGGAGGAGGGCAGGCTATAGAGCAGGAGAGCAAACAGCAGCGGACCTGGAGTCAAGCAGACTATTAGCAGAGAGTCTGCAGAGAAGAGGCACAAAAATAATTAGGGTAAGTGGTGCAGCTGAAAAGAAATGATGGTATGAATAAAGCAGGCACAGATGCAGCCAGGAACGTGGCAATGGGGTAAACACGGGAACATGGTAAATACCGGCAGTTGCATAAACGTGACAAATATTGGGTAAATATGTGAATTTGAACTGGTTTCCCTGCTGGGAGCTGTCTCTGTAGCTGAACCAGCAGCAGCTACAGAGGGAGAGATTTCTTCCTCTATGGATGAAAAAATTGCCAACCACAGCATGGCAAGAGGCCCCTGGCACAGGACACTGCCCTGAAAGGAGGCTGGAAAGGACAGGAGAGGAAGTGTGGCCCTTGTAAATCACATATTCTTCCAAAGAAGCTACTATGAGATTTATTGGGAGAGTTGGCCTCTGCAATGGGTTCCTCCGTGCTCCCTCCACTTGGAGTAAACTTTATCCTTCCTTTCTGTCCTTCTTTTCAATTGGAGGGAGAAACAGCAGCAGCCTTTCTTGGAGATCAAAGTTTTAGCAGGCAACAAAGACCTCCAAGGAGGCTGTTGCCATGGCTACCTAAGTAAGGGAGGTCTTTTAATCATGCCAGTCTCCTTGTGAGCAGCGTGTGGCTGTCACTGGCAAATAAGGAGGAAAAGAGGGGTAAAAAACCCTTGGCAACAAGTAGCACTTCTAAATGGCAAGAAATAAATAACTAGGAGTAGCTCAGACTAGGACAAGGGGGATAAGACCCAATAGTAAAGGTGGCAGCACAGTGGTCTGGGGCAGGGCAGCAGCACCTCATGAGGACAAGGTGAGAAGACACCAGCAGCCTTCCTGGCATCAACATCTTCCCTGAATTTTTAAGTGGAGGGCTTCTGTGCTGATCATTTCCTCTGCCTGTGGACACTACCAGCCTTTGGCAGGAAAGCATGGTTCCAAGTCCAAGAGCCCTCGTTGTGAATTTACTTACAGACATCTCTCTGGGCAAGATCTGGCCCTCTAATCCCTAGCACACGGCCAATAGTGCTGCCATCTCTGCCAACTGCTGTGACCAAATACTGGCTTGGATGCTACTGACAGCTCTTCAGCAAAACAGAACGAAATCTTTTAACCATCGCCTTGTAAGGGAAAATTCTGCCACAAACTTTTCCATCCCTCAAACCACATCAACTTTCATAACACAGTCTCTCCCAGCACACAAGATACTCCAAACCTGGCTATATTTATACCAGCTATTGAGTCACTTTGCTGAGTAAGAACTGTCTTATTAGCATTGCACACCATACACACATATCCCAGTAGATTTATCCTCTCTGAAAGCCAACGCATGTCTCTATTAGTACATTAATTACTGTGCAATGTGTTGTATGTGTATAAGTATCTACATTCTCTCCTACCTATCAGTGTTAAGACTTGATAAATTTCGAGTTTAGCCTATATTGACGCTGGTTGGTAATACAAACTACCAAAGATGTCTGTTTACCAATGTTAAGTGCTTGCTCACTTCAGAAATTAGCAAAAAAACAAGTGCTAATTGTTGTCATCTAAGCATAACAACGGTAGAAGCTGAAGCTTCTAAAAGATTAATTATAAAATAATATTTCACTAATCTATAATTTATGTAGCACTAGCTGCCAAATTGGACAAAAAAAAAAGCAGGCAATAGCTGTCTAGCAAAGCACAAGTCGCTAACCAAAGTATCAAACCAGCAGTTGGGATTACTGGATCACTTCCCTAGCTCTTCCAGGAACTTGGAATGTCCTTGCGAATGAAACATATCTAAGCTACATAAAATCTTGTCATGCAAACATTGCCAGGCTTGCACAGACCTATGGATTTCAGGGTAGCCAGCTGTGCCAGATATACCTGTAGCCGTTGCTCTACAGCTGTACAGTTTAGGAAGGGAGCAGTAGAGCTGTTTCCACAGGAACCTGATATTCTGGCTCTCAGAAAGGCTTACTGAGTTACAGGCAATCACACACAATGGAGCTAGACTGTTTCTTGATGTGTGCAGTGTCACATGAAGCTAGGATGGGGTTCCTCTGACACTGCCCTGCATTTCCGAATCAAAGGTTACTCCAAGCACCCTGCATCGACTGCGCTGGTGCACCTGCAGTTTGACAAAGGTTGCAATGAATGACTTTACTGAAGTCCATTGACATTCTTGCATAAAAAGCAGCGCATAGGGGCTATGAATAATAATTTTATTAATAGCACTGACTGTGTTTCTAGAAGCAGGATGTTCAGCTGCTAGCTACTATGTAGGCTTTCTTAAACTTAGGATTCAGCCTTTTTGATCCAACCATGTTAGTTCTAAAAAAAGTAAAACGTATAAAGTTATAAATGGATTCACCACCCCAGCTGTATGGTCAGCAAAAGAGTTTACATTTCTAGTGAGCATAGACAGCACCACTTGACTCCTGTTGTGGAATTGCTAAGCTCTGTAGTAGCCTAGTCCTGCTCCAACAGAAGCAGAGTTCATACAATTTCCAGCCTGCCAGAACCTGTTTGGAGATTCCAAATGCCACCAAAGTACAAATACTTAACTAAAGCATAATAGTACTTTTTAATATAAATTCCTTCCTTAATGTACAGGAGGTTCACCACCAGCCAACCTCCTTCTGCGTTTCTGAGGCACAGAGGCTACTATCCCTGCTTCCCTTGTCTGCACTGATTCCATTTGAGGGTTAAATTCCCTGACTGAGTAAAACCTACTGAATGGTCTTTTCAGCAAAGCACATAAGCACATGCTTAACATCAGGTATGCTTATAAATCCTATCAGCTTTGCCAAGTACAAATGCATATAAGTAAGTGCTTATGTGCTTTTCTGAAATAGGCCTGAAATGAAGACAGCACATGGGATTCTTTGGCACAACTTAGGGCTGTCCAGCCGCTCTGGATGTCAAAGTGGCAGATCCAGATGACAAAACTCAACATGCAATCCAATCATGACCCAGGCAGACCGGCTTCTTAGAATTCACTAGAAGTCTCTGTGATTACTTCCCTAAGGAAAGAAGGAATAGTACTTCACTCAGGTTTTGGATTTTGCTCCAAGTTGTGACAAAGCAGCTTTTGACCAACTTTTAACAGTGTAATTCACTGTATAAAAAAGCAGGATCCTCCACTTTGAGCTGAGCAAATGTCCATCCATTTATCGATGCTATTAGATACCTGCCATTTTTGCCTCTGTGAACTTTCAAGGTTTCTACATGACATTAGACATCACTGTCCAGCATTACCTTTCTCAAACCCAAACACACCCTTCATCTTGGCATAATATCAAAGGACTAGAAGGGATGTTTTGCCCTTTCCTATTACATTCTGATTTTTCTCTTTCCCCAAAGATAACATGAGTGGGTAGAATCTGTATGCTATTCAAAGCTCTAACCCATGCTTAAATCATGAAGTAGCCCCCAAATAAGCAATGTTAATTATATTTGAAAGACCACCAGCAGCAATGAACAAGCAGCGACATATTGCAGGAACTGTAGCGTCTCTTGCAGACACAATCCCTCCAGTGTCCCAGCCACTCCAAGAGGGAACCTGTTTTCCAACCAAAGAGCATCAAACAGCAAAACAGCAAACCAAACCCTTTTACCGCATGTCCCCCAGGACTGCAGAATCGCTCCGATCTACTTCTGTACTCACGCCTCTCTCCAAGCAGCGGGTTGGAATAAAAATTGTCCCAGAAGATGCCAGAATATTACGAAATGGTATTTTCCCCACTGGCTGCTTCCTCCTTTAGCCATCAATGGGGATAACAAAAGGAGAAGGGAAAAAAGGAGGAAGGAAGGGAGGGAAAATGGGTAGGTAGCCCAGAATCGCTCCGAAAGCTGGAATGTTGCCTCCGTACACACTACCCAGGAAAAGAAATACGCACAAGCTGCACCAAACAGCATGAGACAGAACAAAGTATGCCCACGACAAGTATGCTTTCATGCTGTTGCCAAACTTAGCAGAGTGCTGCACAAAGTGCAAGGTCAGACCCACAGGCTGTAGTGAACAGAAGAACAGAAATAGTCAAGATAACACAGCCTAAGCTATGAGTTTCGTCCCAATGTAACCATAATGAACTGGGGCCCGGGACATCATTAAGCCAGCTTCAGAGGAAGGTATTTCTTTGTTTTTTTCCCTTGCATAGTCTCTATACACACGGTAAAACAGATTCTTACTGTTACCATGGCACTGCTTCCTCACTGGTGCCTAAGCAGAGTTGTAGATGGACATAAGAGCAAGACACCAAATCCTGGACAGGAAAGCAAAGAAAGGACAAAATTCAGCAGCCCGTCACCAAGCAGTCACAGACAGCGCCTCTGAAGAGGCTTCGTAACAGCTACAACTGCCAGCTGGCAGTAACTTCACCCAAACGAAGAGGTCAGTCTTGGGCCTCTTATTAACCAGCATCTGATCTGCAGCCACTCTGTGGATTAAGACTGGAGTATGACACTGCTTTCTGGAGGGACCCATCTTCCAGTTGTCCATTGTTTGACTGTCTCTGAAGGAGTGACGGTAGGTGATGGCACTGTTACAGTCACTCACCCATTCAATCTGGTTTACTTTGTGACAACAACTACATCTCCAAATACAAATGACAATTAAATTCTGATCTTAGCCATTAGACTAAGGGCACTTGACAGACATGTTCTATTATGCCTCTACATATCGCTTAAACACTACAGAACCAAGACATTTAACATTTCCTCCAAAAAGCATGCAAGCATGCTGACTAGACAAACACTGGTGTCGGCATGTCTTAAGGTAAGTTGGAAAAACTCATCTCACTCTTCTGGGGCAGTCTAGGGGTGAAGTACTACTGCTGGCTCAAGGCAGCGTCAACAAAATTCTCTGAAAGGCCCATTTAACTCTGCTTTTCTCCCCGAGCTGGGATGGGTGCTTTCTTAACCTTTACAGTGAGCTGGATTGTGGAAGCACTGAAAGCTGACCCTGCAAATATAAAAGAAACTGATCCTGATCCCGCTCACCACACCACTAAAGGGAGCTTAAGAGAAACACAGAGTCAAGCATACATACCGCAGAGAGGACAGGTCCTTTTAGTGGCAGCACCAGCTTCAACTTCATTAGGATGACTGTGAAACTGCACCTCTAACTGGACAAGTATAATTAGGCAGACAGAAAAATCCCCCTAACTGACACAGTCAGGCAGATAAACACAGTTGCTTCCTGACATCCCCACAGGTCAGAAGAGTGGGACAAAGGGAATGTTAAAATACTGCAAATAGCATACAATTTTAGGTTTCTGGGTGTTTTATTTTTAAAAGTCTCTGTCTCAAGTGTTCACTTCGCTGTAAGTTTATTGTTTTATGCCTTAAAAACAAGGGTTCTGACTTTCCACAGCCCTGCACTTTCTGTAGTCACTTATGCCTGTGCAACGTGTGAGCAGTGTGGGTGTAAACATTACTATTCTGGTTTGGTAGCATTTGCCACCCACTTTGCCTAGGTGTGAATGACTGCACAAGGTGCAAGGCAACGGCGAAGGTACCGCAGGGACTGTTTTACATAGACCTTACACCCATAGTAATATGGTGCACAGGCATATAGAGAGAGCGAGGGAGCAGAAGGATAGATACATCGGCTATCTGCTGAAAAAGCAATCTGGTAAGAGGGCTCACCAAGTACAAGCAGCTCCACTGATTCTTCATTCTTGCCCTCCACATCATCTGGTGTGATAATAAGGCAGTAATAGAGGCCACTGTCTCCCCACATCAGCTTCCCTATCTGAAGATCTGCATCTGAAAAGGAAAAAAGAAAAGTCCGGCTTTACCTCCAATACCTATGGGAAAAGTGAAGTGTTGAAATCACTGGGTCTGTCTCCATGTCCCAGTCCATTTCATTTCCTTGCTGAGAAGATGAGTATCACAGCACTCAGGAAACAAACAACATGCTCAGGACTCTCTGGCTGTAAGTGGGAAGACAAGTGCTGCTGCAGAGGCAACTCATTCTGGAAGTGCCAACAGCAGAAGGGTTAACTGATGTCACTCTCTGTCCTTCCTACCATCTAAGGCCTGGGATCCCAACAGTTCATGCCATGCAAGAAGGGCTTAGTGTCTCCTCTACAGCACTTCAGTCATCCACAAGAGATTACATGAAGACAAAGCAAAACATTACCCCTTGCCAAGGCCCAGCACATGCTCTCCTCACCAAGGAGCCTCTGCTTTTGGCTAGGTGGTCTCCTGAGTCAAGCTGAAGCCTTGTACTTTTGAGGGACAGTGTTTCTCACAGCCTTCCAGATCAAATGTTTAAGGACCCTGCCACCCCCCATCCCCACCCAATTCAATTTTACCCCATGGAAATCTCTTCCTTTCCTCCTGCCCAAGGCTGTGTGGGTTTAGGTTCATAACGGTGAAGCTGGTGAAGTCCACAGCTGAGCAAACATGAGGAGTAAGATAATTTTGGTATTTCAGAACTGGGAAAAAAAAATCAGTAGAGTTTGGAAGGAAAAAAAATATAGCCCACAGAGACTGAATTCATAGCTTCCTTGCTGGCAGCCCTTTGTTAAGGAATATCTATATACAGAGCAGTATGCAGAAGCCAAGAATAAAGCCTTCCACTCCACGAAAGGGAAAAGAATACCATATCAGGGTTGCTTTTAGTCAGCTGAAGGGAATTACCAAAGGAAATGACCTTTGGGTCTAGGTTTAGTGGTTGAATCCTAAATGTCCAATGTACAACAATCCCCTTCCAGCAGCTTTTACTAAGGGAGTTATCTGAACAATTACAGCCAACTTCTAGTATCAGAAATTGCTAAGGGTTCATTCCAACCCCACCAAATACCACTGGAGCAGACAGTTACCATGGACAATGCTGACATCTCTTTCCTTATAGAAGTCCCCTATAGTGACGGCAGATCCTTGTTTGGAGGCCACGACACGGACTGTCCGCCTGCTGTCCACACAGTCCAGGTAGGGATCCCAGTCCAGGTTCCTCTTGCTCATCGTTTGTAAACCAGAAGTCACCATACCCAAAGCTTCTCCCATCCGGTCCTGGCAGTAAGATTTATACCTCCACTGTACCACAGCCGGTTGGGTGGAAGATGTAGAGAAATGGCAGCGAAGCAGAGCAGGTTGAAACAACATGGCCACCTTCTTCTTTTCGGGCACAGTGACCTGCAAACCTTCCACCTCAGCTAAAACACAAAAACATGAGTGTCAAATGCTTAAGCAGTGCTTGAGGAGGGAGCTACTGTACTTTACAATAGCATCATTCTCCCCACATACACAAAATTAAAATGTCCATCTGTTGCAGGTGCTAGGGTGCAATACTCCTCAGTGCACAGATATTGGCAGCAGAAGTTTGCTTTTTTTCATAGCCCACAGCCACAAGGGAAAACACAGCACCATAGCACTGAATGCTCAGATGTAGCATCCTTACGTTCTATAGAGACCATTATACAGTGGGGTGACGAGTCACAGCTTCCGTGGCAGGTTCACAGGTAAGGAAGATATATTTTAGGGACTGCCATACTCCACTTCTACAGCAGGTCAGCCAAGGGGCCAGATTCTGAGTTTGTAACAATCCCAAAGCAGAATAAGCCACACCCCTCCCCATTTCAGTGGCATTACACCTCCTCTTTGGAAGCCAGGCAGCACACAATGCCTGGCCCAGCCTGTTGTGCACTGGTGCCCAGTTAGTGCTGCTTGCTCTGCCAAACTCTAGAGATGCATGAAGGAGTGGATCCAAATCACACAACTCCTGCCAGGGCTGGCATCTAGCACTGAGAGAAATTGCTCCATGTAGGAGGTGTGGAGAAAAATGGCCCAAACACTCCAGTTTTTCACATTCTCAGAGATATGGTAGATTTCAACTCATAATGTTTATCTACCAGCTGACAGGAGAGCTGCAATCTGAAGTTGATTTATTAAGGTCCCAGAGAAGATGCATGGGACTGCCACCACATCCTTGTACAGCTTAGGGAGAAGCCGAGAGTCAGTAAGCAATGCCAACACAGAGCCCTCAAGAGATTGAGGTACTCCATCCACCAGCAGGGGAATGACCAAAGTCTCCCACGCATGCCCTTCATTGCTTCCACCCATCTTGCGCTGCAGGCAGCAATGACTGAGATTGCTTACACAACACTGGAAACATACACTGACACCTTCCCAAGCAGGGATGTGTTGGCCTGTGGAGGCACAGAAACAGCCCAGGAGCAAAGATGAGGCATCTAAGAAAAAAGGAGTTGGTAAGCAGAGCATTCTCTGCAGCTGAGGAGCAGCAGAACCTGGCAGTGGTGGTTCATACAAGAGAAGGGAACCAGTTTCAGTATAGGAAATGCTGATGATGGCAGCTCCCTACATGCAGTTACCACAAAAGCCAAGGCTCGGTGCACTGCAAAGTGAAAAAGAGAACAAGACACAAGGAAACATCCAAGAGGAAAAAGCAGATGATCTTTACACAACATGGACGGTCTTAAGAGACTCTTAGGAAGGAATGAAAGACTGAGAACAAAGAACTGCTTCCTGGTGTCAGGAAGCAATATGAGAGAAGGGCAAATGCTAAAAAAGATGAAAAGAGAGAGTAAGGATAAAGTACCAGGGTAAGTATAGGAATTACAAGGATAAGTAGGATGACAATCATGGAACCAGGAAGCTTACAGTCGGCTAGAAGATGTTGAAGGTGTCTCAGCCTAGGTCAAAATAACTTCAAAGGGCTGGAGCCAGGTTGCAGGAGATTAAGAAATGATGTACAGAAGAGAGGAAATGGAGACAGCAAAAATAAACCATCCACTCCAGAAACTAGAGATGAGAAGGAGATGGAAGTTGGCAAAAGAAACTGAAATGACAGGAGATATCTTTAGGATGGGGAAAAAAAGGCATAGACTAAAGCACTGGAGCTTAAAACAGACTGGGAGCAATAAATGCATCAACAGTATGACAACAGCAAGCACAAAAGGACGAGGTCAAGTTGAAGACAGCTGCAGACCTGAAAAGCAAAAGGAAGCAGAGACGTCGTGATCAGGAGTCAGAATCCAATTCAGTCAGAACCGAAGATGCTGGACCAACACTGAACATTCATTTCAACAAGTTATCAATGTCCAAACTATAAACCATAACACAGCCTATAAATACCAATTAGGGTACAAAGCCACAGTATGGATAGAACCTCGGAGAAGGCATCTTTCAGAGAGGCAAGATAGTCACTGATGCTAACAAAGAGCTACTGATCTAGGTAGAATTTGACCCTGAGAACTATGTGAAGGCTTGTAGTGCACAAGGGCCCAATGGCAAAGAAATAATATATTATGCATATAATAAATGTGTGTGTGTGACATTATGCATACGGTACTTGTGCCATGTGGAAGTTGCACAGATGTGACTAGCTTTGCCAGAAGTGCCTGGACCTAAATGCAAACGCTGAAGCATGGGTGTTCTCCAGAGCACCACACAACACAGATGAGGTCCCAACAAGATGCTCCTACAAGAAAGACAGAGAGCACAAAGCACCTCCTCCACCTTCCCGAGGCATAGGCAGAGAAAGGCACTCTAGAAGTGGCAGCTGGGATGTTCCTTCCAGACCTCCTTTTCCCATGGACTAGAGAGGCAGAAACATGAGGGTCGCGTAGCACTAAGAGAACATCACCACTTGCATCTCAAGGCAAACCAAGCGGTGATGCTGTGTTATTGTCTCTTATCCAGAGACTTGTGTTTCCCCGGTTGCATCTGAATGCAAAGACATGATGAACGCCTTGAAAAATGAATTGGTCCAGGTCAGACCTGCATCTGGCAACACTATGTCTGACCCCACACACTCTATGGCCAAAACCATCATGTGACATGAGCTGATCAAGTGACTCATCGTGTTACTTCAGCTTCAGGGATAAAACAGTGACACAGTGAATATTTAAATCTTTCCCTTGTGAACGAAGTACACTGCTTAGTAAACACAGTGCTTTCAGCTAACCATGCACCATAGCCCTCCTTTCCTGTTAATGAGATTAATGAGTTTGGCAAGCCAGGGACTGCTTTAATAAATGATTAGCTGAGCTTTAGCAAATTCTCATCTGACTAACTTTCCTCCCTCTACTTCCATGAGAAAAGGAAAGGAAAGGAAAGGAAAGGAAAGGAAAGGAAAGGAAAGGAAAGGAAAGGAAAGGAAAGGAAAGGAAAGGAAAGGAAAGGAAAGGAAAGGAAAGGAAAAGGAAAGGAAAGGAAAGGAAAGGAAAGGAAAGGAAAGGAAAGGAAAGGAAAGGAAAGGAAGGAAAGGAAAGGAAAGGAAAGGAAAGGAAAGGAAAGGAAAGGAAAGGAAAGGAAAGGAAAGGAAAAGGAAAGGAAAGGAAAGGAAAGGAAAGGAAAGGAAAGGAAAGGAAAGGAAAGGAAAGGAAAGGAAAGGAAAGGAAAGGAAGGAAGGAAAGGAAAGGAAAGGAAGGAAAGGAAAGGTCTCTTTCTACCCAAAAGCATTTGGGGGATGTGCAATAAATTATCTGGCATCTTCATATCCTATCCCAAGCTCTTTATTAACTTTTGAAGTATTATTTTAGGATCCTTTCTAGAAATAGCATTTAAGAGCAAAACAGTACCTTAGATTGAGAGACTGGAGGAGTGGAAACTAAATCTATTTAAGTCAAATTATATATAATTATATATGGTTGCACTGCAAAATTATACACCTGTTATTTCCTCTGCCAAAAAAAAAAATGCTTGGACTGGATTCACATAGTGCGTCACTGCTGAAACAGGGTCCATCAAAAAGGCCAAAAGGATGTTCGACTGTGTTAAAGCAAGATGGTGGCTTTACCCTTATCAGTTATCATAGAATCACAGAATAGTTTGGGTTGGAAGGGACCTTAAAGCCTATCAAGTTCTAACTCCCCTGCCATGGGCAGGGACACCTCCCAGAAGACCAGGCTGCCCAAGGCCCCATCCAACCTAGCCTTGAACATCTCCAGGGATGGGGCAGACACAGCTTCCCTGGGCAGCCTGTGCCAGTGCCTCACCACTCTCAGTGTGGAGAAATTCCTCCTTATCTAAATCTAAATCTGTCTAAATCTGCTCCTCTCCAGTTTATACCCGTTGCCTCTAGTCCTATCACTACAAGCCTTTGTAAATGGTCCCTCCCCAGCTTTCTTGTAGCCCCTTTCAGGTACTAGAAGATCACTATAGGGTCACTTTGGAGCATCCTCCTCTCCAGGCTGAACAACCCCAACTCTCTCAGCCTGTCATGGACAGTTATGTCCATGCACATGAATTATATAGGTCTGCTTAGGCCTTCCTCAACCTCATCAAGAAACTACTGACCTCAATTCTTCAAAGAGATAACCAAGATAAGAAAAGCTTCAGATGTATCACAGGACAAAACTGTGGGTTGATCATATAGCAAAGCAAAAAAGAGTAAAAGACATGAAAAAGGATGACAAGCTTAAGTGACAGCACCATGGCAGCTTTTTGTCTAGTTTAATACAAGTAGGACTAAAAAGAAATGGAAGCATGCTCTGCTATGTTTTGACTAATGCAGACAGCTTTTATTTAAAAAATCATCACGGAAATTTAATTCCTGCACTCTAGATAAGCAACCTGTTCATTGTGAATTTCACAATCTCAGAACTTTCACAAGAAAAAATCCAGCTCGTGGGAGTCTCATGGCTACGTGACAATTTTGCTTTCCTTCTTTCTTGTTCTCCTAAATCCCCAGAAAAAGGTTTGCAAATATTAATTAACTGCATCTTGAAAACATAGATACCCTTGCTCTCAGAAAATAAGAAACCATGGTTGTGTGTGTGTGAGAGTATGTGTGTATACATACTCATAGAGAAAGAGCTTAAAAATAATCACTTTTCAGAAATGTAATTGTATGAGGTTTGTCTGTTTCTCATCAGCAATGTGCATTTGCCACCTTTCTCCATCTTTTTTCCTAAACTGTCCTCACATTATGCATTTAAACTATGCAATCAACATTACACACAAGCTATCCCTAATACATTTCAGTGGTGATTAAAGAACATTCCAGGATGTGATTATAAAGGGGATATTTGTAAGGGCATATTTGAGTTCTGTGAGCCTGATCTTCATAAGCGCCTTTTATAAGAGAGAAAGCAATTGAGAGGTGATAATATAACCTCTTGCTTTTCCATTGCCCTCTAGAGAAGGCTGTGCCTCCCTGAGGCTAGATGAATCCCAGGAAGATTTAGCGTCACTAAACAGCCTTAAGTTAGCCTTTATGAATAGAATCATAGAATGGTTTGGGTTGGAAGGGGCCTTAAATATCATCTAATTCAAATAACATTGATCTGAGTCATTAATGCCTGTATAACAGCAAAGCCAAATACTGCAGTTCAGTGTAATAGGTCTCAGACTGCATCCTCCTAGCACATAAGATTTGAGTCCAAAAGAAGGCAGCACACACTGTTCTTCAGGTCAGCATGGGTCTCCCTATCTGGGCATGCATCACATCCTTCTTCGCAATTACCTGGCTCACCCTGCCACTTGCCTGAAGCAGCACAGCTGATGCTATGAAACTACTAAAATTACATCCCCCGGTTTCATGCACCTTTATTGACAGAAGTGGCAGTTGTGCACACAGAAGGACCTAAGTCCTTGGGTCCTGAACCAGGCACGTCAGGAAAACTACCCCTTACCGATACGAAAGGGCTTTGGCAGAAAAGCATAGGTTTCACTGGTAGGATACTCTGCCCTAGGGTAGTTTATATAACTTCCCCAAACGAAATAAACTGTTGGGCAAAAGTATGCTGTGTCTTTTTTTTTTGTGTGCCTTGGCTACTATGCGTCAAGTTCTTTTCCAACCCCTCCACTGAATACAGGCACACCATCCACATTTGCAAATGTGGATTAAGACTTGAAGCACAAAGTGCAAGATATGGACTTCAAGACTGAAAAGTCAGAGATGATAAAGAGATGTGTAAATAGGTGAACAGAGAGCTAGCAGGATCACCGAGATTGTGTTGTACAGATTCTTACCTGCTCGTGCTGGACTAAATCCAATCCATGCAATTTATCAGCAAAAGCCATCAGATTGTGTTGATGGGAAATTAATTGGATATCTTGGTCTGGTTCCTATCACACTTGTGTTCGTACCTCCATGGTCACTAATTGTCAAATTTTTTGGTCAGCAAGAAACCGATGCCTAAATAGGTCAGCTGCAGCTGGACTGAAAAAGTGGTACTGCTTTCTATAGCTTCACTGCAAAATTGAGAATTTCAGCTCACTAACTGCTTAACCTGAAAATAGGCAAAACCAAAGCAGTCAGAGAAAAGTATGGCCCTGTACACCCAGCACTCACAGCACAGAACCTCAATACAAAACCACTCCATGTAGGACAAAGCTCAGACTCTGCAAACTGACTGCAGTAGGCATCGGAAAATTCCCTGCTCTTCCCCATTCTTTGTGATACTGCCCCACAGATGCCTCATGCTCCTGACTTCTCTATGGATGTACGTGGCCCTGAAAAGGCAAGGACTGCATAAGGACTTTCAGAAGAGTTCAGGATTTCTCTTTGGCTTTTCTAGTTGCTGATCTCTCTTTACTAGCTTTCCGCATTTGTTACAATCTCTTACAATCTGCCCCTTTTACACATTCACCAAAGTTGCCCTGGAAGTTTGTTTTCAGGTGGATTATTTCAGCTTTGGCTACCAGATCCAACCCATTCTTTCTTACTACTATCAGGAAGCTGTTACAATTGTCATATGTCCACTGGATACTGTCGTGGTTCAGCATTCCAGAAATCATTTCCAGTGCTATCACTCAGCAATTGGTCACCACCAGAAGCTTGAAAACAAGAAACGGAAAGAGTCTCTCCAAGCCCTGCAACACCAATCTGTAACCACTGTCCTTGGGACAGCACTGCAATTTCCACTAGTGCCAGTCCCAGTGAGGTGAGCTCATAGGAATAAAAAGTAAGAAAAATGTGAGATTTCTTCCTAGCTACACTATGATTATACGAATACTTTAAATCAAGGCAGATAAAACAATCTATTTCCATGCCTTCCCAAGAAAACCTGCACAGTTGGCCAGGAAACCGCAAAGCTTCCAGCATGCCTTCTCTGACTGTTCTTGCAAACTGTGGTTGAGAAAGCAAAGGTAGTAAATCTACCACCTTTGTACTATATCGTTGCATTGCAGTGGCTCTTCTGCACAGAGAGAGTAAACAGGTAGCAACTGCTACATTATTGGTGAAAAATTACTTAACACAGAGAGAAGATCACATTTTAATGTGGGCAGTCTTCTAACTCTAATCTTTCTAAGCTTAGCCTGACTCGTGAGGTGGAAGTAAATGCACTTTGCTCACTCCATAGGCAAAACTGGAATTCGGTCTCCAGTGCAACACTTCTCTCTGGTTTCAAACACATTAGGAACTACAGCATTAAGAATAATGGTAAACAAGAGGGGAGGATTCATTCCAGAATCGAGCTGCACATTGTAGTTTACAAGAAACAGCTTTACACAGGGGCTCAAGAATCCTTGGAGAACTGTATCTTCTTTTTCTGAAATGAGAACAGTTCCACACATATCTTGACCTGTGTCACTTCACAGGAAGGAATAAAGGATGACCTGTTCTTCGTTCTTTTTGCTGTTGTTATTAAAACACGGGCTTTAGGCACGTGGGAAAGCAGGGCAGGAGGAAGAGAAGGCAAACAAATTCCACTGCAGCTCACGTAGGATTTGTTGAAATTGCACTAAAAAGTCACAATGCACAAAACCAAGCAAAAGATAAATGCAAGGGGGGGAAGAAAAGAAATAGGCAAAGGACAGAGAGAAATTACTGCTGGGAGGAAAGGAACTACGAGCACTGATTAGAAATTTCTCAGCCCACCTTGAGAAGGGAGGAGGGGAGAGAAGGGGGCGAGAGCCTCTCGCTCTTTCTTGCTCTCTTTTGTCTCCCTGCTTCCAACCCATCTTGCATTCTGCCTCTTAACTCTGGCCTCTACACCTCCCCACCCCCACTTCTCTTTCCCAGTGTGGAGGGCAGCACTCTAACTGGATTAGGGCTCTTTACCTTGATGCAGATCTTTCATTCCTCTGCTCAGTTACTGAGGAGAAGCAAATCTTGATTTTATGTTTGCTAGCCTCTCTCCCTTATCTGTGCACACACGTACGCACTTTCTCACCCATACACAAACCTTGGCTTATTTGCTTTCCCTCATCCGTGAAAAAGGACAGCAGCGTCTGTATCGCTTGGCGGCAGCGACTGGGAGGTTGGAGGGGAGCAAGCTGACGCTGGCTGCCTCCATCTCTCAGCACACGGCTACAGCTAACCTGTTGCCTGCCGCGGTCGACAGCACCAGCAGCAGACAGTCCTGTCTCAAAAGCTCAGGACTAGAGGAGACTGGAAGGTCTTCCTATTGCAGCAGTATCTCCCTCTCTGCCTGCATAGACCTTGCGTGCTCCAAACGGCGGTTGCTGCCAGCAATCATGAACTATCTTTAATGGAAGGAGAAAAGTGTCAACAGCCCAGCTTTTTAGCTTGATGGAAAAGTCCTGATCTAGCCAGACACGTCCTGATAATGAAGCTCTTTTAAAAGAGGGAGGAATGTAATGCCCTGTAGGGAGGAATGTAATGTCATGTTTATCTATGCAGTGCACTCCTTTACCAGTCCCTCGGTGCTATTTATCAGCACACTACTATGGCTAGTAGGAAAGGAGTGGTAGGTGTGGGTGCGCTGGCACTCCAGACCAACTCCGTGAAGTGGGATGTGTGCGGAAGCAGCCAAATGGCAGGGGGGGAGGCAGGGAGAGAGGAAAGGAGGGAGGATGAGCTGGAAGCTGCAGAAGCCCCAGATGAGGCTGTGAAACCCTGGAAGGGAGCAGTAGGCAGGCACCGGTGTTGAAGATGACTCAGAGTGAAAAAGCAAGGAAAGGGGTGGGTGGGTGGTGGGAGAGAGGTGTTATGACTAAAAGCCAAATTTACTGCTTGTGAATCCTAAGTCTGAATAGGAAGAGCCTGAGGTCTTTTTGTGGGATATGATGGTAGTGGTGGGAAATATATGCCACTTAATCCAAGTGTGTCTGTTCCTTCTTCCAGCCTGTAACCAGCCTGCCTGGCTAAGTCAGCCTGCTGCAGCGTTTCCAAAAGCTTCCTGACTGCTGCACTGGCTCAGAGAAGGCAAATTCTGCCACTGATTGTACAAGGACCCCTCTTTCTCCCCGATTCCCAGCTGCCCTGCTGCTCTCATTCCACTGTAAATCCCTGCCCTCTCCTTTCCTGCTTCTTTCCAGCTCATGCTCCCTGCCCTCTATCTCCCCATCACCAAGCCCTCTCTGCCCTCCTCCCCAAGCTTAAGGAGGGCTTGCACGTCCTCCTTTGAGGTGGCTGTGAAGCTGTGCTGGGGGAGGCTGCCCCATCCTAAGCTCACAAAGGCCTGAGCACAGCTGCACCATGGAACAAGTTGGGTTAGAAGGGACCTTAAAGCTTATCTAGTTCCAACCCCTTTGCCATGGGCAGGGACACCTCCCACTGGGTCAGGCTGCTCAAAGCCCCATCCAACCTGGCCTTGAACACCTCCAGGGATGGGGCTTGAACACCTCCGGGCATGGGGCACCCACAACTTCCCTGGACAACCTGTGCCAGTGCTCCACCACCCTCTCCATCAACGGGAAGGCTGGATCCTGCCCCGATGGAAGTCCCTCTCTTCCCACACCTTTTAAACGGGTGTGCGCGGCCGGGACACCGGGGAAGAAGTTCCTGCGATTGTTCCCGGCCCGGTGGGAGGGGGCTGAGGGTTGTCGCCATCCCCCCCTGCACGGTGGCCAAGGACACTCGGCTTTCCCCTCCTCCGCGCTCCCTGCCCGGGCACCGCTACTGTTCCGAGCGCCCCCGCAGCCGGGAAGGGCAGGTGGGGAGTCGCTGGACGCCTCTCCCCATTCCCGAGACCCCGCAAACCGCATCGTGGGACTGCCCGGAAAGGACCCTCCGCCATCACCCCAAGATTGGCTCCCGCCTGCATCCCACCGGGGCATCTCCCCAAAGCATCCCAGTTCCCCCCATCCCAGACTGGCTCCCTCCTGCATCCCACCAGGTTATCTCCCCAAAGCATCCCAGACCACGCTGGCTCCCTCCTGCATCCCATCAGGGCATCTCTCCAAAGCACCATCCCGGTCCCCCCAATCCCAGACTGGCTCCCTCCCGCATCCCACCAGGGCATCTCCCCAAAGCATCCCGTTTTCTCCCCCAAGGAGGGCACGGCACGGAGGCGGCGGGGAGCCCGCAGCCCTCTACCTGCGAACCACAGGAGGACGATCCAGCCCAGGACGTGCCCATCCATCTCGGCGCTGGCCCCGGCGGCGGAGGGGGGAGGCGGGGGCGGCCCCTTCCCTTCTCCTCCCCCGGCGGCGGGCGGGGCGGAGGGGGCACCGCGTTGCCTCCCGAAACTGCTGCCCGAAACTGCTTCCCGAGCTGCTTCTCCAAGCTCCTTCCCGAAGCTCCTTCCCGAAACTGTTTCTCGAAGCTGCTTCAAGAACCTGCTTCCCGAAGCTGCTTCCAGAGCGCCTTCCCAGACTGCCACTCAAAGCCGCTTCTCCAAGCTTATTTCAGACAACTGCTCAGACCTTCTTCCCCAAACTGCTTCTCAGAGCTAATTCCCCCAAAGCTGCTTCTCGGACCTGCTTCCAAAACTACTGCCCAAAACCACTTCTCAAAGCTGCTTCCCCCAAAGCTGCTGCCCAAAACTACTTCCCAAGGGTGCTTCCTGAAACTACTTCCCAAAACCACTTCCCAAAACCACCTCCCAAAACCGCTTCTCAAAGCTGCTATCAAAGCTGCTGCCCAAAACTACTTCCCAAGGGTGTTTCCTAAAACTACTTCCCAAAACCACTTCCCAAAAACACCTCCCAAAACCACCTCCCAAAACCGCTTCTCAAAGCTGCTATCAAAGCTGCTTCCCAAAACTGCTTTCCAAAACTACTTCCCAAAACTACTTCCCAAAGCTGCTTCCCAAACCTGCTTCTCAAAACTGCTTCCCCGAAGCTGCTTCCCAAAACTGCTTCTGAAGCTGCTTCCTGAGGCTGCTTCCAAAACTGCTTCCATAACTGCTACCCAAAAAAGTTGCTTTCCAAAACTGCTTCTGTAAGCTGCTTCCTAAAGCTGCTGCCTTCGCTCCAGCAAAGCCACATTTCTGTTACCGGGTGCCACTGGGAGGAGGGTGCCAGAGCTCTTCCCAGCCTGAGAGCATCCCAACACATTTCCCTGGCCCCCATCCCACCTTATGGCTTCTTTACTAAAATGTCCACTCTGATCGGCCCCAAATTAACTAAATGTATACCTTGGGAAATAAATGTATTCTGCTCCAGTTCTGATTTCCCTGGGGTTTTCCACTTCCAGCATGGGCACTGTGACTAATTACTGTCATTGTAGACGGAGAGAGGATATAACTTTAGATGAGGGGAGGTGTTCTGGATTTTAACAATGGGCAGCTGAGTTTTGAGGTGTTTTCATGCCAACAAAGTACTGGAAAGGGATAGGCGTTTTCTGGGCAGAAGGGGACAGCTGACTAGAAATCCAGATCACTTCTAAAAAGATGGATGTTGCTCTGAAATTCATAAAATCACAGGATGTCTTGAGTTGGAAGGGACCCACAAGGATCAAATCCAACTCCTGTCCCTGCTCTGGCCAACCTCAACATGCACACTGTGGGGCTGAGGGCATGATCCAAATGCTTCTTGGATATTGTCAGGCTTGGCACAATGACTGCTCCCCTGGAGATTCCATTCCAGTGCTCCACCACCCTCTCTCTGGGTGAAGAACTATTTCAAATGCCCTGGCCACAGTGTACCCACATGTATACATACATACTATGCTTAAAGCTTCTACACTTTCTGTGAAAACCAAGTGAGTCACTGGAATTATTCACAGGACCTAGAGCTGGATAGAGACCAGCATGCTTTCCTTGGTGGCTCAGCACTGAAGAGATGCACTTTCCAACACAGCACTGACCACTCACAGCATCCAGCGCAGCCTCCCTTTGTGCATTGTTCATCTTCAGGCATTTTTCTTTCAGGGACTTGACAGATGTCAGTGATGCACATGAGAGGTGGGAGTAGTCTTCAACAACTTCTCATCCAGAATCTACCAAAGAACATAAATGATTCTGATTTTCTAATGCAAACTTGGGCCCCCAAGGGGAGCTGCATTAGGTGTGTCCTGCTGCTGAAGGCAGGGTGCACAGAGATGCCTGCAGTAAAGCTGTACAAGCCATGTGTATTCTATCAGTTTATTTTTTTTTTCCAATTGCCTGTATATTCCTTACCATTTTGCCTTTCAGACTGAACTTCTCTACAGGCAAGATAAGCTTATTTCAAAAGCGTGAATAAAAATAGATCAATAATTTCTGAGTGAAAAAGCAAAACAGTGTTTGCCGTGACAAAAGATGTGTTGAAACATGTTGGTTGTTTTCGAACAGTTGTAGTCCTTCTTTTAACGTAGTTAAAGTGGAATTAAGCAAGAAGACAATTCCTAGGCAACCAATCTGGCTTAAAGTATTTTATTCGGAGCTACTCAATGTTATTTAAAAATAAATCTCTCATAGAAGGTTATTTTTATTCAGCATTGCTTTAAAAAAATACACACACCCACACGATCAGAGTCCTGGTGTTCCTCTGACCTGATGCATTATGAACATCACAGTTTTGCAGTAGGAGCCAAGAGCCACCATTAAGAGCTGAGACACTGTTATGGTGAATAATGTACATACATAACAGCACGCCACGATCTGACACCCCGCTGCCTTTGTGCTCGTTTGCAGGTGGAAGGCAAAGTAGAAACTCTCATTAAGGCCACAACTTCAGCCTCAAGGGTAGTTCTGGAAAACTCATATGAAGCTGTACATCCTTGCATCACCCGAGGGCCTGCCCCATCCAACCTGGCCTTCCAGGGATGGGGCAGCCACAACTTCCCTGGGCAACCCATGTCAGTGCCTCACTATCCTCATCGTAAAGAATTTCTTCCTAATGTCTAATCAAAATCTCCTCCCTTCCAGTTTAAAGCCATTGCACCTTGTCCTATCACTACACACCTTGTAAAAAGTCACTCCCCAGCTTTCCTGTAGCCCCTTCAGTTACTGGAAGGTCACTATAAGGTCTCCTTGGAGCCTTCTCTTCTCCAGGCTGAACAACCTCAACTCTCTCAGCTTGTCTGAATTCAGACTCCTAAAAGGTGCTTTTTTTTTGCTCAAAGCTGCTTTTTTCTCTCCTTCCCTTAACCATATTTCTTGATAACCCTCCAAATTTCAAGTGAAATCCTACTGCCGTGCCTTTCTGTAACTTAATTGGCCAGGACTCTGATCCAGAGTTTCCTGAGACAATGTTGATGTTGATATTATCTCATATGTTTAACATTTGGAGCAGTACAGTCCCTTATGTGTCACCATTGTTAGCTTCTCCTAGTTCTTTTATCTCCTCCAGCTTTTGCAAACAAATTTGGCATACATCAGCTTTGCTAAAGTTTTGACTCACAGCATAGGAAGGAAAGATTTTCAATACAAGGAAACACCATTGTTTTGCACGTAACATTGGATTTATAGCTGCTTTGAAATTTTCATACACTCAAACGCACTGCATGGTTCTTTTGTATTAAATGTGGGCTGTCATTTGTATATATGCACTTATGATGGATGCCCAAGCCCTGAATAGATGTTCCAGATCTCTGTAGACCTTTGATCCGAGTATTGCAACATGAGAGCTGGCTTAATAGTTAATGTTGGGATGCTGTCTTTCTTTCTAGTCAGTTCTTGGAGACAGAAAGCTGCTGGGCTACAGTTAGCCTCATTTGGCCTTCAAACAGCCGACAAATTCCTGTGCAATTAGCCAGATTGCTTAAAATCACAGCTCAGCAGGTATTCTCTGCCCCTAGAAAAACAGTGAACTGGTAGACTTCAACCCCCATCTCCTTTGGTCACTTGACAACGTTGGTACCTAATGACCAAATTCCCCATGCCTGTCCTGCATAATTTGGCCCCAGACTGAATTGGAAGAATATCATGCTACAACAGTGCTGGATGTAAGTGATACCCAATCTGGAGCAGTTCTCCTCAGAGCAATGGGATCATGAACAAGTTCAGTTGAACAATAGGGAAACAAACAAATGCGCTTTTTACTCATGCTGTAGCAGCTGCTAGCTCTTTTCTCTCCAAATACTTTGTCTCTTCATCTTTTCATCTTCCAATACCAGTCTTTTGTGGTCATTTCCTTTGTTGATAAGCAGAGTCAGCTTTTTAAGTTACCAGCATCTGGAATGATTCACACCAGCACCTCACTCAGAATGACCCATCTCAGCAATATCCCTGAAAATCTGCTATGCAGCATGAGAGTACTCCTCTTCATGTACACTTTTGCACATCTACTCAGCCCCCTGGATTTCCCTTATAGAAATTTCCATAGAAACAGTGATTTCAACAGCTTTCTGGGATGTCACATTCTATTCGGCCATTAGATTTCTTTCTTGATTTAGTATTGAGACCAGCACATTACAGAAGATATTAGGAGACACATCATCAAATCATAGTATTTAGTGACTCTTTTCAGAATAGCTACTAACTAGAACTTTTCCTTGTTTTCTTTGTTATGCTGGAATGTCTTATTAAATTGTTGATAGCTTTCACAGCAAGACATCACTGAAATATATGCATTCCCTTGTACATGTTGTTTTTTCTAAGCTGCCTGGCTACATTTGATAGCACAGTAATACAGAGCTTTTACTTCCCATTAACATCAGGAGTAAGTGATATGGATATATAAACTGCTTTCATTCTTAACCACGGTGTTTCTATCAACTAATGCTTAGAATATTTAATGGGGGAATTTTACTTTCTCGTTCCAATGAACCTTGAGTTCCATAATATAAATTCAGCATCAGAAAAACCCAAGAGAACAGCATCTTTTTATAGTGTTCAGTCCTCTGTATAAATTTTCCATGCTGCTCCTGATTCTTTTTTAGACAACAAAAATCGTACCTTTGCTACTCTTTCAGAGGGAACCTGAAATTTTCATTTAAGTAAAACACTAAGTCCATAGCAGCAATAATGTTTTCTAAAGTTATTATATAGGCACACAGTCATGAGTGAATTATCCTGGCTCACAATCTTTTGTGTTGCTATATGCAAAAATACACAGAACAAGAATAAGACAAACTCTGCTTGCATATCTACAGATAGTCAAAGAGATAACAAGTGTATAAACCCTCTAGAGAAGCTGGAGAGAACCTGTGGGCATCACAAATACCTTCAGGGAGTTGAAGTTCACAAACGGGACTCTTTTGATAGTCGGATTCAGCTTTCTTAATAAAACAGACCATATCACCTGGCCATGCTACATCCTAGTTGAATGACAGCATATCTGTTAGAAGAAGAATCACAGAATACTTCGGGTTGCAAAGGACCTCACCCTGCCCCTGATTTCATCTAATTTCACCTTCTAGTACTGCCAAGCCAGATGGAAGAGCCTTCTTTCAGCATTTCTGAACAGAGGCAATGACAGATTATGATCAAAGCAACCTTAACATTCTCTCTGGAAGTTCAACAGGCTGCTATTTTGCTATATTATTGAGCTAACAGATCTGGAGAGATCATACCAGGCACAGCTGTTAAAAGGTGGAAAAAGAAGCACTACAGCATCATTGCTAATGCTTATTATTTCTTTGTTTATCCTTTGAGGGCTCATGGTGTTAGTCCTTTTGACACAGCATCACTTGGGGAGCTTCTCTTTAGTGGATATCTCACTCAATGTTACTAATCATTCCCTCAATCTTTGTATCATTGGCAAGTATCTATGACTGTAAGTTTCCTTCTAAGGTACCAACAAATATTTAGAAGTATGCAGTCAAGAAATTACCTAAGACCTGATGGCCTTAATGACAACGTTCAATTACAATTCCTCATTTAACATTACATTTTGAGACCTCCTAAGCTAATGTTTTAAATAGGGAATCTGTATCATTGGCTTTGCTTGATTTAGTGTTGTGTTGTCAAGTCACATGCCTCATATGTCTGAATACATTAACTTTAGTAACCACACTTAATATCTTTTTGATGCAATTACAAGCCAATGTGACAGAATCTATTTTCTGCAAACCCATGTTGATTGGCATTAATTACATTACTTTTCTTTAATTCATTATTGAAGCAACTCTGGTATCAGTGTTTCTATTATTTTGCCTGGGACTCCTGTCAGTCTGACAGGTCTTTAACTTCCCAGGTCATCCTACTTAGGGCCAGATCCAAAATGAGATTTTGGAAAATTTTTGGTGCCTAACGTTTAGAACTGCACAGCCAGGTCCCTGTTTCCTACCTGAAAGCCTCGCCTTATCAGGTATTTTCCCAGGATACTGGAACAATGTGCTGGGCCATCTCATTTAAACTAAATATCACCAAAAAAGGTTGGACCAGATAATCCTAGAGGTCCCTTCCAACCTCGCATTCTATGACTCTGTGAATGTGGTGGTTTCTCTGGAGCCACAGGATTAAATGTATTGGAAATGTATAGCATAGAGGGGACGCGGCTGTACCACACATGGGCAGCTGTTTGCTATGTACCCTGTATGGGGTTAGTGGTTCTAGGACATACTGGTCAGCAGGGTTACAATGCTTGTGCAGCAGGTCTCATCCATCCCTCAACCCCAGATCTGCTGCACTGGAACTCCCAGCACAAACACCACTATATCTGAAGAGCAAACAGCATACCAGCTCTCACTTGAGTTCTCCACAGAAACCTGGAAGAGAGTTGCTGTTATCACCTGTGAGGCTGGATCTAAACCATTCACCATAGGTCTAACACTGAGAAAAGCCTTGCAAAAGCAGGGAAAGGAATGAGGCTGGGGGATATGCCTTAGCTTTTGTAAAGAGGACCCCGACTGATCTTTAATCACAGCTGAGACTAAATGCACCCTCCACTCCTTTTGCAGTTGTGGCTCTGTCCAGAAAGGAACCCAAGATTTATTAGGTCCAAAGGAGTGAGACAAAGAGAAATCTGATGGCTCTGGGTTACTAATTAAATCATTCACCTAGGGAAGGGGAATACTGCAGGTTCTGATCCCCGAAATGTTTATGCATTACATATGAAACAATAATTACTGGACTAGAAAGGCAAAGTTCCCACTTTGCATCTCCAGGGAAACTGTGAGTTTAAAATCTCCATAATTAGGTTGAGAAAGACATCAGCTGTGAGATTATGTGCTAAAAGCTTGTCCACATGCCCACAAAGGAGTGCAGAGACAATGGCACAGGAGTAGCCCAAGTAATACCCTGCCCTGGCTCCTCCCACACTCATCACAAGAGGCATCAGCCCATCAAAGACTGTTCCCACAAGTCCAGAGTAGCACAGGGACATAATGGCAGATAAGAACCCAAATTAAGGTCTCTAAAGGAAAGGGAAACCTGTCCAGGCCCCTCCCTGGGCTATCTCAGGAAAGCTTCCGCCCCAGGGTGCAGGCAGGAATCAACACCACAGCAACTTCAGGAGCGTGGTTGCAGCCTATATTATGGGGTGCAAGAGAAAAACATTTTGGTATTGCACAAGACTTCTTATGGGATGCTTAGGGGAGAAATCAAAGGCAAAGAACAGGAAAAATCTAGGTGATTTGGGAAGGAACAAGGATGGCAAAATAGAGAGATAAGGACATAGTTGAGTGTAAACAGTTTGCTGCATCATGTGCTTGTTTGCCATTCCCATTCAGCACAGCATTATCTTATCTTCTTATTAAATTCCTTTGTAACTCTTTATCTGAGTGAAGGACTTTCCTATTTGGGGTGTGTTTGTATGGAAGTCTGAATGGCAGCCTCTAGTCAAGCCCAATGTGCCTGGGTGACAGTGACTGGAGACAAAGGAGTGAACAGACTTAAGAGTCAGCAACTGGAATGGGACTGCAGGTTGTGGGGGTTCATGTGTCCATGGGGCCTGCAGTGGGAGTGAGTGGAGGTCTGGGTGCCACAAGCTGGGCTGGGACTGCAGGCACTGTGTGGCTGGGTGCCACCGGATGGGGAGGCCCGAGTGAGTGACAAGAATTGTCCTCCATTGGAGTGGACCAGGGATCAGAAATCCTTACATCAGTGGTGCCAGGGGACAGCAAGCATGCAAGTAAGCATGTTGAGACTGAAAATGCCGATAAATAAAACTCTCTAAGATTTGTTTCGGAGTTCTAGAAATCAAGCATCCTTTTTCAGGTGTGGTGAGCATGCAGGAGTGATCCCCATCAATTGTGTGCAATGAGACAAATGCTGGTTACAGAATACATTTCCCACTTACATGTCTGTGTATAAATTTTCCCAGAAATCCTATGCATATTCTATTACTTTCCAAGGTCTAATTTTAATGTTATGAAACTGCAATAGTCAAAACTCTTGCTAATTTGGAGCTGCCTCCAGCTCTCTGCTTGACCTTGGTTTTAAGATGGATGAAATCTCCAAAGAGAGATGATTACAGAGGAAGAGACATCCATTCAGCACAGACCATACTAAACACAAGATGATATTATCTTCAAGGAAGAATGTCTAGAAAACACCGTTGTAAAGAAAACATGCTATCTCAGGGACATTCTGTCTAACTTTGAAAAAAAACACAACCATTTAGAGGAAACTTAAATGTACGTTAGCTTAAATCAAAATATTCCACTCTGTGAAGTTTCAAAATATTCCACAAATTGTATCACGTCAGCATTGGTAACAATCAGGTTGAACTAGATGTGAGAAGGTAATGTGCCCTGAAAGCCATAGGAGTAGTGGATGGTGCATCTCTAATGGCAAAACCACAATTTTGACTGGGAATTCATGCTTAACCTCACTTCAGTTTGACCTGGGAGTGTGGAGCTGTGTCAAACCTCACCTCTTGTGGGTTGATGGATCTGGCCTGATTCCTCTAACATAAACACCAAATATTTCACTTTGTGGGAAAGTGCTCCAGAACAGCAGGTAAGCGGGTAGCCATGTTTCTTAGAATAACTTTACCC
The DNA here is from genome assembly GCA_033558105.1 of Coccyzus lansbergi. Taxonomy (NCBI): domain Eukaryota; kingdom Metazoa; phylum Chordata; class Aves; order Cuculiformes; family Coccyzidae; genus Coccyzus; species Coccyzus lansbergi. The sequence continues at coordinate 5,703,342 of JAUMJK010000156.1, forward strand.
TTTCTTTCCAACAAACAGCTGTAAGACATACTTTAGAAAGATTATAGTCATGAATCCTGAATGAATGAAAATATGTTACAGGCAGAAAAGTTCAGGAGAGGTTTTCCCTCTACATAGTACTAGGGTACATAGACCCTGTCCTGAGATACTTGACAAATTCCATTAACTGATTGGAAAGCACAGTTCCCTAATTCTGGAGCTAGGTTTCCAAGGCCAGGCATGTAGGAATTAAGTCTCCACATTATCAAGTCATTTAATTGAAATAAGTACTTAAAAAAAAAAAAGGGAAAAAAAAGTAATACATAAATATTGGCACAATGGCTTGCTTTTATCTGCTGGAATGGTTCCAGTGCTACATGTTATTTACAAATCAGTATAAATGGTCCAGAGAATTCCTTTGTCTGCTAAGCTGAACAGCAGATAATTGAAGAGTTAAAACACTGAGTTCTTTCAGAGGCCCAGGGCTCTCCTCAGGGCCCTCGGGAAGAATACTGATGACATGGTGCTCTGAAGATGACCTGTTCCCTGTTTTTTCTCTGCTCCCTACGCCTCTTAGGAAAACCCTTCCTCTCTCTGCTGCTTATGAATTTTGTTTTCCAACCACACCTCTAGCCCTAGGAGAGCTATTACTTGAGTCTTGTGTTTTTCAAACAGTTGATGTACACATTATCCAAATTTCTTTAAAAGGAAGGGCTGTTAAAGAGTGGGTCCCAAAGCTGCAGATGAGAGAAAAGAACGTGGTATGAAGGAAAACAAAATAAATCTGCACAAATGCACTCCTAGCAACAACTCTTATGGTGATCTAACAGTAAATACTCGCCTTTCTGCCTGAGAAAGTAGACTCCAAGCAGAAGTTTGTATTTACAAGACCTTTCTTGCAGTCTCTCCTCAGAGATTTAGCATTAAGGTATGAGGAACTAGACCAGAATATAAATGATTTTCCACAACAGGAAAGTGGCTAAAACTGCACACCTTTTCTCACTGAGTTTACATCATGATTCTATACTTTTTGTAACATTGCAATCAACTCCAACTGTATGTTTAACAGCAAATTCATAAGTGGCTCACAAACATAAAACAAACTGTTTCAATAGATTTGAGCGACATGGAATAGCCTCTGGAAGGCTAAACTGCACCAGCATTTGTTAACCCTCAGATAAGGTAGCCACAGTGAGATGCAAGAGCAATCTGATCTGACCTTTCCTACCAGCAGTTCCAGCAGTGACACACAATCGGCTAAGGCAAAGATTTAAGCCTAAACAACTACTTCCTTTGGAGTTAAACAGATTTACATTACCTAACCTGAAGATGAACAAAGCAGTTAGTCCGAGGGGAAAAGGCAGGATTTTCCAATGATTTGGAAATGCATGGTGGTGTTTTATTGCTGGTTTTATTCTTGTGTCCAGGTTTACGGTAAATTCAAGGGGGCTCTAGGACAGAGGATTGGAAAGAAACTTTCAGGTCAGGGCTACATCACTCATTGTCACCAAGATTGCCTGTGTAGCTCCACAGAAGACAACTGTGTGAAAAGCAGCGTCCTAGCTTTAGTTCTGCTGTGCTATGAAGGCTCTGCAGGAACTGCAACCATATGCTGAAGGAGATGCTGTAAAAAACAAGAATAGTGAGAAAAGTGTGAGACATCACACTCCTGCGACAAACAAAACTTGGCCAATACTTGGGTCTATGCCAACACGGCCATTTCAATAACCCCATCTCTGGTCAAATGTAGGGTCCTCTGTTCCAGGCAACCAGATTTCACAATCCTGCCTTTAAACTGATTAAATAAATCTATTGCCATGCTAATTTATTTCTTTTTGTTTGTTTGTTTGTTTTCACTATGGCCATTGAAGATAATTTCTTTTTTGAGAGATCACTCGAAAGCTTAAGGGGAGGAAGAAACTTGTCAAGATGATGCAAATCTGGTTATTTCCAGTATTTATCTTATCTGAACCGTGACTCACTATGCAAACTTCCAGTGAAGGAAGTGTCAATTATGCCAATGAGATAGATGAAATGAAAAAAAAACCCAAAACCAAACAACCCAAACCCACACTTTTTGACCATCAAAAACCAAACCCAGGCCTCTTAACTGATATTGGTCTTCACCTCTTTTGCCGCTCCTTCCTGCATCTCCGCAGTCCCTACTGATCCATCATTCTTTATTCTCACCCAGCATTTCAGCTCAGCTTACAGCACTACTGTAAGTGACACAGTAGGCAAATCACCCTGATCACCTTGTCTCACAGAGCATTGGCTCCTTGTGAGCTCAGTGTCAGGGAGCAGCAGGAGCCAGGCTGCTCCAGAAAAGAGTGGAAAGCAGGGTAGGGGAGGTCATGCAGGCTGCAGGGCAGGCACCTTGCTCACCAGTGTCCAACCCTGGTGCAAGATCCCAAATGATGCCTGTTTTGGCTTAGACAAAATAGCTGCAACCACTTGGAAGTGACTATCTCCACATGTTTTCAGAAGTCCCTCACACAGGGTACCAAGAGACGTATTTCGGATATGGAATTCCTGTTGGCCTCTTCTTCTTCTGTTTGGTTTTTTGTTTCCTATACATATGGACACAACAGTTTGCACAAATAAATGTAGTGACTCATTGGAAGGATTTCCCTCTATTTAATAGATGACATTATTCAGATTGGGAATATACAGAGGAGTATGATTTTTCATAGAATCATAGAATCAACAGGTGGGAAAAGAACCACTGGATCATTGAGTCCAACCATTACTATCAAATACTAAACCATGCCCCTCAGCACTTATTCTACCCATCCCTTAAACACCTCCAGGGAAGGTGACTCAAACTCCTCCCCGGGCAGCCTGTTCCAGTGCCCAATGACCCTTTCCATGAAAATATTTTCCAAATGTCTGGCCTAAACCTCCCCTGGTGGAGCTTGAGGCCATTCCCTCTTGTCCCTGTCACTTGGGAGGAGAGGCCTCCTCTCTACAACCTCCTTTCTGGTAGTTGAAGAGAGCAATGAGGTCTCCCTTCAGCCTCCTCTTCTCCAGGCTAAACACCCCCAGCTCTCTCAGCCATTCCTCATAAGGCCTGTTCTCCAGCCCCTTCACCAGCTTCATTGCTCTTCTCTGGACTCTCTCCAGAGTCTCAGCATCCTTCTTGTGGTGAGGGGCCCACAACTGAACACAGTATTCAAGGTGCGGTCTCACCAGTTTTATTCATCTATTTATTCATTAAATAAATAGATGACATCATTCAGACTGGGAGTATACTGAGGAGTATGACTTCTATGTTTTGAAACACCATTATAGTGCCATTTTGTGAGGGAGGAAACCTGCACTTTCCATGCCTATTAAGAAGCTGGTGCAACGTATTGCTCCTTGAATCCTGTGTTCAGTTCTGGGCCCCTCATCACAAGAAGGATGTTGAGGCTCTGGAGCAAGTCCAGAGAAGAGCCACAAAGCTGGTGAAGGGGCTGGAGAACAGGCCCTGTGAGGAGCGGCTGAGAGAGCTGGGGTTGTTTAGCCTGGAGAAGAGGAGGTTGAGAGGAGACCTCATTACTCTCTACAAGTACCTGAAAGGAGGTTGTAGAGAGGAGGGAGCTGGCCTCTTCTCCCAAGTGACAGGGGACAGGACGTGAGGGAATGGCCTCAAGCTCCGCCAAGGGGAGATTTAGGCTGGACATTAGGAGGAAGTTTTTCACACAGAGGGTCATTGGGCATTGGAATAGGCTGCCCAGGGAGGTGGTTGATTCACCTTCCCTGGAGGTGTTTAAGGCACGGGTAGATGAGGTGCTGAGGGACATGGTTTAGTGTTTGATAGGAATGGTTGGACTAGAAGATCCGATGGGTCTCTTCCAACCCGGTTGTTCTGTGAGTCTATGATTCTATGACCACGCCCATCCAGTGACCACGCCCGCATGACCCCGCCCCTCTATTTGAAGGCCCCTGTGGACCCCGCCCCTCCTCTGGCCACGCCCCCTCCGTTCTCCACGCCCCCCACGTAGTCTCCCCTCTCTGGCCACGCCCCTTCCATCCACCTGGCGGTGCCCCTACAGGCCCCGCCCACCCCTCCCTTTTGGCGGGAGTCACGCGGCCTGCTGGACGCCGTGAGACGCGATGGCGGCGTCGCGCAAGGGCCTGCAGAACCCCTACTGCCTCTTCGTGCGTGACCAGCTGCCCGAGCTGCGGCGCCGCGGGGTGCCCGTGGCCTCTGTGGTCGAAGCCATCCCTTACTGCTCCCAGGCGTGGGCGGTGAGGAGAAGGGACCCAGTCCCGCGGGGACCAGGGGCGGGAGCTGGGGTCGAGGCAACGGGGGTGGCTGGGAGGAGGCGTGTGGCACGGCCTTGCTCCAGCCAGGCCGTGCCTGTGGGTTTCTGAGCTGCTTTCAGCCGTTTGGGAAGCCAGCACCCATGGGGTGGATCTGTGTGATGTGCCTGTGCAGGTTGCGGGGGGAGGGGCAGAAGGTAGGGTGGCCTTTTCCTGGAGGGGAAAACAGCGAGTGGCTCAGCTGCTGTGTGTTTAGCAGCTCCAGCAGGTGCCTGAGTGGCCTCAACTGGCTGCAGGGAAGCATTATGCACTGTGTTGTCCTCCCGTTGCTTGCTGCATTAAGATGGGTAACACTCTTCTACAGGGGAAAGACAGTGGATCTCTCAGAGGGAGGTCATCAGAGGGCTGGAGTGCCTCCCATATAAGGACAGGCTGAGAGAGTTGGGGTTCTTCAGCCTGGAGATGAGAGGGCCCCTAGGAGACCTTAAAGTGACCTTCCAGTGCTTAAAGGGGGGCTTCAGGGAAGCTGAGGAGCAGCTCTTTATCAGGGAGTGCGGGATGGGATAAGGGGGAACGGTCTTAAGCTGAAAGAGGGAATTTTTAGTTTAGATATTAGGAAGGATTTTTTTTCCTGTGAGGGTGGTGAGGCACTGAAACAGGTTGCCCAAAGAAGTCAAGAATGTCCCACCCCTGGAGGTGTTTGAGGCCAGGTTGGATGGGGCTTTGAACAGCCTGATCCAGTGGCAGGTGTCCCTACCCATGGCAGGGGGGTAGAACTGTATGAGCTTTAAGGTCTTTTTCCAACCAAACCGCTCTTATGATCTTTCACTGGCAAGATAGTTTCAGAAGGTCTCTCATGCATGATGGGGCAGCACTTCTTGTCTGGAGGTGCTTCAAAAGCATAGGCTTGCTAGATGTTTTGAATCCAAGGTTATAGCTTCATTAGGAAGAAAGCTGCTGGAGATGTTTGAGTCAAGGTTAGCGGGTGGCAGTTTTTGCCAAGCGTTGATAATATCCTTTGGAAACACAGAGCTAATTTGTTTATGTGGTATTTGTGAGACTACTAGAAGGAAGGAGTAAAAACTTTGTTTTAACAATTTGCTTTCCTTCAAGTTGCTGACTGAGGAAGAAAAGATGGCATATGCAGAGAAGGCTCGTAAATTAAAGGAAAAGAAACACAATCGGGAAGGAGCAAACAAGGTAAATTCTGAGAAAGGCACACCCTTCAGTGTAGCTAAATAAGAGATGGGAGTAAGTGGTGCTGGGGTTTGGTCAGTTGTGATGCTGTGGAATATATGCTCTCTGTGGCCTCTCACCTGAAGGTTATGGCTTCTGTCATAGCCCATACTGTTATGAGGATATGCGGAAAATTGTTCTGATTTCAATTGAAGATGTATACTGTATACCACTTCTAACCAGTATAAGCTGGTTCTTTTGGGCTCATTTATCAATTAAAATGTAGTTCTCTAACAACTTAGCTTTGCATTTAGCAGTATTTTTGCAGGCTAACTTACAATGTTGGGGTTTTTTTTAATTTATAATGCTGTGAATTTGTGTGACTTCTGGTCGTAGATTCACATTGGTTTTGCTTCTTGGATGTCCTTAATTTAGGTGGTTCTTGTTGATGGCCTGAAACTGCATCTTATGCACAACTGATAGGGCATTCTTGAGTGGCTGTGTGATTGACCAGGTCAATGAAATGTTGCAACCTATGTACTAAAAGAATAGTTATACCTTGCCATTATTTTTTGAATGGTTTGATTATGGGGCAAATGGTAATCCAGTTATGTTAAGCTGAATGTTGTTGTAGTAAAAATTAGTGCTAAACTGATACCTTCTACTGTTTATGGGCTTGAAAAGGTACATATGTGCATCCCCCTTTTTAATTTTTCTTTCTATCTATCTGTCTCTCAGCAGTTCCCTGAAATGTAGTTTGCTTCAGAGTTTGTATTCTGTAAAGTGCTTGATTTATTCTGTAAAGTGCTTGTTTTAGTCTGGTCTTAGTTGTCAGTGTAAAAACTCGCAAAACAAAGCAAAGAGCCTGATTGGGTAAATGTATAATAATGCATTTTCTTATTCATCTCATGTTACTAGATACTGACTATAAACTACAAATCACTGGTGAAGGTAAATTTTAGGAGTTTAAACGCTTACATGTTGCTAGAAAGACAGGATGATGGTACTTTGGAGTTACTACTAGATGTGGGTTGGTTAGTTTAGACAATCCAGACTAGGGGAGAGATGTTGGAAGTGTTTTCTGATTATGGGAAAGAGCTGCCTAAAACACCTTGAGCACTGTGTTATTTAGCTGGCTAGGGGTATGTGATTAATGAAGCTCCATTTTCATAGATAATGGAGGGCTACATGAAATGACAACTAAGTCATAAATGGAGCCTTCTGTATTTCCTTCCACAAGTAGTAGTGTTTTAGAAGGCTGTAATCAAGGAAAGGGATAATTGCTTTACCAAAATACAGAACATCATTCTTATTACCTGTCAGCGGAAATGAGGAAGAGTGTGTGTGTGGGATTATGTGATTTCAATTTATTGATTACACCCCTGTACACAGACATCCACAGTTACTGTGTAGTGAATGGGACCAATTCCTCATTTTGTTTTAAATAGTTCAAACCGATAATTAACAACCTTTGGCAATGTCGGTCATTGGGAATTAGTGTAGTTGGATGGGGAGGTTAATCCCAATTTGGGTCTTGAATGATTGAATTCTGTAAGGCTGCCAGGTTTCTTTTCCTGTTCTCTTAAAAGCTTATTGTTCGTGTGTGGATTTGCAGTGCTTAATGGGCATATGCACCCCCTCTTACTTGCTCTGTGCCAGAGCAATCTTTTTTGAGACTTTATTAGCTTTTCATTAATTATGTTCCTAGTCAAAGACAACTAATGTATGTGCCAAACTTTATGAAAAAGTTTTGAAATTCCCATTTGAGAAGTTTCTTGCCTGTGATAAGTGGTTGAACCTAATAAAATCTCAGTTTTTTAAAATTAGATTTTATAAATTTAGCTATAGTTCTTTCCAATTGTATTGAGTTTACCAAGGTGTTAAGATACATATCTTCCTCTCTTTGTTGGAAGAGAAATCTTGCCTTCGTGGTCTGTAAATACACATGCATTCATATCTAAACTGCAGGCTTGTTCTACCTGACTGTAACTGTTGGTGGTTGTTGTGTGTTCCTTTAATAGAAGGAAGTGAAGGTCTTTATTTGGTCTTAGAATTCTTTGGGGTTTTTTTTGTTTGTTTGGTTGTTTTTTTTAACTTTCTGCTCTTTTCCAGATGTGTAATCTGGCTCATCCAGTTCCTGCTTGTTTGACGGCAAATATTCCCAGTGATACTTCATTTCTACATGCCTCTGCTTTGTCTTGGGAGAACGATCAGGGTATGATAATACTTAAGCACTTGATCCTGGTAGATAAAAGCTTGCCCTTTATAGATATTCTTAGTGGTACCTATACAAAAGCTGTTTACATTTACTTAATAGCCATCTCTGTCAATAGTTGCTTTTTTTGAAAGTAGGGGTTTACAGCTGCAAAAAGGTGTTTTGTAGAATAGAGGTAAAGCCAGTGCGAATGTGTGTAGCTGTTCTTCCCCTTCCCCCAGATAACTGCATATTCTGTTTTTTTTCAGTTTGAGTATAGCCACTAGTGGTTTCTTTACAATTGCTTCAAGGATTTTAAGGAAAAGGTAGTTCTTCAACCCCTACGTTTATGATTTACAAAGCATAACCAAAGTTCAGCATGAAAGAATGCTTTTACCAATTTTAAAGGGTGAAAAGTTGTTCTACATAAATGTTCAGATTTCCTGCAATAGAGATGTTAAATAAAACAATGATCTGTCCTCTTTGGGAAAATAAGAGATGTGTACCTTGTCAGTGCTTCTATAATAGCCTGGCTTACTTCATTACTCAAAGAACTCTTGAAAACTAAACCTTTCTTATCTGTGCCCCTTCCTCAAATGGATGTTTTGATGAGAATTGAATAATGAATGCATCTATAGTCTTTTCCCCATGAATGTTACATTATCCTGAAAAATGATAAATGGTAGTGCTTACAAGATAAGTCAAGCAGCGGATTAGTATAAGCTGTATCTGCTGTGTGGTTAAGTTTCAGCTGAAGCCTTTTACCTAACAAGTCCCTTGGACTATTTTCATGTTGTCATGGTTATGGAGGGGCAGGAAAGAGTAGCTCCATAATAAGCGTAATACCTGTTAGTCCTCCCTGTCCAAGGATGTGGTCCCTTGTCCTTGTGATGTGAATTTTATCAGGTTGAGCATGGTGCCTTGAGCTGACCCAATTAATCTTGAAGCTGAATGAGAGGGTTAATGGTAAGGGGTAACTGAGATGTGTTTTATGAATGCTACTCCTTAATATTGCTCAGTGAAAGTCCTGTATGGTTCCTTGTAACTAGGAGAGGTATCTTTCCTGTGAACTTGTAGCTTGTAGAGTTTAAGATATATGTAAGAGAGCACCAGCTAAGGACAACCGGTGTCAAATGCCATAAAATCTGGCATACCACATCCTTTCTGTGTTAAACATCCCTATTATTTTGTATAACAGGTGGGATTTTTTTGATGAGGGTAAAACTTAAGGATAAGGATTAAACAGCTACCTTGAATGTCAGTGAGAAGGTTATGTGACAATGATGAAGAGAAGGATTAAGGTTTATTGTGAAATATTTTTCATAGTTGGACACTTAAGAAATAGATTTATAGATTGCTAATTTTAAACATTTGCCTTGCCTGTTCTTGCTGGCTTCTTTGGGTGTTCATTTAGTGAGGAAGAAGCAATTCTTTTAATTAGCAGAATTCTCATTTTCCCTTACTCTGTAAGATTATTACTAGCTCATTTAACTCACTTAAGTTACCGTATTTAGCTTATGAAGCTGCTTTGCAATTACTGCTTTTCTTTTCTAACCTTGTTTTTCTAAAGAGTGATGAAACCTATCATAAAAAGGAATAGTGATTCCTGTTGGATTCCAAGTCTCTTAATATTCTTGTGGGTTTAGAGTTTGAGTATTTTTCACTGCTTTTATTTTGGGTTCTTATTGATCTGTTATGTTGACACAGCAGCATCTGTGGAAGGTGTACCAGGACTACCAGTATGACTGACTCTTGCATAGCTGTTAGTTACCTTGTCTTCTCAGATACAGAGAAAGATCTGTGTGCTTTATTTGGTCATTACCCTGCTTTAGTCACTCATATGATGAGGTGCACCGAAGCTTTTGCTGGATGAGGTGAGGCCAGGAGGGCTTTTTTTTTGTAACCTCTGGTGGCTCTTCTGAAAATGTGAGGTGGTTTTTTTTCAGCTGTGGTTGCGGACATCTTCTACTTCCTGAACATTTACAGCCATGGCAATCTGCCACCTGCCTGTGAACAACGCTTCCTTCCTTGCGAGATTGGGTGTGTCAAGTATTCCCTACAGGATGGCATAATGGCTGACTTCCATCACTTTATAGATCCAGGTGAGCCCCAAGGTAGAGAGACAAAAAGTTCATCTTGCTTTGGGGCGAGAGGGAAGCTTTCTAGTATCATTTAATACTACCTAGATTACATTTCTGATATTAAGACAGGTTTATTTATTTGACTATATGTGGTTGAACTTCTTAAAATATTGGAGCAGTGCTGACTGTTTCTGAAGAGATGGGCTTAAGTGTCAGAATTGCATGAAGCTTCGAGGAGGGTGTGATAAATCCAGGTGGACCTTTAGATGTTTGTGCTTTTTATTTCATTCCAGTGAATGTTTGTCTCACAATGCTATACAATTTATTTTGGTTTTTAAAAGGCATATAGCTGAAAATACCTTTTCCAAAACCAGTTTGACATGTGTTTAAGGCCATAAGAGAATTAAAAACTGTTCCTTTCTGTACAAGAAGCTATGGTGTATTTGAGAATTAAGAATTATTATTAGTTGAGTATTAAGGATCTGTCATTGTTGGATAGTGATTGTTCTCCCTTCTTCCCTGCTTCTCCTGCAGAAATACCACCACGAGGTTTTTGGTACCACTGCCAATCTGTTAGTGAGTATCAGTGGAGAAAAATTGCTATGTAAAGGTGTACGGTTTTTCACTCAGCTTCTATGATCTGTATCCAAATGTTCTCCAAGCCTACAGTTTCTCATCCTGGGAATTTGCTAGGTTATGAAGAGAAAGGAGTGAGAGCATCTTTTGTTGCAGTCACCTTTTGTATGTCTCTTGTACCCACAAATGGTAGAGTCCTTTACCCAAAATGGTTTTGTCAATGGCAGTTGTCTTTTCTATTTCAATTCAATAGTAACCACAGCATGTTCTTCTTAAATGGGAAAACTTTGTATAGCTTTAAATACTTCCAGGCCCACCTGAGCAGAGTGTGCTTCCCTTGCTAGTCTTTGTATGTATCTTCAGCATGAAGTGGTAATTCATGATGGGGTAATTCAAATATACTTAAGGGATGTGATTTAGTGATGGACTTGACAGCGTTAGGTTTACAGTTGGACTCAGTGATGTTAAGAGTCTTTTCTGAACTAACCAATTTTGGTGATTCTGTGTTTAAAAGCTGTTGTTTTGAAACCTTACATATATCAGCAAAGTTTAAGTATTTATAGTGATGTTATGTCTGGATTGGCCTGCCTTATTTCCCTTGTTACTTTTTAGTGTTTATAGATTCCAGTTTGTTTCTATTAGGACACTTCCTCCCCTTGTGTATAGAGGGAGCAAACTTGGCTGACGCTTTCCTATGTCAAAATACTTAGAAAATGGCCTTTTAAAAGGGGCAAGTGTGTGTGTGTTTGTTCACAGGCCAGACCCACCACTCTTCTGCTGACAAAAGTACAGTTTTGATAGCTTAATCACAGACAAGCCAGTAGAACAGGTGTGTGTGTTTGTGTGCATACGTGTATGCATATATATAAAAAAAGATATACACATACACACACATACATATATATATAAAGATAAAAAGGAGGGGAGAATTGTAACAGTTAAGGAAACAGTGCTGCTCTTAGCTTGTCTGGTTTGTGTTGTTTTATTTTTGGTTACTTTTTTTTAATTTCCCACTCCCCATTAGGTGATACCACTCACAAGATTCTTTTATCTGGATTTCATCTTCCCCGTACGAGTTATGCAGTTGTCTTGCAGGAGCTTCTTGAGTTTGTCCAGCCATCCAGAGGTGTTCGGCCTCGCTTCTGCTGCAGGGTATGTTCACAGTCAAAGAAAGATGTTCTAAATCAAAACCTATAACTTCGCTCCTGTGTGGTGACAAAGGAGATGCTTCAGTCTGAAACCTAATCAGAGTGCAAATGCCTGGGAAAATTCACTGTCTTCCAAAGTTTTCCTGTTCCATGCAGGAAGACCTTATTTTCCTGCCCTCTTATTTTCAGCCTGCGCTTCTGGCTTCATTGTGCTGATGATCATTACACTTGGTCTTTAAAATTGCTTTGACTTATTAAGGGCTTTTAAGGTAGACTTACATCGATTGTGCTGAATAACAGTCACATAATCATACTTCTCTAAGGAATTTTTTTATGTTTTTATAACTCTTGGCCTGTGAGAATACTGTACATCTTAATTTCTGTTCAAGTTTCACTTGCCAGTCAGCAAAACAAAATGTTAGGATTCAGAGGCATTTAAGCTTTGTGACAGCTTTGTTGATGTTTTGATCTCATTTGAGTCTAATGTTAATCCTTAAAAAAAGTGGGGGTGGTCAAAACCTTGGGCTACATTAATAAATGCAGGGCTCTGAAGAAATACACATGAAAAAAGTATCTCAGAGCATTTAATGGAGATAGCTGTTGTATGAGTTAGCCTGTCCCCAAACAGTAGACTAAAATTTCTCCTAGTGTTTGGCTGGAGAACCTCTGTGGCATTTAGTTCATCTGTGCTGTAATTTTCAGGAACAGTGTGCATTCATTTCCATAAACATTGAGTTTGTTTTGGAGGTGACTTTTTAAGATCTAGTCAGACATCTTGCAGGTGTCAGAACCATTTCCTATACTTCTTCAGTATGACAGAACTTTTCTTTCCTCTAGTCTAATGACAGATTCCGAATTAGCTGGTGTCTCAAACGAATGGCTAGCCTAACAGGTGGGAAATGCATAACTTTTTGCTCCCCTCCTCCCCATCCCTCAGGAAAAAAAGTTTATATAATCTTGGGCATCTGTATTTGTCTGAAAATCTTTGGGTCTCAAAGACTTCATGAGAGCTGGTACTAATGGCTATAACTACTTTGTGTACTTCTCTTTTTCCTCCCCATCAGCGACAGTAAAACACTAGTGTCCTCAGCTAACTGGCTAAGGAGTACATCCATACAATAACATTCACTCTTTCTTGCTCAGCCAGTTCCAGGAGCACTAGAGGCAGTGAGATTACTGGGAAGATGAGCATAGAGTGAGGTGGGAAAACTAAGAGCTTCAGAGGAGAGATGGCCTGCAATTGGGATATTTAATTATGGAGGTGCAGAAAATTATGGGAATATAGGACAGCACAACCCACTTGGCTGGATAGCCATGTTTCATTAAAACCACTCATAGAATAACTTGTCACAGTTTACAATAGCTTTGATGCTTCAGTGGGAGGTTGGGCAGTGAACAGGGACTGACTGAGAAGCGAGTTGAGCAGAATATTCACTGACTCTTGTTCTCCTGACCTGGATTTTGCCTGAGCTATAGGCATCAAGAGCCATTTTGAGCTTCTTGCTGTAGAAGACCTGTTAACAAAACTGTACCAGAACAAAAATCAAGAGGAGTTATCCAAGGTTTGTGTGTGGAGAGAACTGGATGCTTTCCTGTGGGATTTCTCCAGTAACACCAGGTACATTGGTTTCCTCCTTGTGAAAATGTGTATTTGCCTGACATGTCTTTGTGCCTGACCTGCAGCTTGTATGCTGGAAGCCTAGAACTTTCTAGAAGCCTGCTAATCTGAAATGTTCTGGCCACATCATGTGTACAACTAGAAATGAAAAATACTTTCTCAAAAGAATTCTTTTTAATGCTGAGGCCTAATTCAAAGAAGGGGGTAAAAAATGGGAATAAAATGTCTTGTGATATTTAACTGGAAATCATAGAAGTGGGAACATTCTGACACTTAGAACTGTGGATGGGACCTGGCTGTTGTTAAGCATCAAATACCTCATGCTGCTACTCTGAGGGATGAGGTATGTTTGCCAGTGGTATAAATCAAGTTCTTGAGCGTAAGCATTAGCCTAGATTGTATTTTTTTTTCTTCTGGAATGAATGTTCTTTATAACACATCTGGACTCCTATTTACTTAGTAGGATTTTTTTACTCTTATTTGTTTTTCCCATGTCTTGCACAAAGAAGTGGTTTCTGGCTTTGCACAAGAAGGTGATATGTACCTTCTGGTCTTACAGGGCAATATTTAGTGGTGACGCAGTTAACTTGGAAATGTACTTTAACGTTTCTTCTGCTGCTGTTCTAAGAAATAACCAATAATTTAATCTTAAATTGGAGTAGACTTAGTTATTTTACAAAAGAGAGAATTCTTCTAAGTCTGTTTACAGTGTGAAGATCCATTGGAATAATCAGTGTCACTTTATCTTTTTACACATAGGTAGTTCTTCCGCTTCCATGAGTATCTTCACACTAGAGGGAGACCTTAATGAGAATGGAAAAATGTACTTTAGAACACATGCTTGGAAAGGAAAGTGGGGATGTTTATACAAAGAAGAACCATTTCACATTAATGGGAAACTTCAAATTCTTGCATCAAAATTACATTTATCTCTTGGGAGTCTCTTTTCTCCCTTCCTCCCACATGAGCATGCAGCAGGTTGCCTATTCAGAATGCCTTTTAATGCTGCATCAGCCACTTGGAGCTTAATTATTGAATGCCAGTCCTCTGAAATTTTAAAGGCACTAAGTGGTCCCGGATGCAAATATATAACATCTTTGAAGTTTGTTTCTGTACCTTCCTACCAAACAAACTATTTGTGTTGATTAAAGATGTCTAAATGCTTCTGAAGTGAGCCTGATCTTTTTCATGTAGGTGCAAGTGGCATGAAGAGAATGACATAGTGTACTGTGCTTTGGCATCCTGTAAGAAAATGGCGTGAGTATTGCTAAGGAGTTATCTCCAGTATGATGACAACTTGTTTTCTTATAGTTGCACATTTTTTACTTTGACTTCTTTGACCGCCTGGAGCACTGCTGTTCTAGATCTTGTTTTATTTATTTCCTGTAGCCCAAGATTTTGTTCTGTTTGTAATTTGTTGTTGTTTGTGTGACTTAGCAGTATGCTGTAAGTCTTAGCACTTAGATCTGCATAATCTCTGTGATAGTCATGTCCATCAGTCTGTAGTGATCCTTCCCCTGTCTCCAGCTACTGTTGAAGAGTTGAGAGAAGTGTTAATTACATTAGAATTGACAGCTTTTCTTCAGAGGTTTGATGTACCCATATTTGGTGAGAAATTCTCAGTATAGTCTAGTGTATCTCTACTTTGGAAACTTTTATACTACCTTACGTATAGCGTAGATACATTAGACTCTATTCTTTTTGGTGTGGGGAAAAGGAAAGCAAATATTTGGAAAACAAGACAATGCTGTTTAAGATTTCAATCAGTAGTAGTGGCACTTAGAGATCAGTAGTCTTTCATTCAGAATACTCGTTATGTACGGGTGCACCTTGCAAAAAATATGTTGCTTGTCGCACTTCTCAGTGGCTGCACTTGGTAGTGTAGGGAAACGGTTGTTTTAGTTCCATTTGCAGTTGTAGAATAGGCTGGTGGTCTTGGAAGGATTCAGAGTAACTATTTTACTGCTGCTGTAATGTCCTTCTGCCCTTTGCCATCTGTGCCGTGTGCCTCAGTCTGTGGTTGCTGTTTGCGGGTTGAAGAACTAAAAATGCTCTGCTTCTGTGCTTAAGTGTTACAGTTCTTAGCCAAATTTTTCTTGTTTTCTTTTTTTTTTTTTTTAATCTATCTCGGTCAAGTTACTGCATCAGTAAATCTTTAGCAAGTGTGTATGGAGTCCCACTGACAGCAGCTCACCTCCCTATTCAAGACTCTGTTTATGATGGAAGCATGCTTACCAGGATGACTCTACTGGATACCGGACATCTTCAGGTCACATTCTTTAAATGAGTATCCTGTTTTATTTCTAGTTAGCTCCAGTGCTCAAACTTGCCAGTTTCAGGTTAGGCATCTTCTTTTGAATACTGGCTTTTGTGATGTATGTTGGGTTGACTGATGAAAGAAAAATAATCTAGCTGGATTATTTCTTGTGATTTTTGACCATGTTTCATAGGCTTCATGGATAATTGTGTATGCTGTGTTTTAGAAGATGTGTACATTACTTTGAATGCTTATTTCTTCTTACAGAAAATGAAGGCCGAGGGTTTTGGATGTGACAAGCATTTCACTTCTTGAAGTCAGGATCAAGAGCTTCTCCCTTCTAATTGTGAGTTTGAAACTTTCACATTTGTAAGGGGAAAAGTATTTAAACTTAAGCTGGTTAGTTATTGCTTTTTCAGATTTCTGGGCTTAGATGTTACCTGTCAGTGGTGTAAAGCTTAAACAGCTCTGCATGAGCTACGCTTATCCCTGCATGCGGACTTCACTGAATTACTGAAGATGTAAGCATAAAGAGCTGACCTATTCCTACTGGATACAATCTTTTGGTCAGAAAGGTCTTAGTTTTTATATGAATATAGCTCTCTGATTTATATGCTTGTATTTTTATGCTACATGAAGTCTGTTCTCGTATGCAGACTCAGCTTGTACTTGCCCATGTTCTGTTAGAACTCAGTTTATAAAGACTGCTCATTTAAAGTTGTATTTTCAGAGACAATTTTTTTCAGTGGAAGACATATGAGTACATTTTGTCTGGTCAGTTCATGGGTAACCATGAGGAAGAGTCAAGTTTACATGACAAATAACTAGCAATTCTGAGTTTGCCGCTTGTTTTCTTGCATATAAAATATGCGCTGAATTAAACTCTGAAACAGTTCCAATTGTAAATCATGAGATCTTATGGTCTTGGTGTTTATAAAGGATGGAACTCTTGTGGCTTCTTGTTAGAACTAGGCTCAGCACCACTGTATGGGGAGCACATTCATTCTTTTATGCAAACTTTTAAGGCTGATTTGATTTGCAATTACATTTGATTTAACAGGTGATCCTCCACATGGAGTGAAGACTTCCCTCATGAAACAAGTACTGTGGAAGGAAGTTTATCCAGACAGGAGTTTTTCATTTTATGTGCAACCCTTGACATTTCAAGCTTTTGTTAGAATGTTGTCTTTAAATCCAGTCAATAGTTTTATCAAAAATCTTGTTTATTATCTACAGGAAGACTTATTTTGAAGAGGCCCGACTGTTGCGTTGTCATTTAAAAAATACATGCCATACTAGTTCTGTTTCTTAATGGACAGAGTTGAAATTCCAGAGATTAATTAGTCAATACAATTTGATTAGAATAATTCTTTAGTGGCCAGTGTGGCTTTAAGCAAATGTTTTATTTCTTCAATAACCTCCTTCCCTTCTTCTGCATGTTGTATGCTAGAATTCTAAAAAGTATAAAGGTCTGCACAAGAAGAATTAAAGGTATAACAGTCTCGGAGGTAGTAATCTGCCAGTTCTAGCCATGAAGAAGTTGAAGTTTTTTTTAAGACAAAAAAGGAGACTTTATATAAAAATGTCTTGGAAGAAATGTGGTAGCAAATTTATCCATTTATTAATGTTATTTTAGGGGCTCTTTACATCAGGAACAAGTACAACGTAGTTGTTTGTGGGTTTTGTTGGGTTTTTTTACCCTTTGTATCAGTTTTCTGCTCAAAAAAGCACACATCCCTCATACCTACAGAATGAAAAGGAGTGTAGGTGTTAAGTGTTGTGGGTTTTTTTTTTTTTAAAGGAATATTGAATTTGAACCAATATATTAATCTGTAGATGTAATTTCACAAGTTTAGTTAGGCTGGATAGGTACCAGTCACGTGAAAACTGGGAGACTGATGTATTGCTAGGAAGTTAGATGTTCCATTTTGTGGAGATGCAAGTCTTGGACTAGTTTTCAAAGTGTTGTATGTTGTGTGAACCTCATCCTTAGTCCGTTTGTCCTTAAGCAACTCATTCTCGGAACTAAGAGCTTGATTTTGGGTTTTTTTTGAGTTGCTGCTGCATTTTGTTCCAACAGAGGTCCAGTTGTGAAGTACTATCTCCATAGCAACTAACTGTGAAAAGATCTTTATTTCGTTCCTTGTAAGGAGTGAAATAATGGGAGGGGACACCTGAACAGACCCTCCCAACCAGAGATCAGCACTTTCATGGGTAGACTTGAGCATGCTCATCAGGATGTCAAAAAAGGCCAACTGCTGGTTTAGTCGGAAACCAATATGGTTGCTTGCACTGTACCTGGTAAAGTTGAGGCCCTTCTTCCAATATTGCAGGGTCGCTGAACCATTTTGCTGCCTCTTACATAACAGTTTGCCTGTACTGTTGAACTTTATTTAATGATTCTGTATTTCCGTCCTTTGAGGCTGTTGTTCTACCTGCTAAATTTCACCATGTAGTGGACAATAAACCCGTAAGACTGATATTTACCAAGGAAGCATCTGGGAATGTTGTAACAGAGTGAGAACATCTTAACTGTAACTTAATGCCCTCTGCATATTGGTGTAAGTACCATACATACAGAGTTACTTTTGTAAAGGAGACATCTAACACATCCTGTCAGACCTCATTTTCTGTTCTGTTGCTGTAGACTACTCAGTCCTTTGGCAGCAATGTGTAAAACTTGTACTGGTTTTGCTTACATGTTAGAAAGTTAATAGGTATCTTTGTTCTTGTTGTACAAGTAAGTAGACCAATAGCTGATATGTGTTACTGCTCTCTCTGAAGGTTTTGGCTAGGAGAACAGTTTGAGGGTCATGAAAATGCAATGGACTGTGGTGGCAGCTTTGATTTAGTCTATGACAGTGTATTAACCTGTAATCACATTCTACGTTCTATTCAAAGAGTATGTAACTGATATTGAAAAATAAAGCATGTTCATGTTGAATGCACAGCAGTTAATAATTCTGTGTAGTAGATACTGTGAATTCGACTGACTTGCACATTCATCTCTGGCTTGCCCACTCTCACCTAAGTTTCTGCAGTTTATTGAAAGGAATGTGGAAGAAATGTGTTTGTGACCACTGTCTGTGCTTCAGCTAAGAATATTCTCACCAGCAGAGATGTTCTTTCAAGTATATACAAATACACTGCAGATACAGCAATACCTGTTTATACCTGCTTGTCATACAGGCAAGGATCAAGGCAAAGAAGGCGTTCAGTCCTTGAACATCCTTGTCCATTCTCACCAGGTCCCCATTCCAATTCAGATGCACCACAGCAGTCCTTCTTGTTGCCTTTTGTGTGCTTCACCAGATTCAGCTTTGGGTGAGCTTTGGCTTTCCTAACTCCATAACTTTCCTAACTCCATACCTGCACACTCACACAGCATCTCTGTGTTTCTCCCAAATAGCTTGTCCCTGCTGCTACTTTCTGTCCGTTTCCAATCTCAGCTTGTTTCCCTGCTCATCTTGGAGAAGATGATACTTGAAAGCTAATCTGCTCCTTTCTTCTCTTCAGGACTATATGGCATGGGATTTTTCCAAGTAGATCTCTTAACAGGACAAAGACCTCCCAAGGTCCTGCTTTTCCCCCTTCCTCCTAGGACCCCAAATTCTGCTATCTCATGGTCACTGAAGCTAAATTTGCCCCACAGCCTTCATATCTCTGGCCAGTTATTTCTTGTTTGTAAGTATGAGGGCTGGCAGAGAGCACCTCCCCCACTTCTTTGCTCCTCAGTCACTTGTATCAGGAGTCTCAGGCTTTTTCCAGTTGCCAGAAGGGCTTGTGTACTTCCAATAAGGCTGTCTGCAGCAGACATCCATTAGGATGTTGTGCGTGTTGGTCTCCTCTGTCTAACGCGTGAGCTCCTGACTGGTTCATTGTCTATCGCCCAGAAGAGCTCTGTATTCCATCTGCTCTCATGTGAAGACCAACTCTTAAATGTGGGAATATGAGCTGGACAGTAAGTTATTTGTGGGAAGAAAAGCCAAGCAATCTCTTTAGTCCTGAGATCTGTAGGTTCAACAGTTGTGCCAGTTCCAGGGTCTACTTTATAACTAGTGGAAGTTATAATGGAGTGTGTCCTCAGCAAAGGAAAGACATGGATCTGTTACAGTGAGTTCAGAGCAGGCCGCAAAGATGATCAGAAGGCTGGAGCACCACCCAGATGAGGGCTGGCTGAGGGAGTTAGGGTTGGTCAGCCTGCAGAAGATGAGGCTCTAGGGAGACCTTATAGTGACCTGTTACTTAAAGGGATGTTGAGGAGGGGCTCTGTATTGAAGAGTGCAGGGATAGGATGAGGGGCAGACAGTTTTAAGCAGAAAGAGATAGATTGGATAGGAAGAAATGTTTTCATATGAGGATGGTGAGGCACTGGCACAGGTTGCCCAGAGGAGTCATGGATGTCCTGTCCCTGGAGGTGTTCAGGAACAGGTTGGAGGAGACTTTGAGCAGCCTGATGCAGTGGGAGGTGCCCCTTCCCATTTCAAGGGGATTGGAACTGAATGATGTTTAAGTTCCCCTCCAAACCAAACCTTTCTTTGATTCTAAGTTATCAAAGAGTATTTGCTGTGTCTAAAGTAAGATTAATCTTTACTACATATTTAGTGGTATGTCAATCATAGAATGGTTTGGGTTGGAAGGGATCTTAAAGATCATCCAGTTCCAACCTCCCTGCCATGGGCAGTGACACCTCCCACCAGCCCAGGCTGCCCAAGGCCCCATCCAACCTGACCTTCCAGGGATGGAGCAGCCACAGCTTCCCTGGGCAACCTGTGCCCCAGCTCCCTCATGGTGAGGAAATTCTTCCTTATGTCTAGTCTAAATCTACTCCTTTCCAGTTTATCCCCATTGCCCCTAGTCCTATCACCCCATGCTCTTGTAAATAGTCCCTCCCCAGCTTTCTTGTAGGGAAAATCTTAGAAGGCAAGCAGTAATTTGTTGGGGATTTTCTGGGTGGAGGGTCAGTCAAATAGCAGATGTTGGATTCTGCTCTGCAGGTGCATGTCAAACTGGAGGAAGTAATGCTGTGATCCTTGAAGTGACACAGTTGATATTCATTCCACTGGCTGTGCTCTTTGCCGCCTCTCTAAAGGGAGGTCCATGCAGAATCGTACCCAAATAGAAAACTTGCTTCCATTTCAGGGACTCTGGATCTTGAACCATTGCAGTCAGATGGTGTTATGATGTAGGTCAGATTCTTCCAAATTTGTGTTGAGTGAATGAAAACCTGTGTTCAAGGAGGCCCTATATGGATTTCCTTGCAAAATAGCTGTGGTTTTCTGATCCTGATATATTTTTTTCAAAACCTCCATTAATAGAGACACTGTGCTTTTTGACCTGTTGGTTGAATTTAAAAGTGTTAATCCTTTCCCCTAGAAAGAATTTCAGGCTTTCCCCAAAATTTAAATGTCTGAAATGCATGTGTGAAACTGAGTTTTGAATTTCTGGTTGCTGGATAGAGGTTTATGCAACTTATCATGTAGGCTTTAGCAACATCTTTACAGTTTGCAGAGTAAACGTACGGTTGTGGAGTAGGGGCAAAACAAGTTTATTGCTAGGTTTCTGCCCTTCTGATGTCTTCTGCAAGATTTTTATCCCTCACTTTCACCCTGGAGTGAGCTGCCAATTCATTTTTATTGCAATGATTCAGTAAACCAAAGAAATTGGCAAACAGGTTTATTAGTCTGTGTGTGATCTCCATTCCCTCACTTTTCTTTAGTTCTGTCTTAGAAGCTCCCACAAGCTTCTCTAGTTTCAAATAATTTTTCCCCTCCCTAGTGAACAGGTGAAAAGCAGCAGAGGGAAGTTCCACATTCCCTTGTGTTGGACTATAATAAATGTCATACTGGTTCCAGCACATCCAGAATTAATCTTGATGGTTTGCTCATCATACCCTGAACTTTATCACACAGAAGACTGCTTCTATGTCTTTCCTGGAACAGATGATACAAATACATAGAAAAGTAGCGCTGTTACTCTAGCAACAAGAATTGTGAGATAATTAACTCTTGTCTGTCTGATCAGTTCTGAGTTGTGTGCTGAATCTTGTAATAAGCAGTGGCAGTGCTGACTTTTATGTCTATGTAATGCTGGGAATATTCTTCTCAGGGCTTTGAGAAGCAAGGAAGGCAGTGAGAGCAGACCTTGGGGGTTATGCAGCAAATGGGTAGGGGTTGGATCCCTGGGGGACAGCTCTAAAGAGTAAAGGACTTCGTTAAGGTTGGCAGTTCATTAACAACGTCTTCTAGCTGCAAGAAGAGCCCAGGAATGCAGGTGTATCTGGGGGGATTGGGGCTGCCTTATCTTTATAGGGAACTCATGGCTGCACTGTGGCTCTAACGCAGTACGTGGGAGGTAGAAGCAGGTGCTGGCTATGAAGGAACAATCCACAAACACTGGCCAGGCTCATAAGGATGGTGTTTGGAAAGCCAAAGGTCACCTGGAGCTGAAGCTTGCAAGGGATAAAGGCCAACACAAAGAACTTTTATGACTTTGTTAGCACTAAAACACTGAATAATGGAAAAAAAAAGTGATCCTGTTGCTAAATGGTGTATGTGATTCAGTAATGTGGCTGGACTCATACAGATAAGGCTGAGGTGTTTACTACCCTCTTTATTTCAGTCTTTACTACTAATAATTCTCAGATATCTCTATTTGGAAGGGTTCAGGGAAGAGAACACCAGCAGTAGATGAAGTCAGGGGTCAGTTGGGGCTTCTAGAACCAGATGGGTTGCATCTGAGGATGCCGAGAAAGCCGGCTGGTGCCTTTCCGAGGCCGTTCTTTCACTTCTGAACAGTCACGGAAAGCATAGAGTCCATAGCAATGGAAGGCAAATATTGCACTCACCTGTCAAAAAGATGATCTAGGAAACCACAAACCGCTCAGCTCCACTGGACTCCTTGCTAAAAACAGTGCAAGTCCTCTTGGAACATGTTTTCAGATATGTGGAGAGGCACTGGAAACAGTCAGCATGGATTTGGCAAGGTTAAATCATGGCTGACCAGCCTTGTTACTCTCTGTGGTAGGTTTGTGAATAAAGGAAGAAGAACAGCAGTGGTCAGTAGTGACTCTCAGTGCAGTCTCTCACAGTATATCTGTATCCAAGCTGGGATCTTACATTTTAGGTGGCGGGTGGATAACCAGATAGGTAAAAAAAAGGTCATACTCTATGTGCAGGCCAGTAACAAGTTGAGGTACTGGAGGGGTCTATGCTATGGACTGTTTAGTGTCTGGAGTGGACTGGAGGAGGTGGAGTGTACTCTTGCCTGTAGAGGACACCAAGTTGGGAGCACTAGCTGCTGTGCTTGAGGGCAGGACTGCTGTACAGAGGGACCTACCTAGGCTGGACGGATAGGAACCTTAAGAAATGCAGCAAAGTCCTGAACCTAGGAAGGGAGAAATCTCCACAGCATATGGTCAGGACTTGCAGGAGATTAACTTGGCTGGGAAGAAAGCTAAAAACTAAGAAGAGAACATAGAAAGAAAGGGGGATTTGGAAGGTGAGATAGGAATCAGAATGTTGATGAGAATAGTTGCCTTGTAAGGTATATCGGAGAACTCCTTATCTCCATGCTTCTCCTGCATTGTGGTGATCTGTCTCTCGAGTTCAGTCATGTTGTTTTTGTCACTCACAAATGATAGTGACTTGCTTGCAGCAATCAGCAGACCTTTGAGTTCCTTGGTTGAAAAGCACCCAGGTAAGAATAAATCTTAAAAGCCAAGTGACTGATATTAGGAACAAATAATGAACTACTTGCCCCTGGTAAGCTGTATAGTCTATTGCCTTCAGAATGTGATAAGCAAGTAAAAATTTTAGTGTGAACAGAAACAGTTAAAGCTGGGAAGTGAAGTAGCAGTGTACTGAGATGTTCTTTGCCTTTAAACAGAAAAGGGAAATATGTATTATAGTCCTCGCTGATATAGTTGCTTTCTGAAATGCAGAATGAACCAATTATTCAAATTGCTTGCAAGGTTTCTGTCCCCATGGTTTTTCTTGGGGTTACTGGACTGCTGAAGTGGACTTCTTTCCTTCCTTCATATGGCTCCCTATAGATTAAAAGCTCTGTTGTGGGTTGCTAAGGTAGGGTCAGAAGGAAAACCAACTAATTTTTAAATGTCTTTTTGACATGCTTGCCAAAACAAATCTTGCTAAGTAATGATGTGTGAAAATCTTATTGTGGTTGTTCTACTTGGGGTAACAGATCTCCACAGTCCTGCAGAAGGGAAAATGGTTTGGTGAAGACTGCAATCCTTTGTCCTGATTCTTCCTGTTCACGCACAGATAAAACTTACATGAGTGTATTCTTCCATGTGAGAGCTGAATATAACTAGACAGTAATTTACTGTAGGCTGGGTAAAGGG
Source organism: Coccyzus lansbergi (assembly GCA_033558105.1). Lineage (NCBI taxonomy): Eukaryota > Metazoa > Chordata > Aves > Cuculiformes > Coccyzidae > Coccyzus > Coccyzus lansbergi. The sequence continues at coordinate 5,726,981 of JAUMJK010000156.1, forward strand.
TAAAGTAGGATTTTACTTCCCTGCTTGGTCATTCATTTTCTGCCTACTTGCTGCTTTTGAGGGAAGTGAATAGTGCAGTTGGGCATGGATACATTAATTCTTTGAAGTTAATTAATTTTTGCTAGTTTTTCTCATCTTTCCCTTAAATATGTTTTTAAGTATTTAATTTTGTTAAAAGTTATGAATATTCTAGAGGCTCTTGGAATTATTCCTGCTTTAAAAAATATACAAGGCACACAAGTAATTAATTCAGTCACAGGAAATCCTTGGAGTAAGATAGGAATTTGAATATGTATATTTCTGTCTGACTGAATTTAACAAATTGGTTGAGGAAAAGCACACGTAGCATTCTGATAAATACACAACTTCCAAAAATGTTAGTCTTATTAAAAATAAAGGAAAAAAAAAATTATAAGCAGCACTTAGTTTATTTCCCAATGTAGAACTGAGCTTAGCATTGCAGAACATCACTAGTTCTGCATTAATGGCTTTGAAGTTTGACTCTCTTGCTTTTTTTTCCTGCTAGTTCTTATGGAACCTGTCTACAGAGAACTGAATTCATGAGGGTTTGAGGTCATTATGTATTTTGTGATTGGTTTCTTCAGATAACTTAATGTAGATTTGCTAATTTGCATTTTTCTTTACAGATAAAATGACCAATGTATGAATGTTACTTAAAGACTTCAGCTGACAAGCAGCAATTAAGTAGTATGGGACAGGTAACAGAGCGAGTGTTTAAATGGTTTAGAGGCCAGAGCCAGGTTGTGGCCATAAATGCTTCTGGTAATTGTCAAATCCTTTTGCTGGTCTTCTCAGTTAAAAGCTTCGAGGATCCACACTAATATCCCTCAGCAGGAGCCCCAGGGTAAAGGTGCTTGTGAGGGAAGTGCTAACTTAACACCTGTAACATTTATAAAACAAACAGCTTTTGTTTCATGGTAAAAACTTGTTAGAATGCTCACTAGATAATTCATTCTATACTTGCTTGTTCCTTTTCAAGAGAATGAAATACCTATCAGTCCTGTTTCTAAGGCATGCAGCTTAGGTTTTATCTGGCTTCAGCTTCTGTGTGTAGAATTCTATCAATTTTTGCAATGTTTTGTTATGCATCTGAACTGAGCCCAGGAACAGGTCCTCGAAACATCTTTCAGAGTTGCATTTCGGGTTGTTCGTTGCCAGAGAGATTTAGATTTGTACCTCCTTTGTCAAGAACACTGGTTGTTGGCCTTTGCAGTTGTAATTATTACAAATGAATAATTTTATTTGAAGTACTGTGGAGAACAAAGGCAGCCAGATAGCACGTCAGAATAACAGTTCCAGCAGTCTGATTTGCATAGTCCAAAATCCAAAAAATGCAGCCTGTCTGCAGGAGGATTTCTGGGTTTCCTCTAACGTTATACTTTAAATTTTTGTTACAGATTTAAAAGTAACTACTTGGGAGTAAAGGGCATGTGGGAGGCATTACAGTAGGTTTCGGAAGTCAAAGATGCAGTAGAGGTCTTTGCAAGGATAAATATTGTAGTGCAAGTCATGTATTGAAAATCTTCTTTTATTAAAAAAAACCAACAGCTCTTCCTCAGCTTTAATACCACAATAATATTGACAGTCTTTTGGACAGAGACAGACAGTCCATTCTCTTCCAAGGATAAGATACTGTTGAGGGGAGTTCTCTCCACATTTGCACACATTTTGCATGTACAGGGCTTCTGATTAAATTATTACAATTATGATATAAAAGGTTATGTCTCCTTTCTCCCCCCTCCTTTTTCTTCTTTTTATTAAAGATAGACTTACCATGCACATGTTCTCACACTGTCATTTTTTTCAGGAGCAGCAGCAGGACCAAGGCGCTATTTCTGCCTTGCCCATGCAACAGGAGGAAAGGATAATGTAATGCAAATTAGTGTTTAGGAACTCTGTGAGCTGGAACTCATAAGTTCAGGAATCTGACAGCATATTAGGCTACTAGACTGTTTCTATAATAGATCTTATCAGCTGCCAGTTATAAATCCATCTAACTTCTTATCTTATCCACTCCACTAGTATGCCTTGTTGCTCCAAACAGGAGACTTCCATTGGTCATCTGTAATTTTTTTTCCATATTTTTATTTATATGTGCGTGTATAACATATACAAAGAATACATTTAATAAAATGTCCTTAAAAGCCAGCTCTCTTCACTCTGCATAAAATAATTTCTATACTGAACAAGGCTGAAAGCTGTGATGTTTGCATAACACCATAAGCAAGACCGCCCTTCCTCCATGACTTGCCGTTGGTGACCTTGAAATGTTCTGTAGATTTTGGGGATACAGCAGCAACTCTGTTCTCCAAATAGACCTGACTAGCTTCTTTTTTCAGAAAGTGGGAAGATTAGAAGACTGCTTATTTTAGGATGACTGGGTGAAACACTGCTTCATATGCATTTTTCTGTCGTGAAGTTATATATTACTACTCATTGTATGTTAGGCGCTTCTCTCTAGGGAGTCAAGGATATTCTCTTCTGGAACTTGAAGGCAGGGCTGTTCGCTTTCATTTTGTTATTCAAATAAACCTCTCAGTAAGAAAGAGGGATTAATTTCTTTTCTACAGTGGTATCTGTGCCTTAGCAAATTCTGAAGATGGAATTGGCTGCCTCCTCCTTCTTCATGCATCTTCAGCACTGTCCTCTGCTCTCTGATTGCTTGTAGGCATCTCCGTGGTGGGTTCATTTCTATCTTCTCTCTCCCTAAAACATTTTTTAGGAGTAGAGATATTAATTAAAACAAGCTAGAAATTCTACTGAAGAGATTTTGTGCTAGAATGGTTTTAGACTGCTCTAAGCTAACCTGGAAGTGTACGAAACCACGATCCATAAATTAAGTCTTGCTGGTGATGCAAGAGGTGCATAAGCTACTTTCCCCCCCAGCATGTATGTACAGACAGGGTTTATCTTTTCTCATCCCACTCTTCTTCCAATGTTGTGTTTCCATCATGAGAATGAACAAAAGGTTTCTGTGTTGGAGTGATAATTCTGAACACCACGCCTAATGGTGCTTTAGGCTAGCAAGGACAGAAACAGCTATAGGAACTCAGAGAAATGAGAAACAGCCTGCGCTCTGCTTATCAAGTTGCTCTATGCGCTTGCCTGAATTGACTTGCTAATTCATTTTCAAGGTTTGAATGGTTGGGTTCTACCCTAGAGACCACAAAGGTGTCTGGTAATACTGGGCATGTTCTGTAAGAAGAGATAGTAGTCACTAGGCTAGAAACTGAAAGGAGAAAGTGGTGCACGCTTGCCTTGATTTCTTCTTTCTCCCTTGCTTTCTACTCTATGTTGATGCTGGAGGGAGAATGTGAACCCTTCATCTTCCATTCACTTTTCTAGAAAAAACTACTTACGCCATCTCATAGACCTTGTTCTTGTCCGTGTCCTCCCGACAACAGCAGCAATAGGCTATAATACTAATAATTGCGATTGCAGCAACACCTCCAGCAATGATGCCAGCATAAAGAGCTATATTCATGGATGCTATACAGAAAGAAAAGAATTAGTCCTTTGCAGCTAGAATGATATAAAATGCAATCAGCGTAATCACTGGACTTCACATCCCCACCACTAGATGTCACATCTTGCTACCATATCCAGACTTGAGTGGAATCCACACTTATTTGACTACACTAACTGGAATCACTTCTGTAGTGGGTAGCTGATAGCTCCTGCAGATTTATCAGTTAGATGGTGATAGGGAGAAGCCCCTGGATCTGAATGACTGCTGCACTTTATCAATAAATTTTAGATTCAGGCTTTGGAGGCTCACGCCTTTCTCACTCTATGTATTGGGGTTTTTTTGTTGTTTGTTTTTGGTTATTTGTTTCTGGGGTTTTTTTTTGTTTTTGTTTTTGTTTTTTTTTTGTAATCTATGAACTAACCCTATGAGTTAGTGAGTGCTCTATAAGCATGTAAACCAATACTGAGAATCTGTCTTAAGGGTATAAAAAGCACTGCTTTCTTTGAGAGAAAGCAGAATTTTATACTTCTGTGTGCATTGCCTCCATTTGCCGCTTAGCTAGAGTGCTTCTTCTGTTAAGCAACCCCATCTCTTACGTGGCATAACGGTGACTGTCATGTTGCAAAATTCGTTTCCCACGATGTTTGTTGAAGTGCAGATGTAAAAGCCAGAGGTATCCGCTGAGATGTTCTTCAGAGTTATTTGTTGTCCTGTGGCAAGACACAAGCCCAGTCCAAAAGAAGAAAAGAGTTAAAGCAAGAAAAGAAGTGGGGACAGCAGCCTTTCAATTCCAGCCCCAGGTAGCAGAAGTGATGAGATGTTGTTGAGGTTGATGGATTGCTCCATGTTGCTCAGGGGCTGCCATGCTACTCCCTAGGTTATAGTGGGATTTGTGGGAGGACACACAGAAGTGTGCCTTTTTGATTACAGGGAACATGCGGTATTTGAATATTCCTTTTAGAAAGAAAATTGTAGGTGGAGGGTAAAGACATGTGCATAGCGGAAGCTTTTTTACTTTGGATTTTACTGAGACTTATAAGATGACCCAACTTGGCATCTGGCCATCTGATTAACTAACTTGTGAAGCAACAAAAAGCTCTTCAGTTCTCCAGTTCTTAGGATGTAAAATCTGAATTATGTAGCATGTTGTCTGGGTGATGCCATGCAGGCTGTGAAAATAAATGAAGGAAAAGAAATGCAGTGACGTGGGATTGCCACAATACTGATGTGTTCTGTCCAACCTAACAGAGCTCAAAACCATACTCTAATGCTTAGCAAGCAGTCAGGTTTTGTTTCTTACATCTCCAGCTGATGTTTATGTGTGTAGTCCATGTTATTTTCTTGTGATATTCTGATAAAAATCCAGATTCCTGCTCTAAAAGCAAAAAGCTCTGAATACTTTGCAGTAGCTTTCCTGTTTTATTTCTCCTGTGATCTCAATTCTTTTCAGCCCTCTTGTGGGACTGGGATTCTGTTTAGTCTCTGATGGTGTCTAGCATCATGTAGCAAAAGAGCATGCAAACCTAGAAAAAACAGACTACGTGCTTGATTTTTTTTTTTTTCCATTCTCTGCATACTTCTTTTTGCAGGGTGATGTTTATAGCTTTCAGAGTTGTAGTCTGTAATGGGACTGTAAATGTTCCTTTAGTAAATCAAATGTAATTGGAGAGTCAAATTAGGAAAAATACTGGTCACATACTATCAATTCTGGAGTGACCCCTAAGGGGCTTTGCACACTCCGCAGTGCTGGGACTTGTCTAGCATAGAACTTCAGGAACAGCAGGATGTCCAACCAGCTTGGGGCAGAAGGGCACAGTGAGCATGCTACTCAGACATCAGTGCTCTGATGAAAAGAGAAATAAGGTGAAAATGGATCAGGAGAGACCTCTGTCCCAGTGAAGCACAGGAGGATGGCAGAAGCAGGCAGGCAGATGTTGATAGAAGACACAAATCTTGGGCTGTTCAGGGCTGTGCATGATGCGCTGGCACCACTTAGTGGCCAGTCAAATGAATAAGGTTGTGTCCCTGGTGATATTTCATTTTTTGCATAATTTATGAAAGAATCATCTAGTAAATGTTGAATATCCAGTCGTCTCTGATTATACTTAGTTTACCTCCGGAGCGATGCTATAATAATTAAACCAGGAAGGGTAGGTTCAGATACTCGGTCATTCTGGAGCTGAATACATCAGGAAAAAACAAAGTTGTTCAGAGGAATAAATCAGAGTCCTCTGTCACTACTACGCTTCAAAGAGTATTATGTCTTCATTTCTGTGTGAAGAGTTCTATCAGAGGTCATGTGGCGGAAATTCAGTTCCATTCCCTGCCCCTCAGATTCTGACTTAAAATTTAAACAAATAAAATATTTGGGCTTGTATGACAGTCCTATATAACGAGAAGCCTCTTTTATACTAAAAGCAGGAATGATGTAGCTGTTTATCCTGCCACCTTCCTCTAGGTGAGGAGTTATCTCTGGAAGAAAAGTAGTTTCCAGAGCCAACTTTTGTTTGCCTTCACCCCAGAAAGCAAGCTGGTCATTACTGAGCAAGCTGCAATATGAAGACACAGCAGTTAGAAAAACTGGTATTATTCCTCATGTTATGCTCCCCATTATGCCCAGCAATTGGAAAGTTATTATTCCCAGGTGCTTCCAGAGTGAGCCAACTTTCTTGCCACGTGATAACTGAAGTGAAAATCTTGCTGACCACTGTTACTTCAGGTAACAGTCCTTTCCCCCCTGCTAAGTTACTTGTGAGTGGTTCTTGAATCAAAAGGACAACTTTTCAAGACCTCAGTCAGAACACTTCCTAGAAAAAGCCTTAAGTGTGTTCTTGCATTTGCATTTCAAAATCTTTCCAGCCCTGATTTGCAGGGAGCTCCAAGACTTGATGTCTTTGAATTTCCCCTACCTTCTGTTGTTTGTAGTACACGAGGCTGATTTTGTATATCGAAGCTTTGCCAGGTGTATCTGGGCTTTGGGGAGCCCTCACGAGAAACACAGGTCAGATTGATTGTCTCTCCATATTCTGCTGTCCCCAAAATATTGCATTCTGGCTTGGATGGCGCAACTGAAAGAAGGAAAAAAGGAAGGAATTTTATGAATCGGAAGTATTTTTTTTTCCTGTTTCAACCCATCTTCTGCACCTGTGTTTTTTATACTAACTAAACAGAGACCAGTCTTGCACCTACCACTTCCTTCTCAAAGGAACTGGGGTGAACTTGTTTGTACTTTGTTTCTTCTTTCTTGGCAGTGGTCAGCCAATTAGGGATTCTAAGGTGTTTTTCAGAATATGTTTAATAGTGTTGGGTAGCTCATCTTTTGATAACTGGAGTATGACGTGCCACAGAGGGAAGGAAGAATGCCCTGTAATGAGGCAAGGGTTATGGGGAAAGTGAGTGATACAACTATAAAAACTATTTTGTATAGTCCAGTATCAGGGATTTGGGTGCTCTAAGCCTTCCATCCTACTTCCTTAGTAGTAAGAGAAGACCAAAGTGGATCACTACTTCCTGGCAAAGTTTTTTTTTCTGCTAGAAAATCTGTTGTCTAAAATAATGTGGATATTAGAGTAAAGGAAGTGTTTTATCTAATGGATCTGGTGTTTCCTCCATCATGCTTACCAAGGACGAGAAGAGCTGCGGTTGCGGACTGCCTAGGGGAGTCGTTCCTTAGACGAACGTTGCATGAGTATGCCCCATTGTCTTCCATGGTCACTTCATTAATGATGATACTGATGTCCCCATTGTTTACATCACCAATAAACTGTATACGGTTTTCATAGCCCTTGCCATACTGTACAAGTCCATCAAAATACCTAGTGACAGTATCCTCCTGATAGAGGGGGAGAGAAAATGATCAAGCTCCGTCTCTTCTGTAAGAGTATACAACCTAACTCAATGGATTAGCCTGCTCTTAAGAGAAGAGTGGCTTGGAAAAGAGGGCCTTAAACAGCTCCAGTTTGCCAAAAATCCAAGAAACACATAGAAATTCAGAAGGTTCAGGAACCCCCTTCTCCCACTTTGTCTGAAGTCAGAGACAACTGATTTCTTATTCATCTTTCCTCTCCAAGACAGGACACCATGAGACCTGTCTGAGATCTGTATGCCAATTGAGTTCTCCTATGATTACACAAAGTCCCTTGCTTTCTAGCAGGGATCTTCAGAGAGAAAACCTTTGGCTGTTACTACAAGGAGATCTTCAAAGGCTGCTTCCCCTCTCACTAATTCCCAAAACAGCAAGAGGAACTTTAGGGGTCTTTATACCTTCAACTTACATTCATACAGAGTAGAAACTTCAATAATTTCTCTGTGCTATTGTCACCAATGTAAAACTTTTTATATAGTACAAAGATATGTATATACAAAAATATGTATATATAGTATATATACTGAAAATATATATATATTTTTATAAAGCATCTGAGTATTTCAAGTAGACCAACAGTACAGAGAGTGATATGTCCTCTGTGCTCTGTTGCAAGACCAAGACAGACAAATGCAATAGATTTGGGATAAATTGCATATAGAGTCAGAGTTTCTGTTTGCATACTTGTGAGATTAAAGAAAGTCTCGAAGGAATCTTTTTTTGATTCCAACACACATTCCCACCCACAGTCTTGCTTCCATCTCTCTCTCCACCCCCCCCTCCTCCTTGGATTGCCCTATCATATATTTCTTTATGCAAGCATTTACCATGGTCTCGATTTTTGTCCAGGAAACAAAATCTCCTTCGAAAATAGAAGCACCTGTTTTAAAGTGACAGCGGAGGGTAGCATTCTTCCCTCGTGCCACCTTTACCTCCTTGTCAGGTGTTTCCACAGTGAGGGCATGAGCAGTCACCAGAACTAGAAAGAGATTAAATTCTGCAGTCAGCAAAATTAACAACATCTGGATTACATGCTTTGCCTCTTGGACTTTCTTACATGCCACCGCAACCCCTTATCCCTTCTGTCACCCATGACATTCCCCACTGAGCAAGAGGAAGCTGCTGCACAGGATGGGTAGGAGCTAAACTCTGCTCTCCTTTCCTCACTTCCCTCTTCTTTACCCAAGCACATGTTGCTATGAACTTTATAAAGGTGGTTGATTCTTTTCTATTTCCCAGGCTCTCTTTCAGCATGACTGACATCCTTTGACAGTTCCAAAAGTACAGAGGGAGACAGATAAACAGATGATACAAGTGCATCAGCACTCTTACAGATTCAAGCTAAACTAACATTTGATATTGTCAAGTTTCAGAGACTGGGAAAACTGTCAAAGAACTTGCCTCAATCCAGGTCCTTACAGAAGTGACATTTTGTGCTAAGGCATCAAAACCTGTTCATGTAGTGCCCTGAAAAGAGGAAAATCTAGAAAAGCAAAGAGAACTTGAAAGAAATGAGATAAGAATAGCTATTTGTTTTTAAAAATTAGTGAGCTAGTAGTCAACTTTCTTTAAGAACTGCAGCTCCTGCTTGTGAAGCACAGAAAGAGCTGAATAAAACAGAAATCCCTCTGTGCCCTGGTGAAGCATGCAGAGCATAGAGTAGGTGTTTCTTGTACGCTATATTACATTGGACTGGATCATCATCCCTAAGCATTAGCTAGTGACAGGTCTTAGTTATTTTCAGAATTAGGCTGGAGGTTTAGCTCTGCCCTGCTGTAGACGACCTTCATACCTGTGAGAACCTAAGTTTAAAAACACCTGCTTTCTCCTTACAGTTTGGGGTGGGTGTGTTTTTTTACGGTACCAAACCAAATAATTTTTAAAAATCTGAATCTGGTTAGGGAGAGTACAGGGAGGCTGTTCACAGGTACTCCCATAACAAAGAGGAATGTGGTCCTGGAAAGAGGAGGAGGGCAGAGATCTATGCTTTACCCAAGAGGGGCATGCTGTGGGTGGTGGTGAAGACTTGCTTCTGGAAGAACCAAGCTGTAATAGTGTTCCTGGGAGAGGATTTGAAAAGTTCCTGTCTAGCAAGCTTTGGGTCCTTGTATTGCCATATCTATATCCAGATTAGACCCACAGGGAAGTGTGATGTGTAAGGGAAGAGTCAAAGAATGTCAAGATTCCACCTTGAGTTGCAAACTAATTGTGAATATATGCAGGTTTTTTAGACAGGAAAACACAAATGAATGCAATAGGTCATCAGAAGCAAGCCGTTGGCAAGTTGAGCACTATCAGATCTTTGACTACAGCAGCAGTGACCGATAGTGTCCCTTAGAAAATAACAGTGTAGGGAACCAGAATATTTTGTTGTTGCTGCCCTAGGAACCTGCTGGTAGCAATTCAGGTAACAGGGTAATACAGAACAGTTGGCATAGGGATTTTGCTTCCAGCTCTGTAGTGGGAAGGGGCTGGAGAACAGGCCTTATGAGGAACAGTGGAGAGAGCTGGGGGTGTTTAGCCTGGAGAAGAGGAGGCTGAGGGGAGACCTCATTGCTCTCTATAACTACCTGAAAAGAGGTTGTGGAGAGGAGGGAGCTGGCCTCTCCTTCCAAGTGACAGGGAACAGGACAAGAAGGAATGACCTCAAGCTCCACCAGGGGAGGTTTAGACTGGACATTAGGAAAAAAAATTTCACAGAAAGGGTCATTGGGCACTGGCAGAGGCTGCCCAGGGAGGTGGTTGATTCACCTTCCCTGGAGGTGTTTAAGGCACAGTTGGACAAGGTCCTGAGGGACATGGTTTAGTGTTTGATGGGAACCTGGGTATTCTATGATTCTGTAATAGCTTCTTGGATCCAGTCCTGTTCTCCATAGCAAATGGACCTTCAAGTGTCTTCTTAGACATGGCCTGTACTTCCAGAACTTCTGCATCTTCCCTCTCCTGAGAGGAGTTTGACGGGAATTTTCACAGCAGCTCCCCCCTCCCCAGTACCCCTCCTTCCTTGCTGCCAAGCAGGGGTGCCCTCCCTTCCACAGCTGCCTTCAGAAGCAGCTTCAGACACTGTCAGCAGGAGTGCAAAGACTGCCTTCTGTGCTTGTTAGTGTCCTGTTAGGAAAAGGAAGCCCAGTGACCACAGCAGGAGGCTTCTAGCTGAAGTTCTGATCTTCTGCATTCCAGGTCCTATAACTGAGTTGTTCTGAGGCCTTGCACAGTTAATTAGTGAAGGATGCGTTTTAGTCTCTCTCCCTCTGTGACATGGCAGTAGTGGTTTCTGTTCTCTCAGGCATTAATTCATTTACAGCTGCTGACAACGATAAGAAGGAAACCAGTAGAGCAAAGTATTTCTAGCATGATTTTATTGCAGCCGCTCCCAGGTGTTTCCCTGCTCTGGAGCACCCAGTGCAAGGGCTGTGTTTGCAGAGCCCCAGGACTCTTTCTGACTGCATTTGTCATCGTGTCCTCTATATGAGAGATGCCTATGAAAGCTTTCTCTTTCCTGCCATGACTGGGTAGAGAATCTTTTTCCTGTATTTAGGTGAAAAGCACCACTATTTGTACTAAGAGATGGAGCAAAACGGAACTCCTGATCCTTTCCTCACTCAGAAACTGGTTCCACCAGTCTCTGACCCCTGAGGCAAAGAAGAGACCCAACCCTAGGGCTTCCCCTCACAAGTGTTTTTCCTTCTTCCAAGTGGATCACTCAATTCCTACAATAAATGATATCCTGATTTGTTTTCAAACATGTCTTCATTACAGGTCAGAGAAGAGCTGAACCAAGCACTACATACAAGAGACAGCAAAGACTACTTATTCATCTGTCACTGTCGCCTTAATGCCCAAGTTCTTCTGATGCTCTCCTGTTTTTCACCCACATCTCTCTCCGATTCCCACTCCTGCCCTGTTCAGGCTCCTTCTGGCTTTCAGGAAAGCTGCAGTTTCATTCCGGGACACCATTTAATCAGGGCATTTCCTCCTTTCCCTTTCTCACCACATTTCACTTCTTCACAAAGTCACCAACACCCAGGTAGTCACAGCCAAAACTGGGGTGTTATTTTACAAGGGTTGGGGTTTTTTTTCCTGAGAGAAAATCAAATCTATTAAAAGTAAAGCTGAAGGGAAGGGAGGGCCAAGTCTGAAAGAACTTCAGAAAAAGAGAGAGAACAAATAGCTTCTATAGTACTAGAGGGGTGGTGTCACCTAGATTTAAGCCTCAGGATTACTTTTTTTGTGTATTATCCATGAGTATGTTTATAACGTTAAGAAATTGCAAAACGTTTTGTCTTTGTCAGCTCAAACTAAACATTTGCACTTGTACAAAGGAAGAATAAAATCGAAGTGACATGTCTGCGTTCACATTCCTTGCTGAGTAAGTGTTAATTAAAACACAATGAAGGTCAATTAATAGAGCTGGAAACAATTAAATTGGAGGACTATTTTGTTTTCTGGAAAAAAATGAGGTTCTGATCAAGAAATTATTGCTGATTTGTCTTGGTAGATGTGGCTAGTGAGAAAAGCAGGAAAAGTGGAAATGTTTTACTTCACTTTTATAAGGAAAGGGTCTGTTTTTTAATTTCTCAGTATCTTAACTCAGATTTTAACTGAGGTTTAATTCCAAAGTTGGAGAGGAGAAAACCTTTTAAATCTGAAATTTGCAGTAAAAGTAGATTTTTTTCATTTATTTTTTTTAGTTCAGAATAACTATTTGGGGCTTTTCCTTCAGCAAATAGTTCACAGTACCGGTTATACATACAACTGCAGCGAAAAGCTGTGCAGCAGGTATCTCAGCCTGCACCAAGATCATGATGCAGCTCATTCAAGGCAGCTCTGGCATGTGCCATGCAGCTTCTCCATAGTGCAAGAATCTTCTATACCTTCTCCAGAAGTCTTTTGCAGGCCAGTATTTGACTCACTACCCTTTGAGTCCTACTCAAACAGGCAAGAAAAGCTCCACCCAGCACACATTTTTCTTCTCTGAAGAGTTTCCTATCTATAATTTGGATAGCATGAATGGTGAAAATAATGAAAAAGGAGAATGAATACCAATGGCACCACACAATTTACCTAATGACCATCAAATCATGATCCAAGTCACATGCATTGCATGTGGAGCACATCCACCTTTTCCTATTACATTAAACTTCGTGAATTTCCTTCTTGGGGGTCTTACTGTTGTAGTGAGTTTTTCAGGGTTTTTAGTAGAAAAACCCATGTGTATAGCTTTGTATGAAACCTGTAAGGTGTAGGAGCATTTGTATGAGAAGATGAGACAGGTCAAAAAGCAGTAGAACTGAAACTGTAGGCTCTGCAAAGCAGGATGAGAAAGGGCAAGTCTGTGACGAAAGCCAAGGGTGAGCTAGCTGATTTATACAGGTTAGTAGGGATTGTTGTGCATCCCCTTGACATGAACAATATACAGAGATCACAAGTTGTATTGGAGTACATATAAACAGTAGCATTTAGGCTTGTGGAGATGTTTGCTAAACACGAATTTATGTATGAAAGAGTAAAACCCAAGGACTTTTCCGCTTCCACTTGAGGAAGTTCCTTCTTCAGAATTATGTTTAATGGAAGCCATTAAAACTGTTTTTAGGAAATATTTTCCAGCCTTAATAAGGATGGCATTCTTTCCCTGTTTTTAACGCTGTCTTGCGGCTTTAGGAGATGCCTGCGAGTCTGGACATCCAGCACAGAGATGGTAAACACACCTGCCTCATCATAAACATGAAGGAACTTTTACTAAACAAAAAAGAAAGACACAAAGTCCATTGGAATACTTTGTAGCGCTGTTTCCTTCAACCCAACCCTTGAGGACATAACCACATTAGTACTCACTTGCACTGAAAATGAACAGTCTTTTCATTGCCATCCTCCTCTTCTCTACTTTGTTTCACCTCAAGGTGCTCTTCCTTGTAATCTCTAGGTGACTGGGTATGTAATTGGCTTTAGCTGAAGGGCTGCTTCACAGTGGCATCGCAGGTTTGCTTCCTCAATCTCTTTAAAGTGCTGTTTCTCCAGTCCACCACACCCCTCCCAGGAAGATTGACAAGCCAGATCACCAGTCAGCTTTGACATCACTTGCTGCTCTCTGCCTGGAGGCAGAGAGACCTGTGAACTCCTTCCCTAGTTGTGAACTTTCTTCCCCAATTAAACTGCCTTTCCCTGTTTCTCCCAACGTGCAGGTACATAAAGCAAGAGAAGAGGCAAACAGAAGGGAGCGGTGACTGGGTGTGTGCAATACAGCAACTGAAGTCATGCATGTGATGACACATAACCAGGGGAGGGTAAGCCTCATTAATCTTAATTCTAAGGGCCAGAGTTAAAAAGGTATTGAAGGCATTGTTTCACAATGGAGGCAGCTGCCCGTATCCAGGCCTCAAGGAACTGAAGTGCCCAACTCCACTCGCTTTAAACACCTGTAAGAATATAATTTATGATAATTTGATGACTAATGAGTTATCTAAACATAAATAGAATGGATCTTAGCTACGTTCTTATACCTACTGTTCAGTTGTCCCCATGTGTGGCTTGTACAACAGCTGTAGGTACCAAAGGGACCTGCATCCATTGAGGCATGTGCAGCGCAAGTCCAGACACTGCTCACGTATTTCTGAATAGGCACTTGGAAAGCACAAATAACTGCTACTATATTAGACTGAAGAATAAAAGGAGGACTGATGGCAGCTCAGGCAAATACCTGACATTATATTTAATTGAGTGCAGCTGGCTAGCAAGGCTTTTAAACTCTTCACTGTCAAGAGGCAGAAAGGGATGTCTCCATCTGTGATAGTCATCTATGCTCTATTTCGAGCCATCTGAGAGACAAAGTCACTTTTAGGGTATGAGTGATTATTTTAGGCATCTTTGATGGGGACTTCATGTCTTAAAGCATCATGTATGGGTATAAACTGGAGAGGGGCAGACTTAGACTAGACATTAGGAAGAATTTCTTCACTATGAGGGTGGTGAGGCACTGGCACAAGTTGCCCAGGGAAGCTGTGGCTGCCCCATCCCTGGAGGTGTTCAAGGCCAGGTTGGATGGGGCCTTCGGCAGCCTGGTCTGGTGAGAGTTGTCCCTGCCCATGGCAGGGGAGTTGGAACTGGGTGATCTTTAAGGTCCCTTCCAACCCAATCTATTCTATGATTCTATACTCATGATGCAGTGATATTTCCGATGAACTCTGATTTGATTATTGAAGGAGGCTACCTCAAAAGCAGATGTCTGCACCAGAGATACCCATGTTTAGTCCAGTAAAAGGGATGTGGGTCTTGATCTTGTGCTGGCCCCATACTTGCAGGGTAAGCCTGCCAAAAGCCACTCTAAAGACTGCCTTTTTGTCTGTATGGCAGTTGTTCAAAACACCTCCAAGACAATGTAACTTACGAGAGGCTGGAAATCAAATCCCTCTGACAGAAAGGACAAGTTATACTTCTGTGCTTGATATATAACCTCAGTTCTCTTCAAGCAAACTGTTAGCACAAAGTGAATAAAGCACATCAGAGTACAGAAATGGTATTCTTTGGCAATCTTCCAAATGAGTACAGCCAATAGAAAAATCCATCCTGCTGTATACATCTCATCTTTGATAGGCTTCAGGCATTAGGAAACGGCAAGGACTCCGCAAAGAGAGCTGAGCCTTTAAAAAAAGAGCTTTCTAACCTCTAAATGCTAACTACAAATGACTTAAGATGTAAACAAAACTGGAGCAAGGTCGGTAGTCTCTCCTCTTTGAAGTTCACAAGGATGAGTTTTCCCGCAAGGGTGAGGATCTTAAACTTTTACCTCCTTTAAAGACTTTAAGATCTTTGTGACTTTATCACACAGCCTTCAGGAAGAGACATGTAGGATCTTTACTTCAGCTGCCACACTTTTGATTTTGTTCCCATTTAATATTTTAACTGAATCTGATGAACAGAGATAGTGACAGGAAGGCCACCAGTGTACACCATCTGCCCATAGTTCATTTGTTAATTCTCAGTTCTCTATATATCAGCATTGAGTACTCACTGAAAATAATTTGGTTTCAGTTTCTGTACCAAGATACTGTACGAAACTTGGTAAACTTGTTAGCTTCTTCACAGACATAAAGCTGTCACTGTCATTTATGCAGCTTCTCTTCCTTCTCCCCATTAATTTCAAAATCCACTTGACTGATTTCAACAATTTTGACGTAGATAATAGTCATAAAAATGGGAAGTTCCTTTCAGATTCATAAAAATCATCAACCCAAACCAGCTGGGATAAGAGAAAAATCTAAATTAGTGGTACCTCTTAGGCATTAATCATTGTCTTCCATTCCAAGAATCTGTGGTTGCACAATCAATGCACTTAACCGTGTTCTCTCTTGCTTCTTGTGCAGTCAGGCAGACAAGGAAATAGGGTGTAGTGAGAAGACACGGAGCAAGAACTGATGGCTCTGTGACCAATGGTTATCATACTGGGGCACCTGGACTGCAGGGCACATGCCCATCGGAAACCAAGCTTGTTAATCCCACTGCTTGTGGAAATACACAGAGCTTAGTCTATTTTCTTATCTTCAGCAGCTGGCTAATACAAAACCCATACTGGAGAGATCTTGCAGAGCTATGCTGAAAAGGGTGCCTATAACAATAGCTGTTCAAATATCTAAAGCAGGTCTGAGCTTAGTAACCTTACTGTCTAAAAGATGCTATGTTAGCCCTAAAACAGATGAATTGTTTTCACATAAATTTGTCATTTGACTGTAAAAGTAACAAGGTGCGTCCTCTCCAATGTATTGGCCTGTCTTGTCACTGAGGATAGAAGGACAAGCACCAGACCTCCCCTTACAGACCGTAACTTGGACAGGCTACCTTAACTGGTGGCCATTTGGAAATACTAGTGCGGAAATGATTCTCTGTGGGAACAGTTTTAACCTGCTTCTACCAGTCACTCAGATGCATTACAAGTAAATAGGCTGGTGCTGAGATTGACCATGTTCTGCTGTTTTGGAGACTTTGCTAAATAAGACTGGTTTCCTAGGTATCATAGAGAGCATACGCTTCAACACTGATACTTACAGAAAAATGATATTAAGAAACTTGCTTACATGCACTTTATTTATTGGTTTTATTAGTTATTTAGGCCTAGATTTGAAAAGGTATTTAAGTGCTTTTATCTTGTCACTTTTCCCTGACATTCTTGTTGGGGACCTCAGAAGTTCTTTGTAAACGCAGGAGGCAAATGCGCATTTTACCTTTGAGAAGCCAGTAAAGCTGCCCAAACAGAAAGACTGGGACAGCTGGCAGTTTTAAGATATTTTAATTTCGATTCTGGGTTGACTTTCTTTCTTTGTCTAGTGTGAGCTGCCAAAACTCACAGAGGTTGGTGCCACAAGAACTGCCAGCTTTGCCACGGCCCTTTGTAGGCTAATGCAGACCTATGTCTCAGCATAAGTTGACGCACACTGACTTCTTCATCACTTACCCATGGGCAATGCAAACCCTTAAAGTCTTATTTTTGCTGATGACTGCAACTCTAGGGAATGTTTTTGCTGATATATAGGATTTTTAGGGGATATTATTAGCTTATTTAAATGAAACTGCCATTTCCATTAAAAACTTTAATGTAAAACTAGGGTGACTTCACTGTCTTGCCAAATATACATGCTCTGATAAGGCTTGCTTATAGAAGCAGATGAGGATTAACACTTGGGTAGCATAGTGCTAAGACAATTAATGATAGTAACTCCTGTTAAGCTAAGACAGAGAAAGAGGATCCTTCCATCAAGATCCCTTCTTTCCCACCCAGTAAGACAGCAACTGGCCATATCCAGTCTGGGTTTTTCAATGAATGAATGCACTAATCACCAATGGACAGATGCCAGACAACCTACAGCTTGTCACTTTTTGCTATGTTTGCATGTGTATATATTCATTAGCAAAGATTTCTAGCATCCTTGCCTCTTCTACGTGGTCATCTTGATCCCCTAAGGCAACAACTTGTAACAAGCAGTGAGGGAGCGCTGCCAGGCTGCCTGTGTATTCTCCGCAAGCCTGCGTATTCTCCGCAAGCCTGCAATGTATGCACTCCTATCTGCATTTCTGCTTGTGAATGGTTGCAGTGGGCATGACAGAGCTTTCAGGCTCCACTTTATTCAGGGTCTGCCATCATCCTCTGCTGCAATTGTACTGTAGAGGTTCATAAACAGGATTTTCAGAAGCAGCTCAGTGACTTAGAAGCATCATTTTTTTATTGGATGCCACAGGTATATGTGCTCCCACAACACTTAGGTCCTTTGAAAACATTGCTCTTCAATAATAAGGGGGTCCATAGGCAAACATCTTTAGATCCCTTCCTGCTGCAATCAGAAGTCATTAGCACATGTAGCACTGCATTGCGGAAGTGACTACAAATTGCTTTGCCCAGAGGAGGCAGCTGTAGGATCAGCACAATTCATCCTCTTTTGGTACATGAAACTTTAAATGTCTTCAAACCTGTAATCAGTAATCCATTTCTCCCTTTGATGTGAGACCCTTGATTCAATATACTACCCTCTCTTGTTCCTACTTGCACACACCTGTAACTGTATTAACACAAGTCTAAGCTATGAGCACACCAATACTTGAGTGCCTGTTCCATGGCTCTCGCTTGCCTTGATGTGGCAGCCCTACAGGTGTGGTCCCATCCTCATGTGGGGATGCAGCACTCGAGTAAGAAGGAAGGAGGGTGTGCAGGCACTGCATGATGCAGCAGCAAAGGTATTTGTGGCATGAGATAGGTCAGTTCTATTGTTCATTTCCTTTCTTGTTTGCTTGTTGGTTTGCAAAATGAATCAACATTGCATGACTCAGAACTGGAGCCCCCAGTAAAGGTAAACAGCACTTCAATTGTCATCATGTTCTACCTTGGACCAGTCTGGCCCATGAACTTTGCTAGGGAGGAGTCAAGAGGTGGAAACTGGAGGTTTCCTTTTTGATAAAGCATAGGAGAAGATTCGGTGTACCTCAGCCCTGGGTCTTGCAAGAACAAATTCAACTATCATACGCTCACGGAACCACACTTCTGGCCACTCTTCTTTTGATGTAGTCTAGGATACAGTTGGGCTGCAAGCATGCACTGCTGGCTCACATCCACTAATAACCCCAAGTCCTTCTCTGCAGGACTATTCTCAATACATTCATTCCTGGCCTGTACTGACATTGGGATTGCCCTAGTCCAGGTGTAAGACCTCGCATTTGGTCTTGTTGAAGTTCCTGAGATTCATCTGGGCCCACTCCTCAAGCCTGTCAATGTTCTTTATGCCATCAATTCCCTCTGCTGAATTAACTCCACCACTCAGCTTGGCATCACCCACAAAATTTCTGAGGGCACACTTAGTCTCACTGTCTATGTCATTAATAAAGATATTGAACAGTACTGGTCCCCTACGGACAACTCTTGTTGCTGATCTCTGCTTGGACACTGAGCAGTTGACCGTAACTGGATGCAGCCATCCAACCAATTCCTTATCCATTGAATAGTCCCAAATCCATCTCTCTCCAGTTTAGAACTAAGGATGTTGAATCAAAGACCTTACAGGAGTGCAGGTAGTTGACAGGTAGCTTGTTTCTAGTAAGCTTGGAGAGGCTTATCCTGCATGGTGTTTCCCAAGGACATCAGAGGTCATACCAGCACTTCAAGTTGCGCCTGGTGAGATCTCACTTGCCTGGATGCTCCCTGCAGGTGGAGGTCTAGCCTCACTGGCTCTGGGCTCTTCTTTGGGCTCCTCCCGCAACTGGAAAATGTCAGAGGATCCAGCCCACAGAGGGGAAGGAGTTAAGTGCTTGACCAGCTGCCATCTATGAGGCACTGAATTCTTTCCTCGTGCAATCCAGCAGCCAGCGTCAGGACAACACTATATTTAGAAAGCTGATAAAGGTTTGGTGCTGACAGTTGTCCTGCCCCTTGATGAAGCCACAGAGAAAGCGAGAGGGGGCACACGATTTCTCTCTCCCTGTTACTGTTCCCTGCCAGTTTCCCTGCCCTCTTCGCTGGACTCCTTTGCTGTGCCTCCAGAAGAACCCCCAGCAGAGTCGCCTGGGCACAGAGGGTAAGTGCCCTTTCCTTGCTCCCCTGCCCCCCTACTCACTGTCCTGTGAACGGCAGCTGCTCCTTGGCCCCGTCAGCAGCACATGGCTGCAGTCCCCCTGCCTGAGGCCCTTCAGAGCCACCACTGGCTGTTGTGGCATGACGATGCTAGAGTCGCTCTGTCCAGACCAGGGGAAGCGTCAGCTGCTGTGATTTCATTCTTCTAACTGCCTTATGGCTCTCCCACGCCCAGCGTGGGCATGGCAGCCTCCCCACAAAGGATTACAAGGACAAAGTCCTGAGTCTTAAAGCATTTTCAGAGTCGAGTTTTAGGAGCTGTTCATTTTGGGGAGATGAGGTCTCGTGTTTCTTGCCCCTGACGCTCCTTCTGGTCTGGCTCCGGCCGCATACAGCTCCTTCCAGCCACCATGCATGGGCTGAGCTATCCAGGGAGGGGATAGGGTTTCTGTCCCACCACCCCTGCCCTCCTGGCCTTCCTGCTCGCTTACTCACAGGCAAGAAGGGCATCGGCACTCGCTGGGCTCCAGCCAGGGAGCTGCACGAGGCCTCAGGAACAGCAGGCACCCTGTTGGAGGAGCCAGGGCAGCTGACTTGCAGTGAGGGCTGCTCACAAGGTGGTGGGAACAAGATGTGGGAGCTCTTTCTGCCTCCCCCGCTCTGCCACTGCCGCCCCATGTTATCCTGCGTGGAACCTCTGTAATGACCCTCCCTTCTGCTGTGCTTTCCTCACAGCGAGCTGATCCTTCTCCTAGCTGCCATGGCCAGTGGCAGAGATTCAGACAGTGAGCAGGTGGTGCCCGATGAGGATGATGAGGGACCGGACGTGAAGGCCGTGCAGGCTCACTACCTCCGCAGCCCGTCGCCCAGCCGGTGAGTACCCCTGCTGCAGGTGATACCACAGCTTCCCGGTAGCACGTGGTAGATCACCTTGCCTTATCTCCTCTTCCACCGCCTCCTCTCCGCAGAGGCACTTGGATGAAGCATGGAGCCCAGGGCTTCCCTCCCATCCCTGTGTTGGGGGTTAGTGTGCCAGCGGGGAGAGAAACTGCAGAGGCAGGACTCGCACGCTAATTAATGCATCCCACTGAGAGAGTGTGTGCACACAGAGGGGATAAATCGCAGAAAGCATTGCTGTGGGGTGATTGTTACTCTTCCCTGTCTCATCCGCTTACATCTACCCCAACACTGAAACTTCTGGTCCAGGTTTCAACTCTTCCCAAATTCAGCCCTGTCTTTCTGCCCATTTTAAACACCCATAGATTTTTTTTTTTCTGTTGATATTAGCCCTTCCCAGCCCCAGAAAGACTGAGGGCCTTTGGATTTGGGTTTGGTTCAGAGCCAACTTTAGCTATAGGCTTCTGACACTGAACAGGAGGCTGTCGCAGTGCAAGCAGAAATTGAGCTCCCCAAGCAAAACAAGCATGATGAGATGTGTTTTCTTCTAATACAAGGAAAAATACATCCCTTTGTACTGTTTTCCTAAAGCAAAATGCTCTGAGGGACTTTCTGTACACTTTGAGATGCTTTAGCTGAAGGCAGAGAGTAGGGATCAAGTTTGAAAAGAACCTGCCTCAGTGGCTTTCAACAAGTAGGAGGTTATGAAATGTTTCCCATTAACTATGGAGCACCACAGAAAAATGAAGACACAGTACTTATTTCATTTATCTATGTGCATTTAAAAATTTTTAGCAAGTTCACTGAGCTCATGAAAAATAAAATTATGTACTGAACTTGGTAGATTACTCTCCTACTGCTCATCAGTCACTCAAAACAAGCGGAAGCTTATCCAGTTTATTTCTTCCCTTCCTTGCTTTTCCCTTCTCTACTCTTCCCTTCCCTTTCCTGCCCTGCTCTCCCTTGCCCTGCCCTGCCCTACCCTACCATTCAAAACCTAGACAAGAATCATGGAATCATTAAGGTTGGAAATGACCTCTAAGATCACTATGCCCAAGCATCAACACAACACTGCCATGGCTCCTAAAACATGTCCCAAAGCATCCCTTCTACACAATTTTTGACACCTCCAGGGACAGTGACTCCACCACTCCCCTGGGCAAAGGGTTACTTTCAGTAAATGACCTAAACAAGCCCTTGACACAGTTTCCAGTTGCAGTGCCCTGCATTTTCATTCTGGAGAGTGAAAGCAGTTTAGTTCTCCAGACACTTTGCTGCACCCTGACTGCACATTAGTCACCCTTCCTCTCCTGCTTTAATTAAATGGAAACAGTGTGTCGTAAGTACTGCAAGCCTCCATTGCCAGATAGCTTCTGTGATGGCTGCAAACTTGTCCTACTGCTCTGTACCATCTATTTGGAAGGAATTATAGAGCATCAGGAGAAAAGCCTTGTAAAATATTTTATTAAGATGGCCTAAATATGAAGACAATTACCTGGACTGTACATGTGGACCCATATGGAAATATTTTTTTTTTTTCACAATTGTGGCCCTTTTTTGCTTAACAAAAACTTATGTAAATCACACTGTGGGTCATAGCTCTCATTTCAAAGGCATTGTGGGTTTCATACTTGTTTGTGACCACTGAATTACATGAGTGGAGAGACTGACCACAGATTCATGCTATGAAGTGACCAGTGTACTGAAGAAGAGATTCACAAGCTTCAGTTTAAGTGCTTGCATTGCAGCTTGTGATAACTCAAAAGATGCTTGCATGCAATTAGCTAACAGAAAAAAACCTCAACACTAACAGTTTTCTAGCATAATCTGGTTTGAAATATTCAATAAATTCTAGTTAGGGCAATGTTTATATCTGTCTGTCTAAGCAAGAGCTACTTGTGAGACTATTCCTTGTGATCCATCCCTCTCCCAGTCTTAAAGCAAACATCGATCTTCTTTACCCCAAAACTCCTCTGCCAGTCCATTCTCTTACACTCCGAGAACACTGCATCTCCTCCCCATGGGACCTCTCTATGTCCTGTAAACACTGGATACCAAGGCGTATCTGAAGCCTGTAGCACCATGCTGGAGAGCAGGGTAGGGCTGAGGGCTGGGAGAAGTGCTGGGGCTTCCCTTCTGCTATCAAAGGATCCTCCCTGCTTCAGTTCTCTGCTGCTGTCTTCTGGGATGGATGCAACAGGCTAAAGTCCTGGAGGTGGGATCCCACTGAAGGGCCTTTGCCTAACAGGCAGTTGTGGTTGGTTGGCAGGTACTCAATGATATCGGACACTGATACAGAGAGCATCTTCATGGAGCCAATCCATCTGTCATCTGCTGTGGCTGCCAAACAAATAATCAATGAAGGTAAGAGGAGGAAGGGTAATAGATCTCTGTAAGTAATAGAGACTTGTATTGCACTTGTTTTGCCTTTCTCATCCAGAGACCCTAAAATGATAAAAAAGCCTTCATGAGAAATCCTGACCTCAGGCAGAGGTGAAAAACCATAAAGAAATAACATTTTACAGAAAGTTCCAGTGACTTCCTTTAAAGTTGCGCACTGAATTCATGGCAGAATCACGTATTGCAGCGATGAATACAATTTGATTGCTGGTTGCTCACTGCAATGAACAGGACAGGACAGGACAGGACAGGAAACAGAGCAGAGCAAAGCAGGATAGGAATAGAATAGAATAGAATAGAATAGAATAGAATAGAATAGAATAGAATAGAATAGAATAGAATAGAAAATAGAATCACCAGGTTTGAAAAGTCCAACCATTCCTATCAAACGCTAAACCATGTCCCTAAGTGCCTCGTCCACCTGTCCCTTAAACACCTCCAGGGAAGGTGACTCAACCACCTCCCTGGGCAGTCTCTGCCAGTGTCCGATGACCCTTTCTTTGAAAATTTTTCTCCTAATGTTCAGCTAAACCTCCCCTGGCAGAGCTTGAGGCCATTCCCTCTTACTGTTCCAGAGTTTGACTAACCTCTTGGTAAAGAAATACTTCTTTATCCAATCTGAGCCTTCTCCGATGCAGCTTTGAACTATTCCTACGTGTCCTGTCACCGGGTACCAGGGAGAAGAGATCAGCGCCTCCCTCTCCACTTCTCCTCCTCAGGGAGCTGTAGAGAGTGACTGCATTATTCTGGGACTAGAATAAGCATGCCCTTAATGCTCAGGCCTTTGGCCAGTGTGGGCCTCTTGACTAGGAGGATAGTGCAATATGCTCTTCCTTTTATTAACTACCTTGAGGCTTCTAGATCAGGGTGTGTGCATACACGTTGCAGACAGGATGGTGTGATATTACTGGGGAAAAAAAGCAAGCCAGAAGGCTTGTCCCAGGAACAAAGGATGATAGGTCATATATTTGCTTTGGTTTTACAACCTTTTAGTTACAATGTCATTTTATTCCAGAACTGAAGACAAAGGACACCAAGGTAGAAGCCGTGTGTCCTGGGATGTTGGAGTCTGCCCAGCAGCTGATGGTGGAAGACCTGTACAACCGAGTTAAGGAAAAGATTGATGACACCAGCTTGTTTAACACACCGTGTGTGATGGACTTGCAGAGGGCACTTGTGAAGGACAGGCTGGAGACCCCTAGGGATGCTGTGGATGAAGTCTGGCCTAATGTCTTCATAGCAGAAAAGTGAGTATCAGCTTTTGTCATCAAGTTGCACAAAATTCCCAGATGGAACCACTGCAGACATAACATGTACTGCATGCATCCAATACCTTTCATCCCTAGAGACTCCCAAAGTGTTTTCGGAATATGCTTTCAAAGATCTCTGTGCTCTGAAAAGTAAATATTTCTGGATTAGAATCAGCAGCTTTCTGGTGCTATTTTGATGCTTTGACAATTTAGGAGAGGAAAAGAACCCAAATTACTCTCTTCTGATTGGAATTTGGCTCTGAAATTGGGACTGAAG
This sequence comes from Coccyzus lansbergi, assembly GCA_033558105.1. Lineage (NCBI taxonomy): Eukaryota > Metazoa > Chordata > Aves > Cuculiformes > Coccyzidae > Coccyzus > Coccyzus lansbergi. The sequence goes on from JAUMJK010000156.1 coordinate 5,751,206, forward strand.
TCTTTGTTATATAAAAGAGAGTTAAAAACAAATGCCATAGCAAATACTGAGTATAAATCGCTTGGTCTTCTGTGCCATGGCTCAGCTGTCTGAGATACCTGCACAAGTGACCAGAACAGAATTAGAAGGGGATATAGCATAAATTATTGATTACAGAGTGACAAAAATTGAGAAATAAGTAACTAGGCTGAACCTAGAATAGCAGAATGAGTTTAAAATCAAACTGGAATGGAGAATCAAACTGAGCATGCAGCTTTACCAGTGATTGCAGGTTTCTCATTTTCTCTTCCTGGTTAGCACTGGAAAGAAATACCTGTAGAACTCTCAAAGGACATTTAGGTCTAAATGGAGCCTTGTGTTGGATAAGTAACAGTGACTAGGAGCTCTGTAGTGCTTGCAGCAGACAGCTTCTTTCCTACTCGGAATAGGCACACCGGTGTCTAACACCTTTCTTTTCTTTTCTTTTCTTTTCTTTTCTTTTCTTTTCTTTTCTTTTCTTTTCTTTTCTTTTCTTTTCTTTTCTTTTCTTTTCTTTTCTTTTCTTTTCTTTTCTTTTCTTTTCTTTTCTTTTCTTTTCTTTTCTTTTCTTTTCTTTTCTTTAGAAGCGTTGCAGTGAACAAAAGCCGTTTGAAGAGGCTGGGGATCACGCACGTCTTGAACGCAGCTCATGGCACAGGTGTATACACAGGACCAGGTTTCTACAACGGTCTGAATATTCAGTACCTGGGCATCGAAGTGGATGATTTTCCAGATATGGATATCTCCAAACACTTTCGCCCAGCTGCAGAGTTCCTTGACGAAGCACTGCTGACTTACAGGGGTAAGAGGAGAAGATTACAGTGGTTCCAGAATGCTTGGGAATTAATGGGTGGAAGCATTACTCTGATAAACAAATCAGATAATCAAATTGCGTAGAAGGCAGGTACTACGTCCTTTGCATCCAGTCACAGTGAATGCTTCTTGCCCATTTCTGCCATGCCTCACCCAAAACAGGAGGGGACAAACTAGTGAGGTGAGGCAACATAGCAGCTCCTGCTGCAAGCCCTGTCTTCAGACTCAAACTGCCTGTGAGCCACGTCCCTCAGCTGCTTTGAAAGTACCCTGCCACTGCAGAGAGGTGAAGCCCTGCTCCTTTATGCACACATATATATTTTAACTGATATTATATAATCCTATACATTGATGTATTGCTGTACACTGTGATTTTCAGTTTTACCAGGGTGTTTACTACAAAAGGACAGTCTGGTTTACTAGAACAATCCAAACAGCTGGGTTGAACCCCTGTATGTCTGCAACCAGGCTGCTGTATAATTTCCTGGACACTAGTGCCATGGCAACTGTTATTCTGTGGGCCTCCAGTGCATATTGGTCAGTTTGTCGCAGCTTCAGTGGAGAGTTAGAAGTATCTATATGGAATTCAGCATGAAAATGACCACCACAATCAGTGATACCACTGATATTCATCATATATGTATTCAATGCATTTAATTTTTGTAGAGGGACAACCGGTTACCTCCTAGTAAAAGTAACAGCAAGAAAAGTGAGAGGTTTTGTTGGTATGCAAGAAAAGCTGAGTCAGTTTTAATAGCTCAGCACCAGCGACGCAAGGAGGGACACTCTACCCATCTATGTTCTTCCTTCTAACGCTCATCGCTACCCTTGGCACAGTACAGACGCTTACTGCTGCTGGCATTCATTGACCCTTCAACTCACTAATCCAGCAAAAATGACAGCCCAGCAGGGAAGAGATGGTTTTCCACTGGGTTGGTGACCTGAACGTCCTCATTAAAGGGCCCGGAGACAACACAGGCAAGGATGCAGGGGGACAAAGGAGCCTTGAAAGAAAGCAGAGGAATGAGATCTCCCCCTTTCGGTGAGCTGTTAGATAGGCTTTACTGGCTGTGAAAACATTCAGAAGGCAACTGAGTCTTTTGATACTAAGAAAGGCGTAAAAGACATTTTGGAATTGTAGGAATAGGTACATTTGGTAAATACTTGCAGTAGCATATCAGCAGTCAGAAAGGTGGTGTTTTAACTGGCTTCATTAAGTTTCAGTGCAAACATTTTGATTACACTGGAGTTTACCACCCATTTAGAAACAGTCCTTTCAGTTGTTGCAAGCTAGCAAAGCTTCATTTACACTCTCTTCATATTTACCAGCTTTTTTTTCTAACTGTAATTTGCTGTAAAAGCAAACATTTAAAACCCCAATTCCTTTGCGCCAAAGCTTAGTTTTCTGCAAGATGTGGTTTCTGTGTAAATGCCACGCCATAAAGCCGATGCTCAGCTTTGATTTTAGCTCTTGCTGTTGCTGTTTGCAGAACAATGGCTCTCAATAGTTCAGGGCAGCTGTATCACTTTGTCAGAGTCAAAATCAGTTCTCTTCTGCTAGTTGCTTGGTTTTCCTGTTCTAAGATACACTAAGACTCTGGCCTCCAACCAGTCTACATGTAACCTTGAAGAACAGCAGATCTGGATTGTGGCCAAAATACAATTAAATTGATATAAAATTGTATTTAAGTGCCTTATAAAACCTGAGTTGTTTAGTTCTCCTCCCAACACCTTCTGGGAGGCTAATGCAAATATCTCCCTCTTTACACATGGGGAAAGTGAAATATGGAAATCTTAAATGTCTTACCCTAAATCAGCCAGTGAGTCAAGAATACCATATCACTTGTCTTTCTAATACTTATTAGCTTTTTGATTATGCGAGGAAGTGAAGTGTATAGGTGAAAATGCACATATTATTTAGATTGTTTTAAAAGGTGCTTGCCCACAGCTTTTGAAACGAATGTGTTTTTTATTAATATGTGTCTAGATTTTTATGAAGACAAAGCTAACAAATATTTACTATGAGTGTCAGTCACTAAAGCATATAATCTGTCTAATTTCTAACTCTATTCAGAAAATGGTTTTGTGTTACATATTAAAGCAACCTCTTTATGCTTTTGAAAACAGTAATTGCTTTTATATTCAATATCTATAGGTAAAATCCTTGTCAGCAGTGAAATGGGAATCAGCCGCTCTGCTGTGCTGGTGGCTGCTTACCTGATGATCTACCACCATATGACCATTCTGGAGGCTCTGATGACTCTGAGGAAGAAACGTGCCATTTATCCCAATGACGGCTTTCTGAAACAGCTAAGAGAGCTCAACGAGCAATTGTTGGAGGAACGAGAGTTGGAGCACACTGGAGATGAAGAAGTCACTCCTAGTCAGAGTCCTGTTATCCATGCAGGGACTTCTTCCCGGCTGTCTGGAGCTGGGGACTCAGAAAGCATCATGGGAGCCCAAGCCCACTCCATCACAGTAGAAGAAGAGGACACCAGCAGCCTCATAGGTAGTTTTATGAGCTCTTCATCAACAGGAAAAAATAGTCGGGTTTCCAAACACTCCACCCTCATCAGTGAGGAGGAAGAGGAACAGTTGTATGAGGAATGGAGAAAGAAACAAGGCCTGTCTATAAGGGAACAAGGAGTTAACCATGGAAGAACATCTCCAGAGCTTCTAGATCAGGAAGGAGAACAAGCTGAGGAGGATGTGGATCAGAGGATCCATGACTGGAGGCGCAGAAATGAGAAATATCAAATGGAAGGTCCACTGAGAGAGGAGGATGGAGATTCCAACATAGGAGGAAGATCTTACCCAGCAGGTGAATTCAGTGATGTTGAGAGTGTGAGCAGTTTTGAGATCCGAACTCTAAAACAACAGCTGGAAGCCAGTAGCTTTAGCAGTATGAGGAGGAACCGCACAGGCTCTATGTCTTCCGAGAGCACCTGGGACATGTGGAACCAGAGGCTTCTGGAGATTGAGAAGGAAGCATCTCAGAGATATCATTCTAAGAAAAGAATTGTTGGGGAGAGACAATCCCCAGAAATAGGAAGAAAGGAGAGGGATGTGGATGAGGAGAGTGTGTTTTCAGACACTAGCTCCTTTTACAATTTCTGCCAAAAGAACAAAGACAAGTTGACTCCTCTGGAAAGGTGGAAGGTCAAGAGGATCCAGTTTGGTTTTCACAAGAAGGATTTAGAATCATCATCATCTTCTGCCCCATCTCCAGCAGAAAATGGCAGCCAGGCGGGTGAGGAGGGGACAGAAGGGAAGAATTTGTCAGATATTGACCTGAGTGCTTACCAGGCTTGGAAAATGAAGCGGCAGAAGAAGGTGGGCACTGAAAACAAGGAAGAATTTGTAGAATTTGCCAAAAGTGAGGATTCTGCTTCAACCAAAAAGAAGCAGAGGCGCGTGGAGCTCCTGGAACGTTCAAAGAAAATATTAGAAGAAAGCCAGTCCATGTGCAGCTGGGAGACAGACAGTATGATGAGTGGGAGTATCCCACTGTCAGCTTTCTGGTCCTCAGCACCTTCTGCAAGTGGTGCTGAGGATGCAGCTTCAGCAATGAGTATGCAGACAAATCATTCATCTCTATCATGGACCAGGGGCAGCACAGGGGCTATGCAGCCTCAGATGACAAATATACCCCCTCCCACTCTCCCGGTTGGCCCAGGTGACACGATATCTATGGCAAGCATTCAGAACTGGATCGCTAACGTGGTCAGTGAAACCATTGCTCAAAAGCAAAATGAGATCATGATGCTGTCCCGTCCATCATCTGCAATGGCCTCCAGCGTAACATCAGGAAACCTTGGCAGGCATGTAGATGATGATAAGGTTTCTCTTCTCAGTGCTCAGAGTGGCTCATCTCTTGCTGCTTCTCAGCTTCGCCAGCAAGACTTGCACAGGGCTGAGTCTCAGTCTGTGCTGTCTTGCAATACCTCAGTGAGCACAAGGACGGAAGGGACTAGTTCAAATATGAAGACAATGCAGACAAGCAAACCCCTGTATAGCCTCTTCGCTGATGACGTTGACCTAAAGAAACTCAGGAGGAAGGAGAAGGAGATGCAAATGGAAATGAGAGAGAAAATGTCAGATTATCAAATTGAAAAGGTGATCACAGACAATAAACGCAGCACTTTATTTAAAAAAAAGAAGACCAAGGGAGAGGAAGATGAAATAGAAGATGACAGAGAGAGTGTAACAAACAGCCACAGGCGCCCCTTTCAGGCAGACCTTGACAGAACTGATACAGTCTTTGAACTATCCAGTCAACCTGCAAACACAGGTGCAGTGAAGTCAGAGATAGAGACTGATATTACCAAGTGGCTCAGTGGCCTGAAAGCAGAAAGAGAACCACCACCATATTATGATCAAAGTGAGAAGGCTAGAGAGAAATATAGCAGATCATCCAAAGTTAGAGAGGTGGATTCTGAAACGTCCAGCTACAGATTCTCCAGATCCCAAAGAGAAGAGCTTGACAGCTGTTCTTCCTACGAGTCAAAGGGGGATTCACTGAGAACCATGTCAAGAACTTCCTCTGCTTCTGCAAAAGAGGACAAAATGATGTACAAGTTCACAAGGTCAAGGGTCAGTGAGACAAGTTCTAGAGAAAAGAGCCCAGAACTGCCTGTTTTCAGCCGAACACCTGAACCTTTCTTTGACTCTGAATCAACTGAACCATCTACACAGAGTCGAGTTAGATCTCGTCATGTGGAGGCATGTGAAGAGGAGGCCAGGTCAGACACATCAGAATTTGGAGCTAAGAGAAAGTTCACCCAGAGCTTTTCAAAATCTGAAGAGGATGGAACAGAAGAGGCAAAAGTGGAACAAAGTGAACAAAGATTTGCATCTAGACAGTTCTCTCAGTACCGGCGAAGCACACGTAAAGAAGAAGAAGAAGAAGAGATGGATGATGATGCCATTATCGCTGCTTGGAGAAGCCGACTAGAAGAAACTACAGCAAAGCTCCGGCGGAGAAGGGAAGAGTGACCAAGATCAGATTATAGGAATACAAGCAGAGCCACTGAGTCCCTGAATCATTCATCATTATATTTCTGATAATCCTTTGTGGTCTGTAGGGCATTTCCTGAAGATAGTTCTCTTCTTAATCAAAAGCGATAAAGGGAAGAGGTCAAGTTTTGGAAGTGTTTGTGGTTTGTCAAAAGAAGATGCTAGTATTAAATGATCAATGTAGGTAGGAACACAGTGTCAGAAGCCATTAGGAGACAGACGATGTTTCAGCAGCAAAAGCAAGTAATGGTGGCACCTAAATTCAAAAGACCAATCACATCCCATTTTGGTTATTTCCATTTCCTAGTCTCATTAAAGACTAGACATATCTTTTCTAGGGTCTTTTTGATCATAAATGGAAGAAGCCAACAGCGTTTTCTAGGAACCTGAAGAATGTTCCTTTCTCTCTTAATCAGTTTTACTCTCTACCACTGAGAAGATATTGCCAGGTAGGCTCCATTTTTCTTCACCAGTCTTACAAATGTCTTCAGAAATAAGACAGTCCAGGGGAATATATGTACTGTTTTACTTCACGAAGCAGCTGAAGCAAAGTGAAATACTAGAACAAAGAAGATGCCTCCATCTTTTCAGAAGTTCAGTGCAGTAATGAATGTATTCCTGTGGTGCCACTGTTTTCTATTAGATGGAGTAAACTCAGCTCCAATTTGGTTGGTTCCTGCTTTAGGTCAACAAAGGGAAAATGTAGTAGTATTAGCAGCTGTCTAAAAAAATATGTTCTTATGTAGTTAAAGAGATAGAGTTAGTATTTGGATTAGTGTTGGGTTAAGATGGATTTCTGAAGTACTCACTTCAGTTTGGTTTGTGTGTGGAGCTCAGCTAAGTCTGTGCTTTTATGTCTATAGTCAGATTGTCATGTGTTAATTTTCAACAAGATTGCCTTAAAAGAAGAGAGTGATACACAAACTGACCTCATAATAAAATGATGTGTAACTAAAGTGTTGGTATAAGGACAAATTGTTGAATGTGGTTGAATGCTGTTGAATGTGGTACTTGGAAGCTCATTTTTAGGAGATAGTAGGTTTAGTTGGTGTGTTGCAGTTAGCGTGTTTGTATCATAAACTAGAGAGTCCACTTTTCAGAGTGAGTGGAAGGAGCACAGTCTCATGTTAACAGTACACCAGGTTAAAAGCCTCAGGTCTTTCTGTGCCCTGCAGAGCCTCGTGAGCTTGTGTGACACAACCTGCCACGGCTGCCACAGCATCACTTGTGTAGATTGTATGACTGTGTCTTTGGTGCATCAAAGCACCCAACTCGCTGTCATCCCTCACCTCTCTCTTATAAACATCTAAGCCACTTTCTCCTGATTTCTACTGTGGAATTGTCTGTTCCGTCTTCTATACAAACCGTATTTTGAAACAACAAAATCCTCTGGCAGGGCTGAGTATGAAACAACAATGGAGGAACGATGCAGTATTGCTCTCTCACAGGAAGTTTTGTCTTTTTCTTGTCACCCCTTCTCCCTCCCACTGCGATGCTTGGAGCTCACTATTACCATTCTGCTAGTACCTCTCCCTATTTTAATTGTGCAATATAGACAGTAAGCTCTGCAGGACAAGGGCCTGGTCTTTGTCCTTGTCTGTGTGATGCTGTGCACATCAGCAATGCTATCTAAATAATGGTTACTGATAACAAAATGCAGCTGCCAATTTTCCTAACCTTAGAATCATTTCTTTCAACTATAACTCACTGATTAGACATTATCCCTGCTTCTCTGAAGATAAAGATGACTCTTTCTGACAGCCAAGACTAGGGTAAATGATAGCTATTTATTGTCAGGTGAACGGAGTCTCAAAATCAGGTGATTGAACAATAATGGGGGTAGAAAAATAAAGGGAAGAACATATTTTACTTGTGTGAGGTGTTTTTTTTTTTAGTAAACTCAGATTACATTTTTGAAGTACATAAGGAACATGGTCTTGTTAATGTTTCGGGCATACAGAGAGGCTCTAGGGCTTATAATGCACTTCTACCACAATGTAATATATAATACAATGCATCCTCCTTTTTTTTTTTTTCTGCGTACTCGTGTGAGTCGTATTTTTTTTAGGTAGTGGAATTCCAGGCTGTGATCCACGTTCTGATATTTCATACTGATTTTCTGCAATGTGTGTTAGGATTGACATTTTCCTCTTTTCTTCATCCCTGGTAAAGTTGCTGTGTGGAAAACAACTCTTATTTATATATGTGTATTTGGAACTTGCTTTAATTTCATTCTAGAAAAGGTGTTAAGTTTCCATGGATCCAAGTCGAAGTGTACAAACCCTTCTGGCACTGAATTTACTTTTTTATCAAAGCTGGTTCCCCCTGAAAAAATCTTTCTCCCGCTTCCTCTGTCTGGCTGCGGTTCTCAACAGAACTGCCTGTCCTCTGCAGTGCTGTAGGGGGCATCTTGGGCTGTAAAAGATGAGCACTCTATGATGTAGTAATTGGTTTCATTTTGCACTGTGCAGCACAGCCTTTGTTTGGGTAGCATTTTGATTTAAACAGTAATCTAGGTCTGCTGCACAAATAAATTATTCAAGACTGAGGGGCAGAATATTGTTCTATAACAAGCCTGAGCCAAACCATCCTGATAGTGAGTTTTGACCCTTCTGGGAAAGGGTTAAGTGGGTTCTGCTGACTCACTGAGGTAGGTAGCTTATTAGTTCACTTGTGTAAAAGGGAGATAAAAATGGTTTGCTGGGGAGAGGCCATCTAAGATGCTGGCTGAGCAGTCATGAGGGAGAAGCCTTAGAAATAGCTGAACTTTATTTTCTTATTGCTTATATCCTTGTTAATAAAGCCAAACCCCCAAAGCAATAAGGGGGTGGGGATCATTTTGGACTCCATTCAGTGTATGGCCTGTGCTAGAAAGCGAGATGGGAAAGGCTCCAGCTCACAGGTATAAATTACATGAAACAGTGACATAAAGACCTTGCATGGTGAAAATATTAAAGCATTCAGTCATGAGACCAATAACCAGGAGAGACAGAAATGGAGAGGTTGAAGGCAGGCTAGAAAGTCGGGTTTTAAGATGAGAATTTAGAAGGAGACAGTGAATCAGTGAAAGGGGAGAGTTCTGCACAGATTGTTTCAGGTGACCAGAGCTGCAAAATGAATGTTTTTTTCAGCAATGACACTGGTCTGACACTAGATTAAAAGAGTAAATAAGTACCCAAATTTATCTAGGAAGGATTTTTCAGCAAAGATGTGCTGGAACAGATATTTTTTTTCTCTGCCTCAGTGTGCTGCTGTAGGTAGAAGGGGGGTTTCTGGCTTTGTATAGTGGAAGGTGAAAGTGCAAGGAGCATCCATACAGCCAGTTAAGAATATAAACACAGGAACATCAGAAAGACTATATGGGGTCAGATCAAAGGTCCATCTGGCTCAATATCCTGTCTCTGACAGAGAACAACAGTGAATACCTAGGGAAGAATATAAGAGTGGCAATAGAAGTGATATTTCCCCAGCATCATCTTCTAGCTTCTAATAATTTGCAACTCAAGGACTTCCTGAGCAAGATGTGATATTTTTATATTTAATAGCCCTGGATAGATTTTCCTTCTATGGAGGTCCCTACTCATTTTTGAGTTATAGCCATTATAGCCTTGTACCCGCTAGTCTCTTTGATCTCTTGTGGCAAGAAGTCCCACAACATACTCTGCACTGTATGCCATCTCCTTTTTGTCTGCTCTGAACCTGCTGCCCACTAGCCTCCTTTGATGCCAAGATAATCACTAGTTAGTATCTACATGACCCACAAGATTTTACCCAGTTCTATTGTTATGCCCTATCCTTTGTTTTTCAGCCTGAGATACTCATTCCTCATACAGGAGCTGCTGCGTGTCTCTGATTATCCTGGCCACCCTTCTCTGAACCCTTTCCAGTTCTGCTTTGTCATGTTTGAGATGAGAGACCAAATCCTCACATGGTGCTAAGGATACAGGTGCAGCAGGGATTTATCCTGTGGCGTAATGACCTTCTTTATTCTTTGCTCTCTTCCTTCCCTATTAACTCCTAACAGTTTGCATGATTTTGGGACTGTTGCTGAGTACTAAGGTGACATTTTCTTGGAACTATTTATTATATCCACAAAATCCTGTCACTGGATGGCAATGGTCAGCTCAGAGATCATAATTTTATACATTTATATGTTTTTTTATTTGTAATGTTTTACATTTATTAGTCTTGAATTTCGTCTTCTATCTTAGCACTAAGTCTCTCGGTCTCATTAAGCCCTGCATTTTTTCACAGCCAGCCTCTCCTTTCTGCTGCTCTCTTTCCTTAATGTCCTGTGAAAAACGTAGAGTAAAACCTGAGTAAAGAAACTCAGGGTGTGTGGGAAGCAAAGAAGTTAAGGAGGGATACATGAGAGAGAAACCTAATGAAGTTGGTCTGAGTGAAGTAAGAAATTAGAAAGCGGTGAAAGCTGGATAGGTAGGTGACAAGAAGTGTTCCAAAACAGATCTGGAGACAATAGGCAAATTAAGAAGGAGATCTAGAATGGACACAGACAGTAAGATATGTACATATACTGAGGAGGCTAATGCTAAATTGTAATTTATTTAGATGTATAAAAATCTAGGGAAAGGTTATAGGGCAACCTCTGTGGGAATAAAGGAGGTAGAGGGGTTTACAGAAATTACAGGTTTGTGAGAAATGTGAGGAGGACTGTAAGAAGTTGAAAGGGTGAGAGACATTAGTGGGACATAGATGGTAAAATGACATCTGTGCTAGACCGGGAATTTAGAGTGGCAGAAGCAAGTTTGAAAGGGAGCTTAGACTGGATAATTTTAAAAGGAGTTTAGCACCATTCCTTTCTTTTACAGCTCCCTGAGAAATGCTTATGCATTAGCTGTAGTGAAGAGCCAGGTGAATTATGAGACAAAGAGTTTTACTTGGGGATGGTTATGTTGCATTGCCTGGCTTTCCATAAAGGGTTTAGCTGGAATGCATTCAATATAGACATTATAACACAGTAACACAGTACCCATGACCTTTCTAAATTTATAGACAGTCCGAGAGAGATGCAGAAAGCATGTGATTAATATAGTCTAGGGCTTGGAAACAGCCACTACACGCTCATGTACTCCAGCAAAATCTCTTTGAGAGCTACCTACCTATTCTCTGGAATTTCACTTGACATTTAGAAAAATGAAAGTGGGTTAAATCTCTGGCTCTAATTGTGAAGAAAACAGTCAAAATTGGAACTATATGTAAGAAATTAACAATTCTCTAGAGAGAGTGGAGCATAGCTCTGAATGTTGTGTGAATTGCCCCAGACATCTCAGCAAGGTGCTAACTTATTTGCCCAGGAGTAATAATTTAAATGCCAATAAGATTTGTTACACTCTTCTTCATGTAAAAAATTAAGGTAGGTTCAAAGTACATGTATTTAGGTTGTGTATTGCCAGTATTAGCATAATCTACTTAAACGAACACCCTGTCATTTTGGCTACCTTTAGGAACAGAATTCTTTTGCACGTGGAAGATTACTATTTTTTTTTCTTTCCTGGACTGCCCTTTGTTCTGTGGAGTATTTCAACGTATTCAGCAGCTGATTTCATGTTCCCTCCATCTATCCCCTTCTTATAACTACTCAGTAGCTTCTAAGCTTGGTGTTTTCTGGTGACCGCTGTTCCCCTGCCACAGGGCACGCACACGCACACACACACACAGATATAGAGGGAAAACATTATTTGTGATTTATAAATGCAGGTAACAATATGAATTCAGTTCTTCCCAGGACCAACAGATTAAAGTAAATTGTGGGATGTCTATGCCAACATCACAGCTGGAAAACTGTCTTAGAGAGTGGGAAAAGGGCCGCCCTGCCTGTGCTTTGAAGCTTCCCTTCTGAATTGCATTTCAAAGATTTTAATTTGCACGTATCTTTAAAATACACAAGGGTGTAACTTCTTCCATATATGACTGATAACTGCAGGCAGATTGGTTTACTTTTAGTTAAGGTGTGTATGCCCTAGAAGATACAAATGAGTATAATGGAAAACTTGCTTAATTGTTAACTTTGGAGAGAACAATGTCTTTACATAATCAATCCATCAATCCATCAATCAATCAATCAATCAATTACTTATTTTTTTCTAGCACACCCTTCTTGCCAACATGCCTGACTGCTTTATGGTCATTAAATTAAATCAAAGAACACATGACAGAATGGACAAGGCCAGATCAATAAATCTTAAAACCTGATTCAAACTTACCAAGGACTCTTCACAAGCAACCATGAAAGGAAGGATGACTCCAGTCAGAAGGGCATGTGTGCAGACATAAAACTGAACTAAAACATAGGTGATACTAGTTAGAAGACAGAAACATTTAAAGAACTGACCATTTTTACAGCATCCTCAAGTACCAACAGCATCCACCTGGAACTCAGTGTCTTAAGAGTCTTTTTGGACTTCTGAGCAATATTAGAAAATAACTATGGGGGCAAAACCTGTTTACAACTGGCCAGACAACTATATGCTTTAGGTCACGTCCTGTCAAGAACATGCCTAATTTGGAGATTTTCCTATTTGCGATCTCTTAATTTGATTATAGTAGGGCACCACATCAAAGAAAGAAGCAGTCCACAACAGCTGGTATTAAACATTGTGTGACTGGTCCATCTTTGTGGACCATCCTAACAATTTGATCTTTGCAATGACTGCATCTGAACTCGGATCCAATCAAAAGTCAACTAATAATTTGGCAGAACATCTCTTCCTCTTTGCTTGGGAGGAGAGCTCTATGCAACTACAACAGCCTTCATGAAAATAACAATTAATGAGGAGCTTTGTACATTTTACTCTTAGAAATTTCCCAGAAGCTGTCATAACTTATGAAGATTCAGTTCCTGAGCAGATGAAATGATCACAAGCCTAACTACCTTAAAAACTAAATATAAACCCTAGTTCTTCAACTTAAACTTCCCTCCCTCAATAACTGTGCCAGGCATGTACTCCTTAGTCTGTGAATTGGATCAAACATATTGCCTAGAGGCAAAGGGTCAGAGGAGATTCCACATACGAAAAGCAGGAGCCCCTCAAAAGGGTGCAACCTCAGTTGCTGAACAGACACCACAAATAGGGTGGATAAAAGCCCACATGAGACTCAGGTATGTGAGCAAGTAGGAGCTGACAGTTGTCCCTCAGGAATATTGTATAAAGCTTTCAATTCTGCAGGAGACGTGATCTGAAAGTCTGCTTCCGGGGAGCAGTCACACCTGAACAGTTGCATGGTGCTGCAGTTGCATAATTACATAGTTGTCATGTTTCATCCCAAGGTGAGTGTTCTTGGTGGCAGTGTACATATGAAATTTGTAAGTCATTAGGGATAAAAGGGTCTATGCAAGAAAAGGTCAGACATTATCGTCATGACTGGCAGAAGGTGTCCATATTAAAACAAAGAAGGTGTTTGATTTTCTTTTGAACATGGGCAGATGGTTCAGACCCAGGTGCCCTTCATAGGCTTTGTCTCTCCCCTTCCCATCTCCTCTCTTTTGAAACAGATTTAGTCCATCTACTTTTATATTTTCAAACAAAACCCATAAAAGGGCCATAAATATCATGACTCACTAAAATGAAAGCTGTTTTCTTCTCCTCCCAGGAGACTCGTGCCTGAGAGAGAGACAGAAAGAGTTCACCTCTTTGAAAATTTTCTCCTCTGTTGAAGTAAGGCTGGTATCTAACAGCAGTCTTCAAGGCTTTGTTCTTATCATCTTGACCTGGCTTTGTACTGGCATCTCTCTGTATTGCTTGTGGAAGTGTGAAGGACGGGGCTAAGGAAAGGAGTTTTGGCTATCACTGGCAGAGCAAGGGTCATGTTTGGAAAGGGATTTCATTGTGGTTTCAGAAAATGTTATAAACTCAGTGCACCAGCAAAAAGAATGAAGAAATTCATTCCCCTGCTGGATCAGACCAGTGATCCACCCCTTCTTTCTCAGATGTTGGCCAGAACAAGATGCATCTCAGGAAGTATAAAGAAAGTTTAAGTGGGTAATTATAGAATAACCTGCCTTGAGTAAAATTTTCTCCTTGCCTGGCCCAGAGCCCTCCTTTATGTCTCTTCCCTGGTTAGAGTTCAAGTCTATGCCCTGAAGCACAACGGCTTCTCTCCCTTCCAAAGACTTTTCATCCTGGCTTCTCTAATGTAACTGTCAATGACAGTGTTGTGATGGGATGTATAGGTCTTGTCCACTGAGAGTCTGTGACAGATCATAGCCTTACTGGAAAGAGAGGCAGAAAGGTGAAGAGAAGGCAAAGGAGGAGAGCAAAACCTCAGATGAAATATCCATCAAGAAGATGGAAAGAAGAGTGAGTGCCTGAGAAACTAATTGCTGCCTGCTGATCTGGACTGTGGAGATAGCTTGCAAGTGAGCATTTTTGCCTTTCAGAGATTTCAGCCAGGAGCACACTAGGAAAGTCGGCTCTTGGTTGAAAGTACAGTTCATCAATACTTCCCCTTATATTTAAGGACAAAGAAAAAAAAAAGGCTGTAGAAGTATGAGAGTAGTCCTGAGAAAACTATTCTATTATATTCTGATAGACCTTTATCTTCCACTGAAGTTCACTACTCATTTCTGAAAAGGTGTTAGGGTAATCTGGGGCTACTAGAGACTGAACACCAAATAAAATCCAGCTATTTTTCTACTACCTGAAAAGGATTTAGGAACTCAAAGTCGGATATGCCTATCTAGGTCCTCATCCCTATCTTATAAACAGAGATGGCTGTTCACACTCCTGAGATGAGCAAAGTGTGTTTCTGAAAGTATTGTGGAGGTTACCAGCTTCTGTGGATTTGTTTGATTATTGCATAGAGCATCAACATTTATGTGGCACAATGACAGATGTCAGGGTTAGAATTGTCCAGCACTTGAGGGCTCTTGATTTTTTAGATATTGTCAGCATTATCTCTAGTGATAGCACTTTACTGTAAAAGGAGTTCCAAGGAATGCTTAGTGTATTTTCTAGATGGATGCTTTTCATATTATGCAGATTGGATGACAGCTTTCACTTCTTTGTCCAGGAGTTCAAGAGTTCCTAGGGAGAGGGAAGGAAGACCTAGGTCTTGGATAGGATCCAAGTTTCAGTAAAGATTAATTTCACTCCCACAGTATCCACAGTTTCCCATACTCCTTTCCCTCAAAAGTGATGCAAAGTGATCCAGTGCTTCCTAAGTAGTAGGTGTTGAAACTTCACCCAACTCCCTGGGTGCCACACTGAGGCGTTCAAAGCATCCTGCTGCTGTTGGTTCAGCACAGAGAATTGTTCATTTATAAAACCGACAATATCATTTATACTGGGAACAGCTGCAGTGCAGCTCAGTGGCAGTGTTCAAGGCTCTGTAATCTGCTGCGAGTCGCCACTTGCCATTAGGTTTCTTTACTGGTCATCAAGGAGAATTGTAGGGGAAATGAGACGTGACAATGATTCCCTGGTCTTCTAGCTCCTTAATCAATTCAGAAACAGGACAAATAGCATCAGAACGTAATTTGTATTGTGGAATATTAACTGGCTTGCTATGGTGCAGAGGAGCAGCTGTCTGCAACAGATTAACTGTCACGGATGTGTTTGTAGGTGGTAAACTGGGGCAAAGAGGGTGGTGTCCCTCTTTCCATTTTTCCCTGCAAGTCCACCCTTGACTGACTGTTCAATATTATGGGAACTTAAAAATAAGGTTGGATGGACTCTCTGTCCATTAGACGGAATTAGTTTAGCCCTGACCAGCGGGCGGTTAGTGATTTTCCCATTACCACCTACAATGGAAACTAACTGTTTGCTAAGCGGAGGCTGCCCTTTGTAAGTGTCCTTATCTACTATCGATATTTGGGCCCTCGTGTCAATGAGCAATGTTGTAAGGTAAGGATCATTAACTTCAACCATCGTCTCCAGACTAGGATCTCCAGCAGTGGGAGCAGTGGAGCAGCAGCAGCCGGAATTGTCACTGAAGCAAGGGCGAACCCTAGTTTTCTGCGCATTCATGGTCTAGGTTAGTGCTGATAGATATTCCTGAGCTCACAACCTTTGCAGCCTCTGGCTCCCTCGTCATTATCCTTTTAAACTGTATGGTGTCCCCTCCATCTCCTGGCACAGGTGCTGGAGGGCTGTCACGAGAAGTGGATGAAGGAAACCCAGCCAGATTACCCCAGAAAGGGAGTTGGCAGCCCACTGAAATGGCTCAGAGAGAGACCCTTCTCTAAACATGTTTTTTCTGTTATCTCTTACTTGATACTAACTGAGGGCATTTCCCAATTTCCCCTTTTTGTTTTTGTCTTTTGCATGGAGACAGGCTGGCTCTTTTTTATTGCATTTACTTTAGCTAAGGTTCTCCCTTGGGTTTTATTCTCCTGGGCGTATAATGGTAAATCTGCTAGTATATGGTGAAGGACCTCTTGGAAAGTACTACTATTTAAGCCAGTCTTAATGGCTAAAACTAAAGATTTCAACACCCCTTCAGCTCTCTTTATTACAGGTCAGAAGTCTAGAGGCTCACAAATCACCTTCCAGGGACACAGCTCTGTGGAAAGGGGTTCTCCGGCAGCCAGGGCGATGGGTGCTGGTCCTTCTGATTCAGCCACTACTAAAATCACAGTTTCCAGCAGGGCAGTTTGCCGGCTGGCTGCCAAGGCCCAGGGCCACACTCTTTTTTCCCCACAGTCAGTGAGATGGATTGTGCCTCACCAGCGCAAACTGAAAGCCCGTAAGAGAGTGGTAATATTTGGCCCCACAGTATCTAACAATATTCCCAGGCCCAATGATAATGATTGAGCTTTAGGTGGGGCAATGTAGAGCTGGTTGGCTCAGCTGTCCAGATCTTTGCTGTCCAAGTCCTGGGTTAACTCTGTCTCCAGATATCCTCATCCCAACAGGCATCATACATGACACCATAGATTGATGCTCTGAAAAGGGACAAACTAAATGCCAATTTGATTTTTAAGCAGGTATTGCTTTAATACATAATATGACATCGGACACCCAGGGAGTCATTTCACCTGGTGTGTGTGCCCATTGAGGCTGGTTACAGGACTTTTATACTGGTTAAACATACATATTCATATGGATTCCAAGAAACATTGGTTAAATATTCGGGAAATATTGGTTAAACATATGTAAAACTCATTATCATATCTTATCACCCACTCTCAATGTACATCACAGTTCCTTTGAGTCTTCAGAATCCTCTGATGCTCTTTATCTTATCTCCTTCCTCTTATGTCCTCTTGGTGAGCTCAGGTCTGTCCTTTGTTCCTGCTGGAGGACTGTCCTTGTTTCAACTAGTAAACGAGCTCAACTCCTATTGTAATCACGTTCTTTCTTACTACAAGCTAGCCAAGATTTTATTCTTATTAATCTTAGTGATTTTTTCCTTCTTTCAAGATTTTAATCAGGCCTAGTGTAGTAACTTCCAACAACTTCTTCCTATGCTCTTTAGCTTCTGCAGTTATCCGGGGCTGATCTGTTTTCTAAGCAGTCTCTTTGGCATTTCTCCTTGCTTACAATTTACTTCCCAAGTATTCTTTCCTTTTTCTCTTTTCCTCATTTTCCTTTTTAAAACTACATTTCCCCCTTTCAACTCATCAATCATACCCATTGCTGCTCTATGACAACTGCCTAGTGGCCAGCACATACCGTCTTTCCCCTGCTTTAACTTCCAATAACCGCACCATCTGGCAAATTCCTGCCAAATATCATTAGCATCTCTGCAGTGACTCTTGGCCCCTGACAAATCGCACTCTGGATTTCACAATCCCTCTTTCTCAGATTCCTCTCCCAGTTGTTGCCACTCAGTATCCATTTTTTCAAGGCACAGAGAGACACACAAAGACACAGAAAATATCATTACACTAACACCAACTGCCTCAACAAATGTGACAAAGCAGTTTGTGCTCACCCACAGAGGGTGTCCAAGGGAGATCCCACTCGTGACACCAATAAAACCTCATGGTCTGTTTGGATTTCTCAAATATACAGGAAATCAAGACTGCAGGAGACAGCAGCTTGCAAGTGATCATGGCTGCACAATGGCCCTTTAGATCTTCCTAGTCACCTGTCCTGCCTACCTCATGCTCTGACTTGGACCTAAAGGTGCGGCTCCCAATACAGATCAGGCCTTAGCATGAGCCGGGTTAGCCAAAATCTGAGAAGGGCTTGAGTGGACAGTCATAGAAAGGCCAAGGTCTCAAACAGAAAGCAAGCAAGCAAGCAAGCAAGGAGTACTTGCTCGCACACATAAATAAAATAATGTAAATCAATGCATATTTTTTCATTTAAGCTTATTTCTTCTTCACAACAAAAAGGAATAGGAATCACAATTGTGAGATGGTATCATATTGATACTGAAAAATACCAGAAAATAAAATCTCTAAGACTTATTTTGGAGTTTTAGAAAGAAGGTAACCTTTATTACTGAGCTGAACACATGGATAATTTCACGAATCAGACATTAACAGGAGGAGAGCTGGTTACAGAATGTATTTCCCATCCACATGAATATGTATAACATTTCACAGAAATCTCATGCATATTCTATTACTTCCAAGAACTAATTTTAATATTATTACGCACTTCACAACACCCAAATTTCCTCTGATTTGTACCATTTCTAAAGTACAAAACTTCCCTTGTCAATTTGACCATGCACTCCTTAGGTAGCAGAAACTATAAGCAAAAGGAAATCATTACAGAAGACACAGCACCCAGCATCTGCTCAGCACATATACCTAACGTAAGGTGTAATCATTTCTAGAGAAAACACTGAAAAACAGGCTGGCTGAAAAACGTGCAGCCAGCTTTCAGAAAACGAAGATACTTAGACAAGACTTAGCTGAAGTTAGAAAACTGATTCTACTTTAACTCAAACCAGAACATTGAACTTTTGCAATAGTAATTACTTCTTGCATCAGTACTGTAAAGAATGGAAAACATGCCTGTCTCTTTGAAAGCACCTCCTTTGCTAACTCCTGTGGATTGGTTTAGTAAACTGTCCTTTTGGTCTGTATGCGAATATTCTTCTCAGCACCGGGGAGCAATATTGTTTTTCCCACAGGTTCACTGGAGAAGCAGCTGGGACAGCAATAGATCTCGGGCAGAACTCTTTGTGTCTTCTGCTTTCTCAGGTGACAGATCTCCAAGCCTCCTCAGTGCCAGCTAGCAGATTTCCCCCGCAACTTTCTACAAGAGATGCTGGAAAGCCAGGGGTTTAATGCTGGCTAATTCTTACCTAATTTTCTCCGGGGAGCAGATACAATCCAACAGGTGATCTGTAACATAGCACAGCTTGTTACCCTTTTAAACTGCCACTGCAAGTTCAGAAAATGAAGTGTTTTCTTCTAACCCCATAACACAGTGCCACTGCCTGGTATGGATGGGGCAACAAGAATGGTATTTCATTGACTAGTTCTCATACATGCACCCACAGATTTGTCTGATGACAATTACACACTGCAAAGTAACCTCTCACTTAATTGGCAAATCTCTGCTTTCCACAATTAAGACTCTTCATAATTCC
Source organism: Coccyzus lansbergi (assembly GCA_033558105.1). Lineage (NCBI taxonomy): Eukaryota > Metazoa > Chordata > Aves > Cuculiformes > Coccyzidae > Coccyzus > Coccyzus lansbergi. The sequence continues at coordinate 5,770,565 of JAUMJK010000156.1, forward strand.
ATTTTTTTCTCATGTTGACAACAATAAAGCTATTGCAGGTGTATGGAAATAGTAAATATCTTGTCTATTATTTTCCCAGTCACCTTTCTCCTTGACTTTCCTTCAGTTATGAATGCCTTGGAGAAGAGATCATCCTTGCTTAGTGCCTGGAAATTCCTTAGCTCTTAGGGGGAGCTACAGTAATTTTTTTTTAAAAAAAATTAAGGTAGACTCTGTTTTCACTAAAAAAAAAAAAAAAGGGACCAAGTTATAACTTGATATCGTATGATTACACCATAAATGGGCTATAAACAGTCAAATGGAAAATAACCATAGTATTCTAGTATTCACACCACTGAGAGACTATGTAGTGGTAATCATTGTTCTTCCCTGCTGTTCAACATATTTTCCAAGAGTCCCCGAAACTGCATTGGCAGCAGAATGTAACCCAATTCAAGGTCTTTAATACTACTGCTAAATGGAAATGCTTTTCTCCCAGAAATTTTCAGTGAAATAGTCTATATTTTGAAAAAAAAAATCATAGCTATTCTCAGCAAAAGCACTAGAAAAAGGCAGTCCCATGTTTTTTTAAAAAATTAGTTCAATCAAGGAGAAAGCACAAACGTTGAATTTCAAACACAGGCATTTTCTATCTGAAGGTGCCAAAGTGTTTTGCAGTGTTGGTTGCCGAAGTTAGCAAAGAACGTAACTCCAGCTTTACACATGGGGAAGCAGGAACAGAAATTTGTTTGCCTTCAGTTCATTTTTTCACTTTTCCCCAAGAATCATTACTCTTTCCTTGCCACACACACAAGCAGGGTCTTAAACAGGTATTTTCGTTCACCTTTAAGACCACAAATCTTTGTCAGAGAACATGGCCACCTCTGGACTACAGAAAAGCTCTGCCTGAGACCTGTTGCTGACCTAGATGCAGAGAGATGCCATGCTTTTCCTGCCCTTCATGGAGAGGGTCTTTTCCATCTGATAACCATACTCAGCACTTCCAAATACTTGCCGTTTATGACCTTTTATTTCTTTGCATCCTTTTGGGTTTAGAAATAAAGCTAAGGATATCATTATTTACTGTTACTCCATTAGTATCCAGTGCTCTTAACTAGCATCAGGACCCCAATGCAGTATGTACTGCATGCAGCACGGTTCCAGATGTTCTCCCTCGAAGACTTACAAATTAAATGAAAGAAACGGACCCAGGCTGGGAGAAAGAGATTGCATCTGTCAGTGTATTTGAAATGCAAAAGGAATAGGAATCACAGTGTCCTACACCAATACTGCAGCAGAGGAAGCCTGTGGAAGATTTCAAAAGACCAGGCTAAATTCACCTCACTGCCAAAGTCAGTCTCCCTAAGCAATCCCTCAGCAAAGTGTGGCACAATTAAATACTCACTGGCCTCCAGAGAGCACTCTAAACTGGTGATTAAGGCATTTGACTGAGAGGGGCAGACATATGTTTCAGGACTTTTTCCAGAGAATATGCAATGTGAAAGAGTTAAGTGTTCGTCAGTGCAGGCTTTCCCCTACTCCTAGGTCACTGTTCCTGTCTGCTAATCTACAAAGTTGCGCTTCATCTTGCTGATCCACAGAATACTTAAATGATCAATTCAAAAGGATGTAGTCAATGTGGGACTCTCACTCTTGAACAACCAACAGCACAGGGAAAGAGCCTGTGGCTTCCTTGGATACAGATTCAGGTTCTCTCAGTGAGTTAAAGAGGTATCTCCTATCTTCTGAGAAGGCATGAACACTGAGCTATTGTGCTGAAAATGCCACTCTCTGGGTTTTGTCACCTGTTGCTTGTGGGCTATGTATTGTTGGTGTAAGAACCAAAGGTAAAGTTCAGTCCAGGCTAAAAAAGAAGTGCTTTGTTGTAGTTTTCATGTTTATGATTAATCAATGCTGAGTCCAGCCCTGTTCAACGTCTTCATCAATGACCTGGATGAAGGCATTGAGTGTACCCTTAGCAAGTTTGCAGATGACACTAAACTGGGTGGTAGTGTCGATCTGCTGGAGGGTAGGGAGGCTCTACAAAGGGATCTGAAAGGGCTGGACTACTGGGGAGAGACCAACAACATGTGGTTTAACAAGGCCAAATGCCAGGTCCTGCACTTGGGGCACAACAACCCTATGCAGAGCTACAGACTAGGAGAAGTCTGGCTGAAAAGCTGCTTGGAGGAGAGGGACCTGGGGGTGTTGGTTGACAGCCGACTGAACATGAGCCAGCAGTGGTGGCCAGGAAGGCCAATGCCATCCTGTATCAGAAACAGTGTGACCAGCAGGTCCAGGGAGGTTATTCTCCCTCTGTACTCTGCACTGGTGAGACCACTCCTTGAATACTGTGTTCAGTTCTGGGCCCTTCACCACAAGAAGGATGTTGAGGCTCTGGAGTGAGTCCAGAGAAGAACAACGAAGGTGGTGAAGGGGCTGGAGAGCAAGTATTACAAGGAGCAGCTGAGAGAGCTGGGGTTGTTTAGCCTGGAGAAGAAGAGGCTGAGGGGAGACCTCATTGCTCTCTACAACTACCTGAAAGGAGGTTGTGGAGAGGAGGGAGCTGGCCTCTTCTCCCAAGCGAGAGGGGACAGGACAAGAGGGAATGGCCTCAAGCTCCACCAGAGAAGGTTCAGGCTGGACATTAGGAAAAAAAATTCACAGAAAGGCTCATTGGGCACTGGAACAGGCTGCCCAGGGAGGTAGTTGAGTCACCTTCCCTGGAGGTGTTTAAGGGACAGGTGGACGAGGTGCTGAGGGGCATGGTTTAGTGATTGATAGTAATGGCTGGACTCAATGATGCGATGGGTCTTTTCCAACCTGGTGGTGACTCTATATTCTATGAATCCAGTATAACTGCAGACTGCTGCCAGAAGTGGTGATCCCATCTCCCTCACCTTGCCTTCTCCAGCCCCCAAGCAGCACACAGGCATGACATTGCTTTTGTCAGGTCTAGTAGTGACCTGAGTATGGGGCTTGTCAGATCAACTTGTTGAGTTGACATAAACTAATCCTTTTTTAGAGGGGGGACATGGTGTTAATAACTACCCTATGGGCACTCAAATTGCTCCCTTCGAGATAAAAGAGTCAGCAGGACTCTACTTCAGTAGGAATCCTCAAATATACCAGGGTAGAACTCTATCTTAATACTGAAACAGACCCAGTCCTTGGCATTTTGTCATTTATTTTCTGAAGAGACTTGCCATTCATTGTGGTGGTGTTAGGACAGTTGCGTAAGGAAGCCAGGTAACTAATAGAGAACTGCAAGATTGGTAAAGGGGTGGGTCCCTGAAAGCTACGTGTGCTGCAATGGATATCACGGTGACTAGATCATCTTTTGGATCCGTGTCACACTGTGGTGGTCCAGGTGGTTTCAAATATAAATGCAAACCATCACATGAATGGGGCATACAGTCCTGGCAAAACTGGCAGGTTTACCTGTTTTTCTTTTTGAGAAATGACTCATAAACAATCAGACTGGTTCTGGCTCTGTGTGGCAGATTGCACTTGAGCATGCAGCAGCCTTCTAGCTGAAAGCTAGGCTAAATCACCCACTGAAAGTACAAGTATTCTTTAGCATTTAACACTTCCTTAGCATTTAACAGTGAAACGCAGAAAAGTGCCAGCTTTTATTTTTGCTTTTGTCTTACTGTCTCAAAAGACTGCAAATGCCTCTGGAGTATCAAAGCTTCAAATCCAGTGAAGACTGGCCATTATTCCCTTTGGCTATGAGCATGGCAGTCACGGAGATAGGATGAGTCTAGATAATTTCAAACCTCTGTTTAGTATTAATTCTGTCACTTTTTAGCCTGACTTTTCTTTTGGAAAGTAGTCGGTTTACCATGGAGGCCAATGCAATGCCCTATACCTCTGTTGAACTTGTGCATGATAAGATGTCACCTTGTAAACCCACGTGCATGCTGGAATGGGAGAGCCATCATGATTTCGGGTGAAACTGGACAACCAGCAGAAGAACTTGCTCAGAGGGAAATGTCTTGCCAAGATTTATGCAGGCAGTAACCAGATTAAAAAGATACTGCATGTTCGCACATTACAGTGGATGAAGACTCTTCCTGTTCCCTTATTCTGCCACACGGACTTTACGCACTCTAAAAAACACGTTCCTTGCAAGGAGTGGAATAAAATACTGTTTGGCTTAAATCTATTTGATTATGAATGTAAATTAACACTGTTCTCGTTCACGTTTCCTTTGTTCTTCTGCTTTTATCTTTGTGGAAATTTTCCTTGGCGAATCCTCTATCATCAGTCTGGCCCTGACAGGTGAGAATCATAAACCTTTCTAATGTCACAAGCCCCAGGAACTCATCCTTCCTGTCAAGACTGGGAGCAACATGGAGTTACCGAACCCCAAATGGAGTGCCAAGGTAGAGTGGCATTTCCTGCACTCTTCTGCACAATTATTTTGGTGAAAGCTATGAATCCAGGCCAGAGAAACTAAGTTCATATCATCCACTATTTAAGCCTCTCACTCAGGTTCATTCCTTGCAGAGGGAATTGACATACTGTCAAAGGTGACAGCATTATGCCAGTTTATTTCACCAGAAGACCTGGCCTTTTCCTCCCTCCCATCTCCTGAGCTCCACTGCTCCCATTATATGAACCCTGTCTCACTCCCGTGCTTAATAAAATCTCCATGCTCCATATGCTCCCTCAGCCTCACTTTGATTAGCGTTCCCAGAGTCTTCTTCGCTGCTGACGTTGTGTGCGTGCACAGCTCTGTGATTTCCCAACAGCCTTTTTCAAACACTGGCCTTTAATCAGGCACTCTGTTTTACCAGCACTTTCTTCTCTCAGAGTGCCTTTGAAGCAAGGCCAGTGATAGTGGTGGGGTTCCTTCTCTGCTGCTCTTTTTTTGTCCTATCCATACAAGATTCTAGGACAGAATTTTGTAGCTTTTTGGATGCTCTCATTTGGGTTTGTTGTTTATTTTTTGACTGCGTCACGATCCTAATTTTCTTCAGGTCTTCTTTTTCATCTCCTGGGAAATTTGTCTCTATTTCTGGCATCTGTCCTTCCTAACCCTTCCCACTTTTTTTCCCTTTCAAAGACAGGGGAAAAGAATCCATTTAATATTTTTCTGTAGTAATGTCTATCTCATCTGTCAATAAATTACCCTTTGCCATCTCTGAGAGACCCCTTTGTCTCCCTTCACTGACCTTATTCTGTACCTTGCCTGCTTTTTTTTAAGGGAGGATGCAATATCCCTGGGCTGTCATTCCATGAAGAACAGCTGTCATTCCTCCCATAGTATGTGCGTACGTGTTTGAGGAGGGAGGGGAAAGGGGGGTAGAATCAGGGGAAGACAGGGAGTTGCCATTGGGAGATACGATGGTCCTATTCACAGTGGTGAATGTTTTTTTCATTCATGATATTCAGCTGCAGTTCTGTCTTTTTCTTCCAGTGGTTTTAGACATTCATTTGCTGTCTAACAAAAATCTAACACTCATATATCTGAAACAGAATGACAAGAATATTTATTAAACATGTTTTTAAGTCATTATGTATGCATTTTATAAATTTCTCAATTCTTCACAGTCTGCAACTATAAATGCTATCACACTATCAGAACTGCAGTCTGATACTATACAGTAGGATTCAAGAAGCGTACCTGTGCCTAAAAAATCCGCATGACTTTTCCAAATCTCTTCAGTGTTACAAACTGAAATGCTCATCGAGAGGTTTAAAGAGCATGCTGTAGTCCTGCATGCAACTAGCAAGCTGTGCAGACCTGCATGAGGAAGAGACAGACCTGTGAATCCACCAATTCCTTACTCTGACACGTGGAATCAAGACTCTATAACTTAAAAAGTTATAAAGTAGGTATGTTTATTCAGTGCTGAGATGCACGGGAGAATCATTTCTCAAAAAAAAGGTGCGTACCCATCATGGCAACTTGTCTTGGCTTTATACAGTAAACTGTTACATATTCCAAAAATGCCTATAGATATTCACAACCTTTCCCTGCTTCTTATTATAATGAGTTTGAGAAGAGTCTTCTTCCTCTTTGTGCCTGTGCAGTGTCTTCTCAGGGATGAAGTAGATTTTCTTAACTTCCTTTATCTTCAATCCATGTTCTCCAGATCCTTGCCATTCTGGTCAGTGTTGTTTTCTGCTCTTATCACAGTTCCAGATGACTTGTCTTGCTTATTAGAAATCTTCTAGCAACAGACCCCCTTCCTACATGAAGGGTTATAGAAATATGTTGCTTTAGCTAAACAACTGTCATCCTGGGTATTCTTTAAGTGTGAGCAGCTTCTATTCTGCTGTTCTTTAAGTGTCAGTTGCTTTGGCTAAATTATTACTATTCTGTTTACCCTTAAGTGTTAGTCCTTTCTTTGTGCTTATCTCTAGCTGACTAATTGCTAAAAGGCTAAACAATTGTTAACCTGTTCGTCAATTGTTAATTCACCTAGCCCTACATCAACTCCTACCTCCTTGTGCTAGCTGAAGCACTGCAGACTTCCAGGGAATTAATCACAGAGAGTTTCTGTGTATCTCTTGGTCAAAAGGCTGCTTTACACTGGTCACGCGTAGCACAGGTACAAGTTGCTTTCTTCCTGTCCCCCCTGCCCCAAGCCAACCATAAATTAGTACAGTTTGGAAACACAAATTCTGGCTTTGATAAGATTTTACCAATATCTTTAATGAAGTAAAAGAACTGAAAGAAATCAACTAAAGATGCCTTCATCTCTGAAGCGTTACATTTCTTTCTGTGTGTATTCTCACAATGTGGGCACGAAATAAAGAAACAGAAGCTATTACCTATGATGCAGGTGTGCGTTAGAGACACATCAAAGTCTCAAGAAGGTATAAGACATAGCACATGCTGGGGCCATTATTGTCCAAGTATCTGAGTCCAAAACCTAGCAGAGCACACAGTGACTCTTGTTTGATCCACTCTCAGGCCTTCCACTGTTTGGAAATCAGTGATAGGCACCATGTATACGACAGAGGCCAGATCCAGGCAGGGACAGACCCTGGGAATCCCTCTGATCTTGTCAGCACAGAGGTGTTCCAAGGCCCCAGTTTAGCCCCCAGCAGAGAGAGACTTGAAAAGCTCGTGCCAAACCGAAAAGGATGTCTAGGTGTATCAAACTCACATCACTTCCTCGTCCTGTGGTAGAAGGACATCAGCAAAACATCTTTTCTCTTAAAAGCACTATACTATGTATTTTACAATAGCTTTGTGACTGGGGTCCGCTCTGGCCCTTTCTCTCTCATCTGACATCACTGATTCACAGTCTCTGTTGGATTTAGCTGCCCTAACTGAAAAGGTAACCCATCTCCACAGTAAAAGGAAATAAGTTTTTTAGCCACCAGAGCAACATACATTGATATGACCTTGAATTTAATCACACATTTCTGTGTCCTCAGTCCAGGTTACCAGAGTAAATTCTTGATATCATTTGAAATCAGGTTTACATTAGTGCATCAGGCTATCAGCTGAAACAGTCAGCAGTGGACACACCATCCATTCAGCTACCTCTTCTTTGGGTTAACTACCTCCAGCACCCTAGTAATGCAGACAGATGAAAGCAGTAATATCTCAACCCTCTACAGGGTGAATCACTCCCCTGGGGTGTAAGATGATGGTGCTGGAAACAGTCTCGTACCCTCAGGGCCTAAAAATCTCTCTGCATATGAAAGTAAGATTTTTCATACATGTCCTCCTACTGGTAACACCAAACCTGCTCCAGCAGTGGGAACACTGCTGGGTGTCTACTGAAGAATGGCTCCTGGTTACTGCCATCTTCAGGATCATCCCGTGTAATTACTCAGGTATTTTGTAAAAAGACACCTGTGGCAACTGGCAGTGTCTGCACAAACATTAACAGCCTGGAGGCTGAGAAACTGTTAAATAGCCTTAGTAACCGAATATTAAAACCTTGATGATGAGTGAGTGTGGGTGGAATAACTATCTGCTTAGAAAGAAGTGCCTTTTTCTCATTCTGTTCCTGTAGTTGAATCTTTATCTCCTGGATAAATAAAAACACACCTCCCCAGTTATTATTGTTCTTGTTCACCTTTTGACTCTTAATTAGATTTACTGCAGATACATCCCTTTGGCAATGAAAGTGGAATCAACACATTCCTGATGCACTCCAGTGAAATCCTCACCCCTGCTCCACCCCAGACCATCAAGCTCCTCGTTTTTTTGAATGTCTGTTGATTACCCACATTTCTAGCTCACGTGTGAGATACACCTTTCCAAGTGATCACTTACTCTGATCAGCAAACTCTTCTGTATCACTTTGAATCTTTACCTTATTTTTAATCCTCAGTGCTTGGAGCCAAACCTGACAGCTTTCTGAAAAGAGAAGCTCATAGTGATAGCTGCCTCTCTTGGGCTGCTTCTTCTTTCTGTATTTTTCAGTGTTTTCCCAGATGAGGCCCCAGGATTATTGCAAACCAGTCCCAGGAAGAAATGCTGCTCAATTAGGCGAAAAGAAACTCGAAGGAAAAAAGGAGTAGAGCCAGCAAATTGCTTGAGATAACAATCTCCCCCCACCCCTGTGTCTCTGTAACTAAGAGGATTAGCTGAACTTTCTGTGTCACACCAAAACTGACAATAAGCAACAGTGACTTCACCCCGCTGGCACTTGTACCTTCACATGTTTAATTTTCTTGCCCATGCTACCGCCATGCCCCTTGCTGACTGTATGACAAACTTGGGGAGGAACATGATGGCTTTTTCCTTTCAGATTTATGACTCAAAGCCAAACAAAACCCAACTCTAGTTATTATATGCTGTCTTTCCGCCTGCCAACAACTCACTTTTAATGGTATAAGCTAACCAAGGAAACATGGAAATATGGTCTACTTGATCTCACCTGATCCATCTGCTGTTCACCAGAGACACGAACGGCAGCCTCAGGTCTTCTACCACAAGAGCAGGACTGATTCTGCAGAACATATGAAGCAGAAGTCCCATCAAAATTTGAGGGACTGGGGCTCCATGTAGATACAGCACTGCCAGCAATGAGCTTAGGTTTATTTCAAGTAAACATTTATCATTGTGTGGTAGAGGAGGACTACCCAAGGTATTTCTGTAGTGAAGGAAAATGAGCTTTGGTAAAGGACTGTCGCTAATTATGGTGTCAGCCCCATGTTCCCCTGACCATGGTGTACGCATGGTGAAATTAATATGGCTTGTGGTTGAAGACAATAAAATAATACCAGTTTCTATAGTAAACCAATTCCTTTTTGCTAAGGAGTGTAGAGGATCCCTTTAAACCAGATGAGCAACTCCTTTTCATAAGCCTGTCACAGAACTTCTATGAAAAGAGGAAGTTTGTTCTAAAAGACAAGACAAAGGAGGAAAATTCTCCTGCTGAAACACGCTCTCTCCCCTTCTCTACCCTGAGTCTCCACAGAAGACCACAGCAGAAGTTGGTGGAAGAAGGAAAGATGAATACCTGTTAAACCTGAACGGCCATACGCGGGCACGCTGACCACAGTGCCACAGTAAGGGAAAAAGTGGAAAGCAAGAGGAAGCAAGTGAAGCAGAAATAGTTTTACATTGATGTAAAAGTAGATATCAACACTTAAAAAAGGAATGCTGTGATAGAATGAATAGGGATATGAGACTCAGGTGACTGCCATAGGACAGGCATTGAGGGACAATGCTGGCACAGCAAAATCTGCAAGAAGTATTGGGGTTCAAGTCATACAATGCATGGGACTTGCTAGTTTTTGTGAAGTGTTTTACTGAACTAGGCATCTGTGCTGGATGCCCTCTCACTGCTATGCAACTCCTTGAATTTAAATTAAATCACTGTGGCATTTCTGCCATGCCAAACAGCACGAGCAGGTACTCTCAAGCCACATAAATTTGGAAAAGTAGTGGTTTGGGGGTCCCTGTACAGCTTTATTTGAGCTCAATGGATATGGTGTTGTAGGGGAGAAATACCTCCAGACAGATTTAGACTTCTACTCCAAAAGCCTCTTCATACTGAGGCATTGTAAAAAATGCCCAGTGTACCGCCATGGGGTGAAACTGTCTTGTCACTCTATTGCAACCCCTGTCTCGCCTACATGGAGCAGCAGTTTTAGTTCAAAGGGATCTGGGTCCATTCTCTTTCCCCATTTACATGAAATGGGACTAGAGTGGAGCGTGGCAGCCTTTTAACAGTGCCCCACAGCACTGCAAGAGTTCAGCCTAGAAAGTGAAGGACACCGTGTCCAATTGAAATTACAGAGGAATTCAGGGGTAGGCAGAATGTAATTACACAATTGGAATTTAAACTGTGAAATTAAAAGGAAATATTCAAGGATGAAGGGGCAGAGAGAATCCCTAATCTCCAGCCAGGCTAGGCTGTGTGCCAGAAAAGTCTCTTTCTGAAGAGGGAATAAGCAAAGACCCTGTCCTGGAAGAAAGGGGGGTAGAGAATAAAAAGAGCGTTTTCAAAAGTACCCCAACTCCAGCTGTGTGTTTGTTTCATTGGCTACATCTCCTCCGCAGAAAACATTGCAGTTGCTAAAATGTGTCAGATGGCCCCCTCTTCACTGAGGTCAAAACCAATTTGGTTCCTGATGTAATGTGCACCAAAGTATTCCCAAGGTCTACAGTAGAAAGTGTGCTGTACCCCTGGTCAAGAAAAAAGGAGCTCAGTCCTCCTTTTCATGTAAGTGCAAACCAGACTTTATCCTTCTATACGGGGTCTGCCAGACTGCAGCCAACCTTGCTGTAATATCTGAGCATTTTCCAAGTCTTAGTTAATAAACTTCAAACCAAAATCAGGCAGCCTGATCTAGTGGGATGTCTCTGCTCATGGCAGGGGGGTTGGAACTAGATGATCTTTAATGTCCCTTCCAAGCCTAACTATTATATGATTCTATAAAAAATATCATGTACCAAGGGGAGGCAGGGAAAAGCTCTGAAAAAGTATCTGCAGCATTTTTAAGTAGCGACTTGAATCAGGCTATTGCAAATCCCACTCCCCGTCAGACCTGAATGAAGTTGTAGCACCCCATTGTCGTCCTTCTCAGAGCAGAGAGATGGGCAAAGAAAGAGTCAGCCTTATGGATCTCCATGAGAGGAACAACAACAAGCTGAACAGGGTCTTTCGAATGAGCACAACACAGAGAATCAGGGCCTGCTGTCCTTGGGATGCACAGCCACACATGCAACTGAAGACAAGTTACTTAATTTTTCTGCCTCAGTTTTACTATTGCTAAAAAAGCATAGTGGTAATTTCCTGAACCTTCTAAGGTGGTGATTTGTAAGCTGTAATTGATGAAAACTGGAAGGTGATCGGATGCTGCATCGATGACAACCATTGAAATGCATACAAAAAACTGATCTAGAAAAAATAAGTGCACCCAAAGCAGCAGAGACTGAGAAATAGATTAAAACACCCACCTGAGAAGATAAGTGTCCTCTTAGTGATCAGCTCTCCCTTTCCTGAGGATGTGACAAGGTTCTGAATAACAGGGGGTGTGTTAAAATATGAAAATGAAAACCATGTTTGTTTTTGTCTGTGCTCCATTTCTTTTATCCTTTTGGATATACTTCAGAGTACAGGGCGACAACTCTCAGAAATAAGAAATTTGGGCTCATCCTTTCTACAATCCCGAGACAACAAAAGGACAGAAACAGAGCTAGAAAGCAATCTGGTTGAAGCAGACAGGGGAGGGTGCAGGGGGAAATAATAGCCTATATAGGCAATGGACAGTCTATTCCTCTTCCGCTGTTCGTGCTCAGCACTCACAAGGCATGTAAGAAGGAGCTCTGAAGAGGGGCAGAGTGTAACACAGGGAAGAGAAGGTACTAGTGGGTCCCAAGCCTCGGGGGCAAGGGTAGACTGCCTCCTCCACACTTAGCAACAGAAGGAGAGCAGGGAGCAACACCGAAGTGAAAGGAAAACTAGTGTTTTTTTTCCAGGTGCCAGACTGCACAGCCTCAGAGCTCCCAGGCCCACGTTGGCGTAACACTGATGTCTCTGCTGTGATGATGGAGGAACAATGCGCAGTCTTTATATTGCTTTCCTTCACTTCTCCTCCTTGATCAAGGAGCTACTATTCCTATTTTTCCCTTGGTCTTCGGCTGCCATCTCTCTAAATTGCAAGCTTTTTGAGGCATGAACTGTCTTTTGCTGCTCATATTGCAGCGGATTAGAAAAATGAGACTGTAACCTCCGCAACTATTACAGAGGCTGTAATGGAGAGACTGCTGGTCTCTCTGTAAGGGTGTGTATTACACGAGAAAAATGGTAAACACACAGAGATATAAAGGCAAGGTTAATTAAAGGTGAGACAATCTGGGCAGGTTTTGGGGAGGTGTGCATAAAAGTGTAATGGACAAAGACTGACCGTTTAGAGGTAGAAGCCTCCATTGCAGTACCTGGAGGACAAAAGGAAAAGCTGAAGCAAATATGACTCTACAAACAGGGCCTCCTTGAAGAGAGAAATCTGATGGGAAGAAAATGTGATAGAAGGAAGGGAGGGACGTTGTGTGAGAAAAGCAGCATCTGGGATTCACATCTGAGTGGCACAGCGGAATTGGAGCAGAGCAGATAGGTTTAATCTTAATTTCTCTATACGTCAGAGCTGTGTAGGGAGAAGGAGAATCGCCTTCCTAATGTGATTTTGCCTAAATACTGCAATTTGTGTTTATTTTGCCCCCTGCATCCACACCTTAAAAAGAAAATATCTCTGAAATACTACTGAATTAATTCTAGCAGGAGATAGAAAATCAGAAGTTAATATAGCCATCATAGAAAATTGGGGGTTATAGGCACAAATAGAAGAGGCTAAGGAGGTCTAGGAATTACAAGGTATCTGGCTCAAAGTCAAAACAGCTAACACTGATATAATGCAGAGCTCGCTGCTTTGGACTGTTTCAGCAGAGGATGTAAGTGCGTTCTTAACCACCAGTGCGAGCCCAGTCTTACTGACTGCAGCCAGACAACTTGGTTTCCTACTTAAGTCTTTTTGTGAAATGAATCCAGAGTGCTCAGGTCCTCATAGGATTAAGCTTCGTATCATCTCTGTGTCCAATTATCTCAAATTTCAAGTATTTCCAGCAAGTTGCTCACGAGTGAGACACCAGTCAGGCACTATGTGGCAAGTAGCATCAGACAGTAAGTTTGCAGAAATCACAAGCTGTTCGCAGACAACTCACGACTGAAATAGAGGTAAAATTTATTTGATAAATTATTCAGCACTAATGATTTGGCCAGCTTTCCTGGATATATAGCCACAGGGATGTATGACACCTTGGGGAAGGCATCAGATAGAGATGCATTCAAAGTAAACTGGAGAAGAGGATGCAGACATAGGTCCAGAGCAATATTTAAAGACAGTGGGAAAGCAGATGTGTGGTTAAACAGAATGAAGTTCTCTTTATAGCTGGTCAATTAGAAAACACATAGCAGGTCAGTAACTACTAGAAATAAAACCACCCTAGTAACTATTTGTTTTCAGACAGCTCTTCATCGGTAGTTGTGGGTTCCAGCTCACTGTGCAGAAGCCAGGCAAGAGCAAAGGCTAAATCAGGTGTGGTAATGGGAGCAAATTCTCTCTGCTGTCAGAGAGGAGGTTACTACGAAGTAGCATGCAGGACTGAGAAGAGTCTACGAGTGAGATGGGAAGATACGGAAGAAAATATTCAGTGTAGGCAGGATTAGAGCTGTGCAGTTTTAATCTAGGCAGCCCTTTCTCTACACCTTTATCTGTCATGGTGCAGCCACTGTGTGCTGCAGTGCTGGTGTAACCTGGCCATAAAACTGGATTAACTGGCCCCGAGGATCATGGCTGAACAGAAGAGGAGAACGACAATATGCTTTTGTTTACATTTTCAGTTCTGCAAGTTAAACACAGATCTTTGCAAGACGACCTGTTTAATTACTGGTATGGAATATCATTAAAGGAGTGTGTGAGAGCAGAATTAGTGTTAGGGGAAGGGGTTTGCTCCTTCATAGCACGGTCTGTTTCCACTAATGTTTTCTACAGTATCAAGAGGTTATAGAAGAGAAAAAAAAAATCCCATTACCAGAGGAACTTACTTTTAAATAAAAATAACAAAATTACCTTTCTGATTCAGCCCTTGGAGAGAAACCCTGCTGTCTCCCTCCCTCAGCCTGTCCTTTTTGGCTCTTCCCTACCAATGAAAAAAAAAAAAATCTAGTAACTGCCTCATAATTTCCTCAGCACCAGCGAGCAAGAATGGATCCTTGGCATTTTCTTTTATTCTGCAAGGTTTTGAGCCCCAAAGGAAAACCTGGCTTGGACTCTGACCCATTGAAGTTAATGACTTGGAAAATGTTAAGACTGAGCCCTTAATGAATGCTACCCTACACCACCTTCCATTTCTTCTCCTTTTTTTACAGACATACATTACACAGCTCAGGGATAATGTATATTTATGCAATATTAAGAATAGAAGCAAGCTTTATTTTTACTCTGCCAAATGCGTCAAGAATTGGCACCAAGTTTTGCCATCATGTTTAGCTGAATGCTTGTCCTCATTTGGAAGCCTTGACTATAAAGCTGATTGCATTTTCTCGGTCCCTCCGGTCTCTTATTATTTACTGTTCACTCGTTCACTGAGGGAGGCACAAACCCCAATTCACAGAATCATAGAACAACCAGGTTGGAAGGGACCCATTGGATCATCGAGTCCAACCATTCCTATCAATTCCATGTGGGAAGTGGAAAAGGACAACATATTTGAGAAAGACACCCCAGGAGCACCGTTCCAGCGGGTTCCTTAGTCCGGAAAGAGGCACCACGTTCCACTGGATTTCTCAGAAAGAGAAACTGCAATTGCTTTTTTTTTTTTTTCCAGAGGAAAAGCAGACCACTGCAGGTCCCGTTCTTTCATTTTTCTCTCCGTGTCATTCAAATATATATTTTTTTTAAATTCACGGGGGATTAATTCTGTGTGGCGCTCAGGTGAACAGTTCCCACACAGCCCCTTTTCCCCTGGTGTTCCAGCCCGCGGCCCACGTGCAGGTGTTGTTGTGCAGGTGTTGCTGTCACCTCGACGCCTGCTCTTTTAGTGCCAGGGTTAAGCACAGCCGCTGCTCCCCCTGGGCTAAGGGAGGCAAGGGCTGGAATGACCCCCATTTGTTGGAGGCGGCTCCCACCCTTGCATCCCCACCCCCCTCCTCAGCCTCAGCCTTAGCCTCAGCCCAGCGCCCCCAGCCCCCCCCGCAGACCCCAGTGCGCATGCGCCCCCCCCCTTTAGCGCTGCATCGCGTTGAATGTATGTGTGTGAATGGGTATGGGGGGGGAGCGCGAGCAAAACGCTCTTAAGGTTAAAGTAGAGCCCCCCCCCCCACTGCCCCAGACTCCAGCTCCGCGCATGCGCAGTGCCGCGCGCCAACAGTGTGTGTGTGTGTGTGTGTCCCCCGGCGGGCCGGGGGGGGGGGGGGGGATAAAAGCAGCGAGCCCCGACCTGCTCGCTTAAGCGCATGCGCGCACCGCTCTGGGTGGGAGGGAGGGGAGGGGGG